>CAMZMU010000085.1:87233443-87791666 GCA_947311845.1 Poa pratensis
AGATATGAAGAAATACTATAAGAGGTTCATATTACTAATCTAGAAACCTAACCACCGCAGTTGATCAAGAATCAGGCCGCAGTGAGAGTGGATTGGGCAAATATAACTCACCATGACAGCATAATAGTTGGGCATTCTTGCTCCTGCTTCCTAGACACTTCTTTATAGATTTGATTACATCCTTCGCTTTTTGGTGCAATAACAGGAGGAGAAAAAATTGATCATTTGAGGAAACAAAAGCCTTCTTTCCAAATGGCACCCGACGAGCCATGAATTTCTGAAGAAAAAACTACGAGCAGAAGAACCGATTCGCTCCTTCAGATCGACCACCGTTCAATCAAAATCACAGGATGAAATATAATATTTAGGCGAATGCACATATACCATATACTATGTTGCAAATCGTTAACTAAATCTTTGAATTAGCAACGAGTTGCAATGATCACGCATAACTGAAATTTTTCTGAACAACGGGTAGTTGTATGCAAGGGAATGGCATTAATTACCCTGGATCCTGAGCAACGAGCTCGCAGATTTCGATGTTCTTGGCCCAGTCCATCTCCATTGAGACTTCTCGCTCGTCGCCGCCTTCACTTTTCCGAAGCCATCTTCTCGCCGTCTCTTCAATGAGTTCAATCTACGATCTTTCTTCCCTCCCGGACAAATCCAAAGCTGAATCCACGAGACAGATGAGAAACATAACCGGAAATCCCTCTTCTCATATGCAGCAGCACGATTCACATCATAGATATCGCGTCTTTCGCGACCGCGAGCACCACGGAAAGAACATTTTTTTGCGGAGGGGGAGAAGAAGAATATCGAACCACAAGATCGATCACTTCTGAAGGGGAACAAAAAAAGAAAATAGAAATAGCACGCACGAACCGTATAGGCCGTGACCGACTCGAGAAGCGTCCTAGTGTCTCGTCGCCGGCGGCGGCGGCGGGGCCATTGGCAGGGGTGGCTCGCGCAGTGATCTCACTGGGATGGGAGGGGACTCAGGTGGGGGAGCGAGAGAGTATGGAAGTATGGCTATTAGAAATTTCAATACAATTTCTCGTTTTGCAGATTGCACCCTGTCTTACCTAGGTATCGTATTTGCTGTCAGCATGTCGTCAAACTTCAATGCATTTGCGACGAACTATCTAGCCGATGTCAAAGTCAAATTGTCTTGTGAAAATTAATTACTGCAAATGACAATGTGATCTAGTCGCCGTATTGGCTTAACTCGTTTCAATGGGGGTATACGACGTATGCCACCATACCTAACGTATGACATGCCCACTAGCTCTTATTATTTTGAGTTTAGTCTGTCACCTAAGATAAATATGTGTATGCGTCTTACATAGTTACACTGCATATTATCATGATCATGACTTAATGTCGATACTAACTTAGTTATTATCGTTACATTGCATAGTATAGTATCCTACCCTATTTGTTCATTTCTAAAATTTTGATGCAAAGTCTTGTATTTAATTTTATTTCTTATTAACTTTTCGCGGCCGAAGTTGGCCTTTACTTCTGAGCGGACACCCGCTCATGCTCATGGTAAATACAAGTACGAGTGAATTGTAACATAGCCTTTTTCTATGTTTTTCACCGTGGTGCGCAGCCACCACAATAGCGATTGTTGTTCTTCCGCATTGCCTTATTCTTATTTTCAAGAATGCCTATGATATTAGAATCATCTTCTCATCTTTAATTACAATGTCATACCATCATTACTTATATACTTTGCATGATACTCTAACATTCAGTTACCTTACTAAATTTATCTCCTTATATAAAGTTTCTACCTTATCTCCTCTTTCGTTTTCGTCCGTGCCATCTTACTGCCAAAGTGTCACGTTTTTTAGTAGCATAAACATGTATTGTTGGAGATACACTAACGTATTATTCTTGGACGAACTAGGTCATCGATAGGTAACAACAAATATAGCTATTTTGCTTAGACATGCTTTATCAGCACCCGACGGTAGCCCTGAACACTTCGAGTGGCGGATTTTAGAAAGCGCAATAGATCTTTATCAGACAAAAGAAAAACATTTTTTTAGGGTTGAAACAAACATGGTCGAACATGATATCAAGAAAATGTAGGTGTCAAGTTAGCATAACTATTTGCTCTTGGAATCGCCATTGACATTTTATAGAAACCCAAGATTAATTAATTTTGTCCAGAATATATAGAAAGATAAATGTGACAAATGGATAATAATACAAAATTTTCGGCTAGCCATTACATATGCTCTAAAATATTAAGAGCAATGTGCGACAGTGGAGCGCCACGTGCCACATTTTTCTCCCCTACAAAGTCTTCCAAACACGGCATGTGAAGAAATGTTCCACAGGTTCTGCCGTTCTGGTCAAACAACCGTGTCCAAACGGAAGAAGAGTTGACAGGGTTTACATCACGCCCAGGGACGCCCGAGTACATCACAGAAACACACAGGGAGAAAAACACCGCAAACTATCAAGACAAGAAAAGAACAGAAAAGCAAAAGAAAAGGGGAGGAGGAGGAGGAGAGATGCGTGCGACAGCTTTGGAGTCTGGACGGCGTGTGCGCCGAGCGCCCGGGGTTGCTGCCGCCCCCACAGTGTCCACGCGGTCCACGGCCGTGCGACCCGCCTGTCCGACACGTGGGGCCACCGGCGCGGCTTTGCTCCTAGACCGGTCCACGGCAGGCCGCCGCGGGTTGGATTGGCTGGCACATGGTGTGTGTGGGCCCGCGCGCCGCGTCGAAGCGTGCGGCGCTAGCCGAGCTACAGCTACAGCGTGCTAGCTGGAAGGCGCTTTTCCTTTTCGGGCCCCCCGAGATGGATAATCCTACCCCGGTGGCTGACAGGGTGGGGGGGGTGAGCGTGGGCCCATGGATCAGGTGGGTTCTCGATGAGGTCTGGGTTGTCGGAGGATTGGTTTAGAGGATAGGGCTGCTGATGTGGTGTGGGCTAACTGCTTCGTGTCAGTGTGTCACGCTATGACAGTCCACACAGAAACTAGAAGAAACGAAAACAGTTTGTGGAATGTGGTGTGTGGTGTTGATGATGCGGATAATAAACAGAACAGGGAGAGACCGAGAGACGAGAAACCGCATGGTGCTGCGTCATCATGTTACAGTGAGCAACATCGATGCGAAGATGCTACAACACAAATGCCTTTCGGATACAAGTAGATGTATCTGTTTCATGAAGGATTGGCCGACAGTCGATACAATGCCTTTCGGCACATACAACACAAATCCGAGACTAGCAACCACACATTACGGGCGTGTTTGGTAGCCCGTATCTGCCCAGAGATTCCCACCGTTTTGGGTGTTTGGTAGCCCGTTTTAGCCATATGGGCCATGACCGTTGCATACAGAAAACGTCCCTCAGCCCTGCCCGCGAGAGAAGCTCGATTCGACTTAGCCTGGGCGAGGTCATCCCGAATTAATTCCCACGCGTGGGCCCCACACGCGCGTCGCGACGCCAGCGGCAGCCCCGGAAAAAATTCTGGGTCATTCCCCCCGTCTCCTTTCCTCGTCACGCCGCCACGGAGAGTACCACCATCGCCGCCCTGCTCGTGCCGCCACGGAGGAGGATCGCCGCCGCCACTTAGCACGCGCCGGCACGGAGGAGGACCACCGCCGTACTCGCTCCGCCTGGAGCCTCCTCGCTCCGCCCGGCGCAGCCTCGAGCTCGGTAGCGCCGCCATTGAAGAGCCCAAGCTCGTCGTGCCGCCACGACGGATGAACACCTCCGCGCCCCAGCACGCGCCGGCACGGAGGAGGACCACCGCCGCCTCCTCGCCGCCCGGAGCCTCCTCGCTTCGCCCAGCGCCGCCTCGAGCTCGGTACCGCGCCGCCATTGAAGAGCCCAAGCTCGTCGCGCCGCCCGAAGGAGGACCACCTCCGCCGACCAGATCGCGCGCCACGGAGGGCGACCACCGCCTCCTGCTCGCGCCGCCACGGAGGACCGCCATGGCCGCCTCGTCGCGCCGCCATGGAGCAGGCAAGCGTCGGACACGAGCAGGCCATGGATTGTGGATTTTGGACCTGATTGCTTTTTTTGTTTTGTCGAGGGTCCTTTTTGTAAGATGTTGGATCTATTTGTAATTTCATTTCCTGGACTCTAATATCAGCATGTCCTAAGGCATACAACCTACCAAACAGCAGCTCACCTCAGCTTGTCTCAACCCATACAGGCCACCAAACAGAAGGAATATCTCAGCCCAGCCCGGCCCATATCAGCATGTCTCACTTGAGATAGGTTTGGTGGGGTGATACAACCTACCAAACACACCCTACAACTACAAACACGACGCAAGAGAGTCTCGCCCCAAACCGAACAACAAAGCCGCGTCTCAACCATCGCCGGACACCTCCGAAGACCATCCTTCAACTGAACTTCCTCGCTGACGCACCAACCACACTTGAGTGCCCGAGATTGGCGAGTGGTAGCGGGACTCGGGCTGTCCGAGAAAGGCATAATCTTGGACGCACCAACAGCAGCGTACATTGCGCCCCTGATGTTCAACTTGGAGCAGCGACAAACACCAGATAACACAATCCCGAACCAATGTGCTCCTCCAAGTTGTGTCTCCAAAAGCGATGCACTCAACAGAGGTACGACATCAAAGATGCAACCATCGCTGATCCGAACTCGAATCTTGGCTTTCACCTGGAGACGACAAACCGAAAGGGCGAGGGAGGTGCGGACACTCCTCGGCGACGCCTCCATGAAGGGAAAACGACGCCCGCAAGCGCCATCGTCGCCGGCACCGAAAGGAGTCAGAATTTCATCCGGAGTGTCGTGCACGTGTTCCCTGCCCATATGGCCTTGGAGCAGCACACATCGCGGCTCAGGCACCTTCTGCCGCTGCCACACCAACTCGACGTCGCCTCTCTGAAGCGTCAAGCATCCCGACACCGCACAGCAGTTCACGGATCTCCCGCCGAAACCGCCGTGCAGCCACATCCACATCCACCGCCGCCCAGCGGCCAACGCCGGCACCACCGCAGTGCCAGGCGGCCACACCAGCCAATCGACGCAACGCCGCCTGTAGTCGCTGGCCCGGATCTGCCGGCCCGCCCAGACCGAAGCCCAGGATGAGCCTAGATCCGCCACCGGCAGCTACAGAGGCCACACCACCGGGTGGAGCGGGGCCTCACCTCCATCCTCGTCGCGCCGAGGTCGTCGTCGGGTGTCCGCAGCACCGCGCCGCAGAAGCCCACTGGAACCCGCCGCTGGAAAGGAGGGACGCCACCCGGCAGGACCACGCACCGCCGAGCCGGCCGACGGCGCCCCAGCCGCGTCGACCTTCCGCCGGCACCACCCGAGCAAAGAAGAGCACACCCCCGCCGCCAGTTGTGTGGCATCGGGGAGGCCGCCACCGCCACGGCGCGAGGCCGGCAGCGGGGGTGAGGAGAGGCGCGTAGGGGGAAACCGTTGGTGGCTCGGGGAGGCACCCCGGTGTCGCCTGGGTGCGACACGGGTGGGAGGTAGCCGGCGGCGAGAAGGCCTGGCGATGGCGGCGGCGAGAGGGCGGAACCCTAGGTTGCGGGAGCGAGGGGTCGCACGCTCCTCTACTGACAACATAAGGTAAACTAGATCGTTTGGAAAATGTCGTCTCTGTGTTCATGGCAGCCAGCAAGCAGCTTGATCGTATAGATGAGTTGCTTGCTGTCGCGAGCGAGAGAATGGCATATCGTCCGGTGGACGGTGGATGTTAACCGTTGTTGTCAGGTACTACTCGGGATGGGTGATGCAAATGGCAGATCCTCAGTCGAAAGCCAGCTAGCCCACGAGGTTGCCGGTTGACTAATACGAGTAGTAATTAATCTGGTTGGGATATGAATGCATGTGATATATAATACTCCTGGAAATAGATGACTTAGGTTTATCTAAATACAGATATATCTAGACATTTTTAGTATGTACATTTAAATTTAGACAAATCTAAGACATCTATTTCCGGACGAAGGGTGTACTAACTAAATTCGAAGATTAGTATAGTCAGAATCAAACTTTGTAAAGTTTGACCAACCACACATATAGTAGATCATATAAACATTTACAATAGAAAATGCGATACTGTATGAAAGTATATATACATTTCGATCGTGATGAATAAAATAATATTGGTTTGGTATTGAAGGTATTGCTTTTTTTTCTAGAGAAAATACCATAGCGCTGCCAGATGGTTGTTTTAGATAATCACCTGACAACCAAGTTCATGTAACAGTTTACCCCTTTTTTTTGAATGTTAGCGGGATCACTACTAAATTCTTTGAACGGATAGAAGATTGGTCCAGTTTATGAGGGAAACCGGTCCCAAAAACCATACAGATGACGCCTTTCGGCTTACAACCTACAACTACAAGCACACGACAACAGCAAAACAAACATTCTCACGAGTCCCGGGTCCCTCTGACCGGAACCACTACTAGGAAATAGGCTATCTGTGGCGCACCTTTTTGGAATTCTGTGACGCATGGTGGGTGCGTCACAGAATTCACGTCACTAAATTGTGATTCTATGGCGCATATCTGCATGCGCCACAGAATTCTCACATTTCTGTGGCGCACCCAGAAGATACGCGCCACAGAATTCTTAAAAAAAATAAATTTTTTTAGAAAGGTTTAAAAATTCAAAAAAATCAGGAAAAAATGAAAAAATGAAATAATTTGCAAAACCTAAATATTTCATTTTTGTTGATTTTTTTGAATTTTTTAACCTATCTCAAATGACCCATCCTCAAATTGCTCCAACCCAAGTACGCTTAATATCTAAATTCTATTCAGCTCAGCCACCCTTATGATACTAAAGTTCTTATTGATATAAGCATCATATCAACCCTCTTAAGCCTTGTATGTGTATATATGTGTGTAGTTTATGTGTGGTAAGTGTATATATATGTGTGTTTTTAAATTTTAAAAGTTTCAAAAACTTTAAAAGTTTCAAAAGGAAATTCAAAAGTTTCAAAAAATCAAAAAAAATTCAAAAAATTCAAAAATCCAGAAAACTTTAAAAAAAATAAAAAAAATTCAACAATTCCAAACAAAAAAATTAAAAAGATTTTTTTGGATTTTTTGAAATTTTTAGAACTTCTAAGTATTTTTTTAAATTTTTTTGATTTTGTAGAAAAAAATATTCTTTTTGAAATAACTTTTTTTCCTTTTGGAATTTCGAGAATCTGAGGATATATTAAACGCATTTTTTCGACGTCATATGCAAAAGTTATGGCCGTTTTATTTTTTTCTGTTTTTTGAAAAAAAAAAAGGTCAAAATTCATATTTCAAAATTTCTATATCAACTAGACACTAAAACCTAACTACATCTCAAGAATTTTATTTTTTGAAGATTTTATCATTTTCTTTTATGTCTACAAAACTAAAAAAGGCGATCCACCAGGGGGTAGGCATGCATGAGAGGTAAAAAAACCTCGAATTTTTCATTTTTTTTGATTTTTTTTATTTTTTTGTCATTTTAAAAAATTACATTTTTTCTTAAATTTTTGAATTTTTGAATTTTCTTTTGAAACTTTTGTGGCGCATATAGCTATATGCGCCACAGAGGCGCATGTGGTTTTCGTGCGCCACAGAATTCCAATCTTTCTGTGGCGCACGCAAAACTATGCGCCACAGAAATATTTCTGTGGCGCATGGCTATTTGGTGCGCCGCAAAAAGTGATTCTATCTATAGCTGTTTTCCTACTAGTGAACCCCTCCAAGACGAGAGAATGCAACGCCGGGAAGCGTCGCCATCGTCCGATCTAACTAGACCTAGGGTTTCCCTGGAGAATGTCAGGGACGACGGGTGGGACAAACTACATCGATGCCTCCAACAAGGGAAACGACGCCCGTAGGTGCCGCCATCGACGACTCCGGCCACGCCGGAGTACGGCTTTCATCGGTAGTCTCACACGCATAGTCCAAGACAAGGATCCGGTCGCAAGCTCGGCGTGCCACCACCCTTCCTTCCTCTTCCTCCTAGTGGACGGAGGATGCAACCATCCGCAACTGTGCAATTCGTCTCCCATCGAGAGGATGCAACCCACGCCGACGTCATTCGTCTCCTCGAGGATACATTGGTCCAACAGAAAATATCACAAAATGAGCAAACTTTACTACGTCCAGGTTAGGGAGTATTCAGTTCATCCAATATTTCAGTCTCGAATGGCCAATCTTTCACTGTAAACAAAAGAGAAAAATAAATACACTGAACTAATTAGATGTCCAACTTTATTTATTACAAATCAGCAATAATGTAATCACACAGGAAAGCATCCCAATCCGAGCTTTATTACAAATCAGCAATAAATACACTGAACTAATTAGATGTCCAATTAGATGTCCAACTTTATTTATTACAAAAGTTGATTATAAAACCAAATTGGGAAAGGTTAGAAACTCGATAAAAGATCAACCAGTAAAACCTCCAACATCAATAACGCAATAAGTTTTTCATACGGAAACCGTTTTTGATGAACTTGGGCTTGTCATGAAGAACACGACAAGCACCAAAACCCAGTAAAGATAAATGCCAAATAAGAACCAAGAAGGAAGATGCCAAGGATGCAAAGGTTTGAGCTCTCTTCGACGATACGATCAAGTTACTCATTGGAGAGCCCCTCTTGATGGAACGAAATCTATCCTGTAACCCGGTCTCCCAACTAACACCATGAGACCGATAAAATAGAAAAACCCTATCAAGATATACCTTTGCCTTGCGTATTCCACTTGAGCTAGATGATGATGATCTTGATCTCCTCAAGTGGACCATCTTTCTTGATTGCGGTTCGCTTGGTGAAAACTCACATGTTGCTCCCCCATACTCCATTATAAGAGAGCCTCCGTTAGGCACATATTCACTTTGACCATTATCTTGATGACGCTCACCACTTGACGTCATCCTCCATGAGTATACCATTGGATCAATGATCCCACATGGTACCACATATAGCTTTGTGTGTTGATCACTTGAACCCATCCTTTCCACTTAGCCTTGATCAACCTTGTATCTCTTTTTCATTCTTGATCATCTCAAATATGTTCATTATATTCAATGACCTTGATGGCATTCAACCTTGAACCCAACACATGGAGTTCAAGTGTTTCCTATGGACGAACCTATAAGGATATCTCAATATACACATTAGTCAATAAGGATTGTCATTAATTATCTAAACCACACATGGGGAAATAATGCTCTTTCAACCCTGGCTTCCCCGCCGCTCCTCACGACGCTCCCCATGGCGGTCGGCGCTTCGCTGCTCCTCCAGCCTATGCTCACGGCAGCCGGCGCGCCACTGCTCCTCACGGCGTCGTCTGCCCCGCTCGGTGGCCACCGCGGTGGCGAAGAGGGAGATCCCGAGGCGCGAGAGCGGGCGCTGGACGCGGTGTGCATGCTGGGTTGCAAGACAGAGGCACTGGAACTCGTGTCCGTCCTCGATTTGTGACAGCCTTGTCGAGGCCGAGGCCAGCGGCGTGCTACGTGGAGAACCAGGAAGAAATCGAGGGGGAAAAGAGGTCGGGAAGGAGCAGCTGCTCACCACGGGGTTGATGGCGATAAGGCTCGGCTCGAGGACTTCTATGACGACCGGGCGAAGAGGAAGCAGAGCAGCGGCCAGCGTCGAGGAAGAAGCGGTTTCCTGGAGCTTCGCGGGCTGCCGGGTCCGGCTCCTGGCGGCGACGACGGAGGAAGTCTAAGCGGTGTTGATGGCGAAGTAGGCGAGCGGGAAGTGGCCAGAGTCAATTTTGGGATTTTGCTGGGAAGGGAAGCTCCATGATGGAATGCAGCTAGAGAACAAGCGGACTATTCCTCTCGCTCGTGTGTCTGGTAGCTAGTACACAGCCGGCCGCGATGCCCGCACCGCACCGGCACCGCCGGCTGGCCGGTGTGTTTGGTATGAATCGAGCTCGATACGCGGTGGCGCCGGCGACAGTTGCGGTGGTCCGGTGACGGATGGAGCTAAATATTCCCCCTGCTTGTTGCGACCTCAATCAGCCTGTTGGGAAACCCCAAGAGGAAGGTATGATGCATCGTAGCGGTAATTTTCTCTTGATATAAAACCAAGGTTATCGAACCAGTAGGACTTGGAGAAGGCTCCCTCGAGGTGTCTCCCTCGCCTGGCGCTAGGAGGTTAATGCGGACCTGCACACAATCACGAACTAACCGCTTTGCTCCAACGAAACAGAGAGGTTGTCAATCCCTCCGGCTTGCTAAACACAAAGAATTAAACTTATGGTGGAAAATAATATGAGAGCAAAAATGACCAGCGAGCAAATGACTAGGAAAAGCTATGAAAACGGTTGTAAACAATATAGGAAAATAGGATCGGGGTCCAAAGTTCACTAGTGGTGTCTCTCCGAAAGATAAACATGTTGGGAAACAAATTACAACTGGGCAATTGACAAAGCATGGGCGCATAACAATACTACCATGACATAATATAGTTCACCGTTTCATTTAATATGGGCATTACGTCAAAATACATAGACCGTTATCCAACTGCATCTATGACTAATAATCCACCCCGGGATCGCTATCCAGCATGTCACCCGAAAGTATTAAGTTGCAAGCAACGGATAATTGCAATAAGCATGGTGCATAATGTAAGCAATGAAAACAATACAAGGAAGTAAACACCGCTGTTTTACTACTAGTAGCAACAACACATCTTAAGTCTTAATTAATCGTTTCTGTCAACTCGAACTCAAACAAAAGAGGCATGGACCTACTGTCTAGCATAAATACTCCCTCTAAAGATACTAGTAATTACTTCAGCCAAATCATACACAAGCATCAGAGAGCATGCAAGATCATAAATAAAACATATCATAGATAAACCTAACAAGAATGTCATGATTTCCACAATTCATCGGATCCCAGCAAGCACAACATATACCATTACAAATAGATGATCTTAATCATGTTAGGCAGCTCACAAGATCTAAACAATGGAGTACAAGGAGGAGAGACAACCATCTAGCTACTGCCATGGACCCGTAGTCCCGTGGTGGACTACTCGCGCATCACTCCGGAGCGAGGCATGGTGTTGTAGATGCCTCAGGTGACGATCTCCCCCTCCGGCAGGGTACCGGGAAGAGCTTCAGAACTCGCCCGATCTAGGGTTGGTGGCGGCGGCGGCCTCAGACGTACTCTGGAAAAATGATCGGGTACGGATGGTTTTCGGGACGAAGGCAATTTACAGACGAAATGGCAGCTTGAGAAGGTTCCTGAGGCGCCTAGGTGGGATCCAGCCGTGATCCACCCTTGGACCGCGCCTGGGTTGCATCTGGGGCCTGTGGGGCCCCTTGCAGGCCCCCTTCTGGTTCTGTCTTTGTTTTTTCGTAAAAATAATTCATGTAAATTTAGCCAATTCCGAGAAAATTTCCCGACTAGCTTTTCTGAAACAAAAAGACAGCAGAAACAGGAACTGGCACTAGGCATCTTGCTAATAGGTTAGTTCCAGAAAATATGCCAAATGATATAAAAACATGTGGCAATGATATATAACAAGCATGGAACAACCAAAAATTATAGATACGTTTGAGACGTTTCACCCCCCTGCCACTCCGACGAGAGTTGACTGGATAAGGGAAACCATAAAATTGGCCCAAAAACCGCATATCTAAGGGATATGAGGTTTGGTTTATGGTTTCCCTTGAAAAAAAATAAGCGTCAGCCAGTTTACGGGATGTGAAATGGACACGTTTTTCGCGCAAAACCTTAAAATGACGGTTATTTTACGGGCTTGACCAGTTTACGGGATCTACTAGAGATGCTATCAGGCCAGGGATAAAAACAGATAGAGGAGGACAAGTTTTGCAAAACGAACGGGTAAGGAATAAGGAATAAAAAGAAATAGAAAAGAAAACAGAGACCCTTTGTATATTTGGGTCAATCTGTCCGAGGACTTGAACAGCTAATTCCTTTGACTACCACAGGCTTATAACTAAAAACACCACCATGCACCTTATTTACTTACTCTATAAGTACATATAAGGTGGAAGATTATGTAATCTAGAAATATATATTGAGATATTTGTCAAGATATTTAAGGATACTAAAATAAATACAAACACATACATATATCTTCATCTCAAGCATACTCTTTGATCCAGAGAGACATGTGATTCTATTTATTTTATTTTCTTCCATATTTTCTAGTTGGCTAAATCTACGGTTTGTTAAGGCAATGACCAAAAAGAAAATGAAATACTACTAAATCTATTTCTTCTGACTCTTGGTTTATATTTTAGTGAAAATGTATTTGAAACATAGAGGTTAAAATCATACGATAAAAATGTCATGTACTAAAATTGGTAGCATCTTACGTTAATTTTCACTAAGTATAATACAAACAGTAATGGTTAAATCGTTTGTTGAGATGATTGGTTTTAAAAAGTAAAATAGTTTAGTACAATGGTCCATCAACCAAACTCAGATACAGTACACCATCCAGAATATAAAATAAACGCGCAAATTTGCGAGCAAACATGCCGATGAACAAGAGTAAAAATCGATTTCTTAGACTGTTAGGGTCTAGAGAGGTGTCAAGCGAGTCAAACGTTTTGCCAAACTCCCGATTTTGCCAAACGAGTTGCCAATGAAATTGGTGTTTCTGTGTGAAATCGGCGGGTGTCTACACCGAGGCTCGTTTAACATACATAAGCACGACCGATCAACACACATCACTAACAGCTAGGCGCGTTATCGCCATCATCATGATCACTTTTTATTGTTGAGAGTTTTTTGTATGAAAACAGATTTTCAACATATCCAAACGTTGCGTGGAGAGCCTAAGAAATAAAACTTCCAAAGAATCAATCGGGTTAGGGAATAGCTTAGGGTCAGTCATGCAGAGCCTCCCTACAAAAGTCTATCATCCACACTGGCAGACCTGGGTTCTGGACTGCTCATCATAAAGTCAAGAGGTAATCCCGTGTCCAACGGTTGGCGGAAAACCAAGGACCGAATTAACCTTGATCGTCCATTGTGATAGTGCTATACGCTAATTTGAACAAACAAAATAAAACTTGGAGCATCTCCACTCAGTGGCGGAGCTAGAGCACTCAGCACCAGAGTGTCTACAGGTGCCAAACTGCATAAAATTCGTCTTTTGAGGGATGCACACATGGTGAAAATTGTTGTTTTGTAAAGGATTTTTTTACCTGGTGTCCTGTGCACCCCCTAAGCAAGTTGTAGCTCCGCAACTGTCTCCACTGGGCCCCAAAATGCCTCCCATTGAGGGTCCGGACACACAACAAAAAAAACACACGTGCTCCGGACGGTCCCAAAAACTGTCTAGCATCCATGCCTCTGATCCAACGTGACCGCTAGATGGTTGTTTCGGACTAATCTGAATGCTAATCACCTGGCAACCAAGTTCATGTACCAGTTTATCCCAATTTTCGACTTGTTGTATCACTTTGCACCGCTGCGCAACTTCTTATACCATCGCTACTATTACCTCCTTTTGTACATATACTTTGTCAAACATTAGAATTTTTTAATTTGATCAATACTAAGATCCAGATTAACATAAAACAAAGCAAGTAATAACTAATCTGGTTGGAATATGCACGGATCTACCTTTTTGATAAAGGGCTTTATTACTTAAGAAGTTTAAGCATTACACCCGGCCTCTGCATAAGAATGCACAAAGCCACAATCCAACAGTACGAAAACAAAAAAAGTAGCACTAGACGAATTACACAACAAGGATAAGTAAAACGCCAATGCCTATGGAGGACCAATCTGGCGATCAAGCGACCACCCATGATTGATAAAAATATCCCTCGCCACCTCTTCCAAACGTGCACATGCCTCTGTAAAGAGGCCTCGATACCCCGCCCGCTGTAATGTGGACCACGAACGAAGAATACTTGTGCACCGGTAGAGTACCTGCAAACGAGAAAAATCTTTATCATTGAAAACCACATTTCTACACAGCCAAAGCGACCATATAACGGGTATCGCTCCTACCCTAATAATAGTTCTTAACTTTTATCTATCCCATGTAACCAGTTGCCAAACACATTTGCAACGGACTTGGGTGGATATAAGTTAGAAACTATCTGGATAGCTGACCAAATAGAACGCGCAAAGCTACATTCGAAGAATACGTGTTTTATTGTCTCCTGCTGTGGACAAAATACACACTTTGCACTTCCATGCCAGTTTCGCTTAACAAGGTTATCCTTTTTTAAATGACACCCCTACGAAGATATCAAGTAAACACCTTTAGTTTAAGCGGAATCTTCATTTGCCATATTTTTTTATTATTCTCGACTGGGGCATCGGAATGGACTAATGCCCTATACATGGAATCTACAGAGAATTTTCCATTCCCACATAGACTCCAGCAAAACTCATCGGGGCCTTGTGTAAGTTGAACCATTGTCAACCGTGCCAACAAGTCAATCCAAGATGTGAGTCTCGGCCCAATTAAATCTCGCCTGAACATCACATTGGATGGTGAAGACTGCATAACCGTTGCTATGGTATCCCCTTTGTGACGAACAATATTGTATAGGGCAGGGTACTGATCCCGGAGGGTGGCATTACCTAACCATTTGTCCTCCCAGAATCTTATCTCCGATCCATCTGTCGTGGTGGGATCACGGCAGATGCCATAGGTATGGCTAAGATGGGGCCGAATGGTCGTTGGGGGAATCCGGGGAGGGTTTATGCACTCAAGAAGTGCACACGCAAGAACACGCAAGAACACGAACGAAGAACCAAGAAAGCAAGAACACAAAGCACACCACGATGTACCCTGCTTCGGGGCCCTCTTGCGGAGGTAACACCCCTACTGCAGCACTATCCTAGTCAGTGTATAGCTCAGAGTGACAAGTACAAGCTGCTCCTCGAGCTGTATGATGATACAATGGTGAGAACTTGAGGTAAAAGATGGAGCTAAACGGGAGGAAGAAGGCACTCCGAGGTGAATCCGAGGTGTTTCCGGGTGTTCCGAGCTTCCTTCCTCTCTTTCTCTCTTGATCTTCGATCTCATGGGGAGGGGGGTCTCTCTCTTGATCTTGGATCCTCGATCCTCTAGCAGGAGGGGGTGAAGCCCACTATATAGGCCAGCCGGGTTACCATTGTGCCCCTCGCAGAACACTGTTGCCATGCCTCTGCAACGGTCACCACCGTACCACCGTACCTCGGTCGGGGACAAGACGTGGCTTGCCCATCTCCTGTAGCCTAACGGCAGAGCTAGCATGTCCCCTCTGACCGAGACAGGACGTGGCCTGGCAGAGCTACCTCGTAGCCTTTACCCAGACCTCGCGTGGTCAGCGGTCGGAGACGTGCAGGCCCGCCGAACCCGGAGCACGCCTCTGCCATGCTCCTTGACAGACGCTCCCGTGTCAGGCGCTCTAGTACCCGGCTGGAAGTGACAGGAGCATTGACTCCGGCCCGACCTACAGCCCACCACCTCGGTTAGCTCGCACGGATGTGACGGGCTCCGTACCTCGGGTCTTGCGCTTAATATCTTTACTAGGTCGGATCTTACTTCCTTCCCACAGCTTCTCCTGCACCCACACACAAACCACGCACTGAGGTAGTTAGGTCGGCAGAACATAGCTCGGACAGTGAACCTCGGCCCTGGCCAACAGTATACCTCGGACCCCTCTGGGCCAAAATAGGTCGGCCTGTACTCTCCAGGTCAAGATGAAGCTCGGACCTTCCCAGGCCCAAACAGGTCGGCCCTTTCCGTACCTCGGCACAACTTCGAACACCACCTTATGCCAAGCCTTGACCCTACCCGGGGATACTCCCCCGACATTAGTCCCCGAAGCTGGTGCGGTCCTACGACCTCGGAAGGAGGGCCGTAGCAGGTTCAAAACAAGCATTACACCACCTCCTAAACCGACCTCCAACATAGTCACGCCGAGGTACCTCCCATACACCACCATCCAATCCGAGGTAGATATGCGAACTGAACTCTCCGAGCTATCTGACTCAGCACCATCTTGCCTCAAGATTTTCCGAGGTACGTGGCGAAGAATCTCTGCCCGGGCTTCGGAATCCGGACCTCTGCCAAGCAGATTCTGACCACACGCCGCCCTCGTCAGCCGGACCCACCGAACAGCGCACCTGCGCACTCAAGTACTTGACCGCCCACGACCCCTCGATTCTTGTGCTGACCAGCGCAGGAAATCCGGGGTGGGCGGTTGCCACTCTGCGGCCCACGATGTGGCCGATCGTGCGGCCGCAGACCGCGTAACCGTGCGCCCACTCGCACACGATCCCGCGCCTCCCGATAACCGCGCGGTAGTGGCGCAGTTAATGCGGGCAGTTACCGCGCGCGGCTATAAGTAGGGCCCCACGGGTAACTTCGCCATCTTCTTCCTCCTTCACTCGCCCTCTCGCCTCCATCGCCACCAGTGCCGCCGCTTCCGGTTGAGAAGAAACACGTTCCCGCCGCCGCCGACGAGCAGCTCCTTCGTCGCCGCTGCGACCGCGTCACCGGCGCCGCCCTTCAGCACCTCGTTTTCACGGTATGTACTCCCTTTCTTGATACCCTAGGCATTGCCCTAGGTTTCTTCCTCTTTGCGCTTGGTTCTTCATATGTTCTTGAATAAAACTCTATTTACCTCCTCCGGTAGATCTTACTTGCATACTTTTTTGGGTAGTACGAGTTTCATACCTCGGATAGATGCTCGCCTAGCATAGATATGCCTCTATGTACATTAGATAGCCGTCCAACTCCTCCTGAGTTAGCCAGATATAGCCTTAGATTCCAGATTACTTTTTCCTTTGCTAAACTTCTGTGCATTCTTCTGCAGATTGATTCTGCCGAGATGTCTCCTCCTGAGACTTCGGAACAAACCGAGGTTCCAGACCTCGAACTGGAGGTCGGAGAACGAGCCGGCTGGGAAGGTTCGGATGTAACTCCGGACGAAATCCAGTGGCTCAGGGCGACTCGGCGGATTCCCGCCGGGGTAGAGTGTCGCCTGCCAGAGGGCGAACTCGAGCCTCAAGTCAAGGAAGGGGAACGGGTGGTCTTCGTCGCGCACTTCCAGCGCGGCTTCGGACTGCCCGTTAGTGATTTCTTCCGGAGCTTCCTCGACAAGTTCGACTCCAGGTTCATCACCTCCCCGCCAACGCCATCACCACTCTCTCCTGCATCGTTTCCTTCTCTGAGGGATACCTCGGCCTCAAAGCCACGGTAGACCTCTTTTCTCGCTACTTCCAACTTAAGCGGCAAGTGATCCCGGATCCGAAAAACAAGGATCTGCCCAAGCTACTAACCGCCTGCGGAGCAGCCATCGTAGCTCCTCGCCGAAACTCCATCTTCCCACGTATCGCTACTCCGGACACCGTTCGCAAGTGGCTCCGGACGTGGTTTTACGTGAAGAACTCCGGCGAAGAGGACTTCCTCAATCTGCCGGCGTTTAACCTCAGCCCTCCTACAGAACCGCTCAACTGGGACTACACTCCCCCTCTCACCAGCGAAATCAAGTCCATCCATGGGTATGTTGCGAAATGGCAGGACCCGGAGGACCCTGCGAACGACGGGAAAGTCCTGACGGCTGACGATCTGGCCTGCACATTCGTGAAGCGCAGGGTCTCCCCTCTCCAGGCGAGGACTCACAAGATCTGCCACATGAGCGGTCTTTATGATCCAACCCGCCATACGCACGTTGCACTGGACAACGCCGCGGTAGCTCGGCGAGTCCGAGCTATCACCAAGTCCAAGATCTCTGACGCTTGGACATGGGGAAGGGAACCCCACTACAGGACCAAGCCACCAAAACAGGTACGCTGTTCCGACGTTTTCTTCGGTACTCCTTTACCACCGAGGTCTTGCTACCGACGTTCATCTTGACCATTTTCTTCCTAACTCCTTTTCATATGTCTGCCATATAGCTGTTCTCCCGCCAGACCGCCGAGGATGGAGTCCATCCTGCGGACCACTTCGGCAAGGATCTTCCTGTCGAGGACCCACCATCCAACGAGGACCCTGACAACGAGGATTACATGCCCATTGCCTCGGCCCGCGTCACCACCGCGGGTAAGCCTCAAGCACAAGCTTCAGTTCAAGAGATTTCGGATGACGAGGAGGGATTTCTCGTCATGGAACCAATAAACGCGGTACCTATCTCCTGCCTTCCTCACCTTCCGAACTTTACTCCAGCAACCAGCCGGAAACGCGCTGGTGCCGCAACTTCGGCCGCCGAACCATCCGCCACTGGAGCCTCCGGACCCACTGCGGCTCCGGTCAAGAGACGTCGGCTGAAGAAGTCCGGAAATCCTCCTCATGCCCGAGGGGGCAAGAAGTTTCCTACTTCGGATGGGTAATGCTTTGCTTCTATAGCCAACAAAGTTTGTTGCTTAAACTTATCACCTCGGTACTAACACTTGACCATCTTCCTTCGTTGCAGTGACCCCATAGAAGTGGATCAGGAGGTATCCTCCATGACTGCACCCGTTGGTGCCTCTGAAGCCACGACCACCCCGACGAACTCTCGCCCCGTATCTCCTCCACCGAGGTCTGGCCCGGCCTTGGAGAAATCTGCCCCCACCCGAGGTCAGACTTCTCCGCGTCCTCAAACGGATGCGGGGACCAATCGCGCCAGAACTCCGGCTACCGCCTTGCCGGAGCCTCGACTCTCCCCCCGCAGCCAGACTGCCCGCAACCAACAGCAGCAACAGCAGAAGCAACAGCCCAAGCAACAGCCCAAGCAACAGCCCCAAAAACCAGTTCGCCAGACTACCTTGCCGTTGGAGAAAGGCAAGGAGAAAGAGAAAGAGACGGTGAAGTCTAAGGTCACCCCCAAACCAACATCTGGGTCTGGCACCCTGACTATCTCTTCTCCTTCAAGGATGCCACCGAGGTCTCCTCCCCGGTGACACGCCGAATTCCTCCATTCGCCGCACCCGTTGATGAGACTGCTCCTCCGGCCGACGAATATGCTCGGAGGACATCTCTTATACTGGATAACCGGCCTGCTTCAAGCTCCGAGGCTGCTCAAGCCTTGGAGGCCTCGGTTAGGGGCATCGAGCAGGGCGGACCGTGGGGATATCCTCCTCTGCGCACTGACAGTGACCAGAGCCTCGGCTCCTTGGAACACTACAACGCAGACTGGAATTCTGCAGACGAGGTCTCCTCGGCCTCCCTAGCTGCTCCGGTAGGTGAGCACCCTGCGGGAAACAGCGCCTGCGGCCGAAGCGTCACGACCTACAAGTCGCTGCCCTGCGTGCTGCTCAAAACATCGACGTAAGTCCTATTCTCTTTACTTTCATGCAGTATCTCATCTAATATCCACCATTCCCAGTCCCCGAGATTCGAGGTAAACTATTGACGCTCCGCCGGAGTTAAAATTGTTTGGCTTGAATCTCAACTTTCAATTTTCATCCGACGTATCCAAACCATTTTACCTTACTTTATCATGCACCTCGGGTACGAGTCCCCGAGACTCCTGTCGAGGCATACCCCGGCAACATTTTCCCAATGATTTGACTCCGAGTCCCCGAGACTCTTGTCGAGGTATAGCCTTTCTAACCGAGCTATGTTTTTCTTCCTTGCAGAATACTATGAACGTCCGCACGGACATCTTTCACCCTCTTGTTTGACCACAAGAAACTCCACGACGAGCACAAGGCCGTCCTTGCAGAAAAGAACTCTTTGGACGAAAAGCTCCAACAAGAGAAAGCCGAAGTAGCTCGTCTGGTAAAGGAACTGAAGCGCATCACTGAGCTGCGGACGTCGGAAAAAGAGCAGCTGCAGGCGGAAAAGGCCAGTGTTGTTGAAACAGAGAAGAAACTTCGGGAGGATGCCGCCAAGGAACATGAGAATGCGCTCCAGTTAGCCGAGGCCCGCGCCACCTCGGCCACCGAGGCTTATGAAGCCCTTCAAGCTTCGGTTAACCAGCTCCTCCCGACGCTGGAACGCATCAACAAAGAAATGGACGGTAAGCTTCTTGCCCCCCTTATCCTTGCTTTGTCCTCAACAGTACTGGCTCTTTGCCGAACTGTTTCTTTCATTATTAACAGGCTATCCTTCTGCAGAGCACTTCACCTACACCCAATTCGGCTCGCAATATCACTGATCAGCACAGGAAGAGGCGTACGAGACGAACCCCGCCTGGACCATTGAGGACCACATCGTGGCCATCAAAGCTCGGATCCATCCCTTGAAAACCATTGGGTCCGAACTCCTCGATGCAGGTGTGTCTGCTTTCCGAGCCTTGTGGCCTCTTGCCGATGCTCCCAATACTACGCCTGAGCTCGCCGCCAAGCTTCGTGAAGCCGAACAAAGACTTCGAGAGTGGCGCTCATCTCGGCTCGCGCTGGAGCTGATGCCGCTCTCAAATTCATCATGACTTGGTGCGAGAAGCTCGACCTCGAAAAGATGGACACTCTTCGCCGAGGCTCGCCCTGGTCCACGGACCCAATTCTCATCCAGCGGCGCGAAAAGATGGCTGCCTTCTTCGCTGGATATGCCAACACCAAGAACTTGAGCGAGGGAGACACCTACTCCGACGCCGAAGATGACGAGCCAGAAGAGGATGAATACGAAACAGAATCCGACGTCGAAGCCGAGCAAGGTGACGATGGTGACACCCGCGAAGCAGAAACCGAGGCTTCTCCACAAGCTGGTGCCGAGGTTACTGCCGACGTTGCCAGCACCTCCCAGGCTACCTCGGCTGCTGCCGACGTAATTCCTGATGCCTCGACCTGAACTTATGCTTGGCCAAAAAACTTCATTAAATCCCCGGTATGCCGGGACGCAGATGTAATCAAACTTAAGTAGTTCCTTTTGCTACCTCTGTTACTATCATGCTTATCCGAACCATGCTTTTCTAAGCTTTACGTCGAATCCTTTTGAATGATTGCTCGAGTTTACTTTCGTGTTTACTATGTTTGGCATTCTTTGCTCTTGACTACCTTTTAGGCAGATGCCAGTCGAGTCACAAGATTGTTGTTCATAGCATACAGTACTTGGTAAATTCCGAGGTATGTTTCAAAGTCATCCGACATAAACGAAAGGTAAAGACAGGGGTTAGTAAACGACACATGCCGAACTATAATTTTGGACCGAGTCCCCGAGTTCATTTTCATGTCTCCCACGTTTTTTCCTCTTTGCTCTTGACTACCTTTTAGGCAGATGCCAGTCGAGTCACAAGATTAGTTTCATAGCACACATTACTTGAAGTTTGAGACGAGGTTCAAAATAGTTCGGCATATGAACAAAACTGACAAACAGAGATAAAACATAAGCACAAGAGCGAGGCAGTCCCCGAGCTTTAACCTCGGAGTGCCGACATTTTTATTAAGGATTAACCGAGGTACATACATTGCGCCTTTCATGAGTAGAAAGGTCGGAGTAGAGCTACGTTCCATGGTCGCCTGACCTCTGACCGGGGTTGTCCAGCCCATCTTCCCTTGGTTCCTGCGCATCTATAAGATAGTAGGAATCATTGAGCAGAGCTCGGCTCACAACGAACGGTCCCTCCCATGGAGGTGACAACTTGTGCCGGCCTTTCTTGCGCTGCACCAACCTCAGCACCAAATCTCCCTCGTGAAACACACGAGGGTTGATACTCCGGCTATGATAACGTCGGAGACCTTGCTGGTAAATTGCTGACCGAGATGAGGCCAATTCTCTCGCTTCCTCAAGCAGATCTACTGCATCCTCCCGAGCCTCTTTTGCCTCGGCTTCAGTGTACATTGCCACTCTGGGCGCATCATATTCGATGTCAGTGGGTAGCATAGCTTCTGCCCCATAGACCATAAAAAATGGCGTATAGCCAGTCGATCGATTTGGCGTGGTCCTTAGACCCCACAGTACTGCTGGTATCTCATCTATCCAACACCCCGGCGTTTTCAGCAGTGGTTCAATGAGCCGAGCCTTGATGCCGGCCAACACTAGAGCATTTGATCTTTCCACCTGTCCATTAGACTCCGGGTGTGCCACCGAGGCTATGTCCAGCCGGATTCCCTTGTTCATGCAAAACCGAGCGAACTCTCCAACAGCAAAGTTAGTGCCGTTGTCCGAGATAATGCTATGGGGGTAGCCATATCGCAGAATAATCTCCTTCAAGAAAGTCACTGCTGAATGACCATCCAACTTCCGGATTGGTTTCACCTCGATCCACTTGGTGAATTTGTCCACCATCACCAATATGTGTGTCATGTTACCTCGGGCTGGTTTGAACTCTCCCACCATATCCAAACACCATACCGCAAACGGCCAAGTGATAGGAATTGTTTTGAGCGCCGAAGCTGGCATATGCGTTTGCTTGGCAAACCTTTGGCATCCTTCACATCTCCGGACTATGGCCTCTGCATCAGCAAGAGCAGTGGGCCAATAGAACCCATGCCTAAACACCTTGGCCACCAGAGCTCTTGTGCTGCAATGATGACCACACTCTCCTTGGTGGATCTCCAAAAGCATCTCCTTGCCTTCAGCTGGCTCAACACACCGTTGCAACACCTCGGTTACGCTTCTTTTATAGAGCTCCTTGTTGATGATGGTGTACGCCTTGGCCCTCCTTTGAATCCTCCTAGCCTCGGTTGTGTCACTTGGCGTGCTTCCCTCCGTTATGAACTTCATAATTTGCTCCGCCCACTCCGGCACCGGGTGCAAAGGAAAAAGTTCCTCATCCACCTCCATTGGCTCGGCCACCATAATCTCCTCCATTATTTCCTCCACCATCCTGCGACCAGTCCCCGAGTCTGGATGAGCAGTCCCCGAGGTTTGGTGTGCAGTCCCCGAGCTCTGCCACGCAGTCCCCGGGTCCGACCAAACGCATCCGACGTCTACCTCCATTGGAACAGGTCCGGGCTCTTGCTCCGCCGGGATGAAAATAGATTCGGATTCAGGAGAAGGTTTGATTGAAGGAGTTCTCAAGTGATTCAGGGCTACCCCTGGTGGTACTGCCTCTTTGATGAACCGAGCTTTGACAACACGTCGGCAGCATCATTTTCTGCCCGAGGTATATGCCTGTACTCACACCCTTCAAAGAACCCGGATATCTTTTGCACATGGAACCGATATAACGCCATGTTGGCATCCAGAGCATCCCAAGTTCCAGAAGATTGTTGCACCACCAGGTCGGAATCGCCGAAGCACTCTACACGCCGGATACCGATCTCCTTTGCCACCTTGAGGCCATGGATTAAGGCCTCATACTCCGCCACATTGTTTGATGCTGAGAAATGAATCTGCAGCACGTACTTCAGCTGATCTTGCTTTGGCGAGGTGAGGACTATTCCAGCCCCCAGCCCGATCTTTGTTTTGGACCCATCAAAATGCATTTTCCAATAATTATAGTCCGGCCTGGGTGGCTCATACTGCATCTCGGCCCAATCACAAAAGAAGTCCGGCAACGCCTGGGATTTAATTGCGTCTCTTCTCTCATAATGTGGTGCATATGGAGACACCTCAATCGCCCATTTGGCAACTCGGCCAGTTGCATCTTTGCACCCGATGATCTCCGAGATTGGAGCTTCGCACACCACCGTCATGGGATGCTCCTGGAAATAATGCTTCAACTTCTTGACCGCCAGGTAAACACCATACGTCATCTTCTGGTAGTGAGGATAGTTCTGCTTCGAGGTAGAGATCACCTCGCTCAAGTAATACACCGGTCTCTGCACCGACCTGCCACCTTCTTCGCGCTCCACCACCACTGCCACACTTACAACTCGGTTTGTGGCCGCAATGTAAAGTAACATCGGCTCATTGTGCAATGGTGACGCTAACACCGGGGCAGTGGACAACATCTTTTTCAGCTCACCAAACGCCACGTCGGCCTGCGGGGTCCATGTAAACCCGGTACTTTTCTTCATGAGCTGGTACAAAGGTAAGGCTTTTTCTCCTAGCCGAGCTACAAATCGGCTCAACGAGGCTAGGCACCCTGTGAACTTCTGCACATCTTTCAAACACTTCGGTAACTTCATGCTCTCAATAGCTCGGATTTTGGCCGGGTTAACCTCGATACCTCGGCTAGACACCAGGAATCCGAGCAACTTTCCAGCCGGGACACCAAAGGTGCACTTGTCCGGGTTAAGCTTCAACCGATACTTTCTCAAATTCACAAATGTCTCCTCGAGATCCTCGAGGAGAGTATGTTTCTCCTTAGTTTTGATGACAATATCGTCGACATACACTTGCACATTTTTGCCCATCTGAGAGTGCAGGCATTTCTGCATACACCTCTGATAAGTTGCCCCGGCATTTCTCAGACCAAAACACATGACACGATAGCAATACGCCCCATACGGGGTAATAAAAGCGGTCTTTATTTGATCCTTTGGGTTCAGTGGTATCTGGTGAAAACCAGAGTACGCATCGATGAAAGATAACAGTTCACAACCAGCAGTGGAATCGATCACTGATCAATCCGAGGTAATGGAAATGGATCTTTTGGGCACGCCTTGTTGAGGTTAGTGAAGTCAATGCACATGCGCCACACCTTGACCACGGCTGGCTCGTCTTTCTTCTTTTCCACCAAGACCGGATTGGATATCCAGTCCGGATGCAGTACCTCCATTATGAACCCGGCTGCAAGCAACTTAGCCAGCTCGTCCAGCACCACTTGTCTCCGGTCGTCTGAGAGACGACGGGTCGGTTGCCTCACCGGTTTCACCTCTGGCCTAACAAATAAAGAGTGCTCTGCCAACTCCCTCGGAACACCTGGCAGGTCCTTAGCCGACCATGCAAAGATATCCCGATTCTCACGGAGGAAGTGACAGAGCTCGCCTTCCTATTTCTCGCCTAGCCCGGTCCCAATGATGGCCACATGCTCTGGGTGCTCCGGGTCAATGGGGATCTTCTTGGTCTCCTTGGGTACCTCGAACGCCGCAGTTGAGTCCGGGCTCATCAGTCCGGACAGGCCGAGCTGTGTTGACTGCGCCATTGCCACCACTTGATGCAGCTTCTTCTTCTCGGCTGCGATCACCAAAGACTCGGCTAGGTTAGATCCCGCCGAGGCACACTGAATTGCTCGCTTGTAGTCACCCGAGATGGATATGATCCCATTAGGCCCTGGCATTTTCATCTTCAGGTATGCAACATGGGTGGAAATCATGAACTTGGCCAAAGCCGGCCTTCCAAGCAGTGCATGGTATGCACTCTCCAAGTCCACCACCTCGAACTCGATACTCTCAACTCGGCAATTTTCCTTGGTTCCAAATGCTACATCCACCCATATCTTGCCCATGGGTGCACAGGAAACGCCGGGCACAATCCCATGAAAAGTACAACTGCTTGGCATCAACTGATTAGGCGAGATGCCCAATTTCACCATTGTGTCTCGGTACATGATGTTGATGGCACTGCCATTGTCCACCAGAACTCGGGTGAACCTCACATTGTTGGTAGGCCCACACAACGTTGGATCTACCACCAGGGCATACTTTCCAGGGCTCGGCATGATCCGAGGTGTGTCCTTTCTGCTCCAAGTGATCTCCTGCTCAGACCAGTTCATATAGGTCGGCACCACCGGCATTACTGCATTCACCTCCATGGCACGCCTCTGCACGCTCTTCTTGTCAGTTGGCTCGGTCACAAAGACCACATAGCTCGCATGAACCTCTCTATAGTCATTTCCGGGGTATTCATACTGCTGACTTGGTCCGGCACCATTGTTGTTGTTATTACCTCGGACATTCACAACATTCACGGGTCTTGCTGCTGCAGGCCTCGGAAGAGGTGCAGTGGTTACCGGGGTAACATTTGCTCCGGACAGATTAGGGTGGGACCTCGGCTGAAATCTCTGAGGTGGTGGTCCTGTTCTGATTCCTCCGGCCCTTGCCCCCTCTTCTCTGATTCTGCGGTTCCAGCTGCACTGCCGGGTTGAATGGTTGGCTGGCTTGCGCGGGTCAGTCGTATGGTAACAGCACGGACCATCTATCATTGATTCATAGGTCATGGGTGGCTCCTGGTTCGGACTAAATGCCGGACCATTGATTTTTGGCCTCTGGACACCTCCAGCTCCGGGCTGATCCGGGTTCACCGCTGCAACTTGGTTGGAGGGTATGGATAGTCCGGCTCCCTCCTCTTCTGTCCGAACTCCTGACGGTCATTACACCTTGGTCCGAGCCGGTTGTTTATTGGCTCCCTCCTTCTGTTACGTGCTCCTGCCTCTGCTGCTGGCTGCATCGGATCACCCAGGGCATAAGAATCTGCAACCCGGATTGTTTCTGCTAGGGATCTCGGCATATCTCTCTGGAGCCTCTGCCACAGCATGCTGCCATGTCGACACCATCTGCAAACCAGGAAATGGCCTGGCCTCTACCACTCCTTCACAGGAATTCCGAACATTGCTCCACCGAGTTAAGAATTCTCGGTCAGTTTCATGATCATCTTGCTTACATGCCGCCAGGAGCTGAGGTCGGTTTGGCCTCTTGTATGTACTAGCAAAGTTGCTGTTAAACGCCAGCTCCAAGTCTATCCAGGAGTTGATACTATACTCCGGCAAATTATTCAGCCAGATCCGAGCTGGACCTTCCAACATGTGCGGGAGATACCGGACCGCCCATCGGCGATTGCCCCCCGCAATGTGCACCGAGGATACATAATCTGTCAGCCAATCTTGTGGCTTGGTGCTCCCATTGTATGGCTTGGTGTTCCGACCTAACTGGAACTGAGATACTGGTGGTGGTGGCTCCTTCATGATCCGAGGTCCAAAACACGCCGGACCAGGAGGGCCTTCCTCCTCCAGTTGCTCAGACAAGTAGATTCTATCCAGCTTGTTACGGACATCGCCTGGAGCTAACATCCGACCTCCTATCCGAGGTCCCAACGCCCCATCCACTCTGTGGTATCCAGCTCGTGCCATGGCCGAGTCTCCATCATCATATCGGTCATCGCCTTGACCGACGTTCTGAGGTTGCTGAACATACTCCGGCTCTCGCTGATATTGCCCCTGCTGCCGAGGTTGTTGCTGATACCTCGGGGGCGGAGGTGGTTTACCTCGGCCAGCCGATGCTGCTTGACCGCCGTTCTGATTTCCCTGACCGGAGTTACCCTTAGCTCGGCTCGCATTGCCTGGGCCGGGGTTTCCCTTAGCTCGGCTAGCATTGCCCTGGCCCACCTTCTGCTTTGCTGCTAGGACTGGATCATACATCTGCAGCTGCTGGTTCTGACCCGAGGTGACACTCCGGGCTCGATCGGCTCCTCCGACGAGTGGAGACGAGGCTTGCCCCTTGGACACCTGACTGACTGGCCTAGCTGAATAAACCATCTCTGAATCACCAGCCCCGGCATTGCTCTGCGGAGAGCCTCATTCTGCTGGTTAGCCACATATACTAACTCATTGACTCGCTTCTGCTGCGCACGCCATGCATCTCCAGATAATCCGGATAGCTCGGCCCTGCCTGCCTCGGCAGCTCTGAGGTTCTTAGCAGGGGAACTATACACCGGCCTTCCAGTTGACACGCGACTCCCACTCCTAGCCGAGGTGGTAGGTCGAGCCTCCCTGTTTATCTCATCGTTGAGCCCCTTGCCTCTCTGCCGCACCTCGGCTCCCCTATGTGTATCAACCGCTACCGGGGTGAAGCCATTCGCTGCATTGTACTCGCGCAGATCTCTATTGAACTCATCTCTAGCTGTTATCATTGCTACAGCCTCCTTCTGCAACAGGACACGCTTTGCCTCTAGGTCGGCCACAGTCACTACTATGTCCACTCCTGGATTTACTGGGTCTGCCAGTGTATCCACTATCTCTACCAGGGTCGCACCTCGGCCCGCAGCTCTGGGGTGCCAGGCAAGTCCTTCTCTAGCCTGGGCTTTGCAGATCTCACCTTAGCAACCTCGGCTGCCTTGGACTGGCTGGCATCTACTTTGCCAGCGGCGTCAACCGGACCTGTCACCATCACCTCTACGCAGCTCTCGGGGCGAGTGATACGCCGACCTAAAGCCGCGAGGAGAGGAGTTTCGTCGTCCACGAGCACCTGCTCCGGGTACCCGCGAACAACCTCGACAGCAACGTACGTGACGAAGCTGCCGAGCATCATGGTGAAGCCGTGCTCGGGGAAGGGCTTGCCGGCGAAACACCCCGCGTTGTCGCTGATGAAGGTGAACTCTCCGATCTTGGCGACAAGCCCGGAAAGAACACGCTCGCCTGAGCCCGTCCGGATGAAAACTCCCTCCAACGCCTCAATCTGCCCCACGGTGGGCGCCAACTGTCGTGGTGGGATCACGGCAGATGCCATAGGTATGGCTAAGATGGGGCCGAATGGTCGTTGGGGGAATCCGGGGAGGGTTTATGCACTCAAGAAGTGCACACGCAAGAACACGAACGAAGAACCAAGAAAGCAAGAACACAAAGCACACCACGATGTACCCTGCTTCGGGGCCCTCTTGCGGAGGTAACACCCCTACTGCAGCACTATCCTAGTCAGTGTATAGCTCAGAGTGACAAGTACAAGCTGCTCCTCGAGCTGTATGATGATACAATGGTGAGAACTTGAGGTAAAAGATGGAGCTAAACGGGAGGAAGAAGGCACTCCGAGCTGAATCCGAGGTGTTTCCGGGGTGTTCCGAGCTTCCTTCTCTCTTTCTCTCTTGATCTTCTCAGCGGGGGGGGTCTCTCTTGATCTTGGATCCTCTCTAGCAGGAGGGGGTGAAGCCCACTATATAGGCCAGCCGGGTTACCATTGTGCCCCTCGCAGAACACTGTTGCCATGCCTCTGCAACGGTCACCACCGTACCACCGTACCTCGGTCGGGGACAAGACGTGGCTTGCCCATCTCCTGTAGCCTAACGGCAGACTAGCATGTCCCCTCTGACCGAGACAGGACGTGGCCTGGCAGAGCTACCTCGTAGCCTTTTCCCAGACCTCGCGTGGTCAGCGGTCAGAGACGTGCAGGCCCGCCGAACCCGGAGCACGCCTCTGCCATGCTCCTTGACAGACGCTCCCGTGTCAGGCGCTCTAGTACCCGGCTGGAAGTGACAGGAGCATTGACTCCTGCCCGACCTACAGCCCACCACCTCGGTTAGCTCGACACGGATGTGACGGGCTCCGTACCTCGGGTCTTGCGCTTAATCTTTTACAGGTCGGATCTTACTTCCTCCCCACAGCTTCTCCTGCACTCACAACACAAACCACTGCACTGAGGTAGTTAGGTCGGCAGAACATAGCTCGGACAGTGAACCTCGGCCCTGGCCAACAGTATACCTCGGACCCCTCTGGGCCAAAATAGGTCGGCCTGTACTCTCCAGGTCAAGATGAAGCTCGGACCTTCCCAGGCCCAAACAGGTCGGCCCTTTCCGTACCTCGGCACAACTTCGAACACCACCTTATGCCAAGCCTTGACCCTACCCGGGGATACTCCCCCGACACCATCCTTAATTTTAAATACTCCAAAGCGGAAGAAATGTTTCTTTGCCGCCATCAGACCAGCCCAAAAGTGAGAATCACCACGTTTCCAATATACCTATGATAACGCCTTTGTGCCAATGTATTTTTGTTTAAGTAGCGTTTGCCAAACCCCATCTTCGGTTAGTAGCTTAAACAACCACTTACCGAGTAGAGCCGAATTCTTAACCTAGAGGTCATGAATGCCAAGTCCTCCCTTGTCTTTTGGTCGGCAAAAAATATTCCATTTAGCCAGTCGATATTTCTTTTTTTCACTATCTCCTTGCCAAAAGAATCTTGATCTATATAACACCCTTTGGGTAACTGGAAGAAGGATATCATATACAGTAACATATTTGTTAGTACCGAATTAATGAGAACCAACCTCTGCCAAGAGATAGTAATTTTCCTTTACAACTAGGCAAGCTCGCATGGAGACGTTCCTCGACGTGTTTCCATTCTGCATTAGTCAGTTTCCTATTGTATTGGTATGCCCAAATACATAATAGGAAATTGACCTTGCTGAAAGGCCAAGGATGTCGCCTAGAGGGGGGGGGGGGGGGTGAATAGGCGATTTAAAACTTTTCGGTTTAGGCTTGATAATTGCGGAATAAAACTAGGTGTTTAAATTAACAAGCCAACAACCTAAATATACTAGACTCACCTATGTTCACCAACAACTTATGCTAAGCAAGACAAGCAAGAAGGTGATAGCAAAATACAAGACTTCAAGAACGAAGCCTATCACAATGTAAGGTGCATAAGTAAAGAGCTCGGGTATAGAAATAACCGAGCACGCGGAGACGATGATGTATTCCCGAGTTCCTTTTTTAGGGGAGTACGTCTCGTTGGAGGGGTGTGAGTTTCAAAACTCAAACGCCACAAATGGTCTCACCCTATTCTCCGATGAACCTTGCCCAAAAGCTCGGTTCATCTTCCACTATCGAAATCTAGAGCCTTTACAACAATCTTGAGGCACAACCCACAAAAGGATTGGGAGCTCCCAAGTGACCACAAAAGGTCTCAACCACCACAAAAGGCGTCTAGGGTCCAAAGACCAAGAGTAACAAGCTCACAAACTTTCACTTCCACGAATCTTCGTGGAGAGCACAAACGATGCACAAAAGCAATGGCAAGAGCACAAGTGCTCAAGTCCTTCACTCTCAAATCCCACCAAAAGCAACTAATGCTTGTGGGGGGAGAAGAGAGGAAGAACAAAGAAGAACTCAACAAATGAAACTCTAAGATCTAGATCAAAAGGGTTCCCCTCACTTAGAGGAGAGATGGATTGGTAGAATAATAGATCTAGATCTCCTCTCTCTTTTCCCTCTAATTGGAGGCAAGAATCATGGAGGAATAGAGAGAAATCAAAGCTTAAAGGGGTCAACAATGGAGGTCAAAGCCGTGCTCAAGAGATGGGGAACCGTTGGAGAAGAAAGCCCTTTAAATAGGTTCCCCGAAAATCTGACCGTTATGTACAGTTTCCGTGCCCGGCGGTACTACCTCTGGAACAGCGGTACTACCGCCGCTGGTATCTGGGCGGTACCAGTGCACCGCAGAACCTAGCGGCCGCGGTACCTCAGGAGGTACCGTTGCGCTCCAGGCCAGCGGTACTACGTGGATCTGCCGGTACTACCGCTGGACCCCTTCAATCTAATTCGAAGAGTCCCAGCGGTAGAACGAGGCAGCTACCGCCGGGGGTACCGAAGGGGATATAGAAGCAAAATGGAGTCTAGCGGTACCTCTGGCGGTACCACCAGCGGTAGTACCGCTGCCTGGAAGCAGCAGTACCTCCGCGGTACTACCGCCCGGGGAAGCACCTAGAGTGCTGCAGCAGTATTGCTCCCAGCGGGAGCGGTACTACCGCTGCACTCACGATACTACCGCGAGACAGGAATTCTGCCTAGCACTAGAACTGTCATAACAAAAGCAAGAAAACTCCAAACGAGATAAACCATGGGAAGGTGTGGAACTTTCCTCACGGATAAACCGATAATATTTCCAACACGAAAATGCAACAAGTTTTCCATAGGAAATCCGTTTCGAAGAACTTGGGCTTGTCATGAGGATCACGACAAGCACCCAAAACCCGACAAGTCAAAAGCCAAATAAGAACCAAGAAAGATGATATGTCAAGTATGCAAAGGTTTGAGCTCTCCACAAAGATGCGATCAAGTTACTCACTTGAGAGCCCCTCTTGATAGCACGCCGTCTATCTTATAACCCGGTCTCCCACTAACACCATGAGACGGTAAAATAGAAACCCTATCAAGATCATACCTTTGCCTTGCGCATTCCACTTGATCTAGATGATGACGCTGTTGATCTCTTCAAGATGGAATACCTTTCTTGATTGTGCTTGCTAGCACATGCTCGATGAAGACTTCTCCAAATACTCCCCCATACTCCATTATGGGAGAGCCTCGCTTAGCACGTCTTCATGTATCCATTGCAAGCTTTCAACTTCTTCTCTTGATATAGATGATGGCTTGGAGATAAACATGAATGTTCACTCAATCTTCTTTTCCAAGCCATGCTTGCAATAAGCTCAACTCTGATGACGTTCTTCATATAAACCATTGAATAGAACCTTGGTCATCATAATCTTTTAGAGTCCAACACATGAGCTCCAATCTTCTTCATGGACAAGATCTATAAAGATATCTCAATGCAAACATTAGTCCATAGAGATTGTCATTAATTACCAAAACCACACATGAGGGCACATGCACTTTCACTTGCTCACAACCAAAATTTCGGCATATTGAGCAGCTGCGTCCTCAGCGTCGCCAAATCAAAACAATTCACTCTTGTGGAAATTAATCTTCAACCCTGACAATTGCTCGAATGCTGATAATATTAATTTCAGATTCGCTGCTTTATCTAGGTCATGCTCCATAAAAAGAATTGTATCGTCCGCGTATTGAAGGATGGACAATTATCCCCCATCGACAAGATGTGGCACTACCCTTCAATTTTATCATATACCTTTGCACGTTCAATCATGATCGCCAGCATATCAGCCATTATATTGAATAATATAGGCGATAGGGGATCACCCTGCCTTAAACCCTTTTTTGTTTGAAAGTATCGGCCGACGTCATCATTGACTTTGACAGCCACACTACCTCCCGAAACAAAATTTTAGATTAAAGCACACCACTCATCCGAGAAACCTTTCATTCTCAGAGTCTGTTGGAGGAACGTCCACTTTATCTTATCATAGAGTTTTTCAAAGTCTATTTTGAATATCACTCCATTAAGTTTTTTTGTGTGCATCTCATGAACGGTTTCGTGGAGAACAACGACCCCGTCTAGTATATTCCTCTCTTGCATAAATGTCGTTTGGGTAGGTTTTAACCACATGATCAGCCACAGAATTTAACCTAATGGTCGCGACTTTCGTAAAGATTTTGAAACTAACATTCAGAAGACATATAGGCCGGTACTGTTGTATCCTCTCGGCCTCCTGAATTTTAGGTAAATGATTTCCCCAAAGTTAAGACGAAACAACTCTAGTTGTCCAGCATGCAAGCATCCGAATAACTCAAGCAGATCAGACTTGATGGTCTCCTAGAAATGCTGGTAAAACTCAGGAGGAAAACCATCAGGTCCCGGCGCCTTGTTGTGCTCCATTTGGAAAACCGCCTTACTTTTCTCCTCTTCAGAGAAGGGAGCAATAAGAAAGTTGTTTTCCTCCGGAGTTACTTGGGGTATATCATCTATTCGTGTCTCATCAAGAGTAAAGTTTCTTTCCTCTGGAGCCCCGAATAGATGTTTATAGTATTTCTTGATATATTCCTTGAGCTGATCCTGTCCCTCCATCAGACCCTCATCCTGATTCAGAGAATGAATATGTTTCTCCCTATATCTGCCATTAGCAACATTATGTAAGTAACTCGTATTCGAATCTCCTTCCAAGATAAATTGAGCCTTGGATCTCTGGTACCATTTAAACTCTTCTTCCCGCAACATACACCTGCTCATTTGATTTGACTTTTAAGTTCAATCTCCTGTGCTGACAAAACACGTACTTCTGCGATCTGATTGAGCTCGTCAATAATGGACCACATGCGCTCTTTTTTTTTTTAGCATACCGGTTGTGTGCCTCGCCCACCCACGAAGGAATTTGCGCATCTTATTATTCCATCATTGAATAGGGGTATCACCAGCCACCGGTTGAGACCATACCTTTTTAACCAGGTCATCAAAGCCATCTCTCAACAGCCATCCCAATTCGAATTTGAACTGAGGCTGAACAGGAAATGTCGATGTACCTGTGGACAAAATTATGGGAGCATGGTCAGAAAAAGCCTCGATACGTTCAAAGCATGCACCGTCACCAATGGGTATTTATCCTCCCAATCGGAGTCCATCAGTACACGATCCAGCTTCTCGTATGTTGGCTCAGGAAAACTGTTTGCCCAAGTAAACTGTCTCCCCGTCATATGAATCTCTCTTAAAAACAAGCTGTCAATGACAACATTGAACAAGAACGGCCAATGACCATCAAACCTTCCCCTACTTTTCTCGTGTCGGAACCTAAGCATATTGAAATCCCCAACTATTAGAATAGGACACGGGTTATCTTTAGCTAGATTGACCAATTTATGAAAAAAAGCAGCCTTATACTCTTCTTGGGCGGCACCATACACAGCAACCAAAGACCATATAAAATTACCGGCCTTGTTTCGGATATGAAATTTAATATAAAATCACCATCCGAAAAGTCCAACAATTCCATGGTCTCCGATTTAATGTCAAGTAACATGCCCTCCGATTTGCCGTGAGGGGGTCGAGAATGCCAAGTAATTCCAAGCCACCTGAGAGGCGTTGTAGGATAGTGCATGTAAATCTCTTCTCCATGTTTCCGAAATAGCCAAAAATCCAACTTATGGTGGCTCGCATGTTGAGCAATATTCAAGTGTTTAGCCAAGTCACTTAGACCTCTGCTATTCATGAAGATGTCGTTCATCGGGAAAACCGTTAGAGATTTAGACTTTTTCGCCTTTTTTTCGCGATTGTTGATTCTTTTTATTTTTTGGATATCCGGCGGATGCACAAACTCATTGTTTTGTTCCAAGTATGATAGATCTGCTGCCTGCTGGTGATGGTTGGCAGTTGATGGATAATGAATTAGCATATCAGCATCATATTAGGTCAACTTCGGTAGTAATGGCTCCAGCTGTTTCTGCATCTGATCGATGCACTCAGTCAGTCTGTCGTCTGTGGTGCGGTAGCCTCTTCGATCCATTATCTTCTTGTTGCTCTAGCATTTAGCAGAGGCGGCCGCCGTCCCTCTCCAAAACTGATTCAGCCGTGGTATCTAGACTCAACGGCCGGCGCCGACTTGCGTTGCGTCTAGTAATACTTCTCCTTTGATTTGGGCTTTGGCTTGTTTCGAATAGAAACGATCCAAATAAGGTGCGGCATACGGATGAATGGTGGACTGGTGGTGTATCCAAATAAGGTGCCGGCATACGGATGAATGGTGGACTGGTGGTGTGTCTAGTCCCGGCGGAAACGGTCTTCATCAGCGGCGTCACGTACGGTTCCGTTACCTGTCGCTCTTGTGGCTGCCACCACCAGCTGATCGCAGTTACCTTCTCTTCTTCTTCCATGCAGCTCTGTTCTGCTAATGGAGGCGTCACCTTTTTTTTTCTCCGTGGAGAGTCAGTACCCACTAAAGTGTCCACCCTCCTTTCCCAGGATCAGCCCAACGTATCACTGACCAGCCAGCGCGGAGAGGTCCATAATGCCTGGCCCACTTGTTTCATAATTTTTTTTTTCGAGAATGACGTTTCCATTTTCTATTAGAACATTTTTTTTTCTGCATCACAGTGTAACTCATTATAGAGTTTCCAAAAGTTCGTCCTATCCCACAGAGAGGACACATCACAAAGATGCTAAGCTAGCCAGCAACTATAGTTAACATCTACTTGTACATACTGATACAGCATGCATCATGCACGCACGCACTCCCCTTGAATCTCAATTTAATTAATCCAGCTAGAACTAGAATGGTTGCTCTGTTTTAAGATTCTGCCATACATAAAACAACTCACACCAGTGTACGTATGTGCCTCATCTCATTGTCCAAATGCACGTAGTAGCATAGCTACAAATCGATCGTGCAATCAAAAAACTGTTAGATCAACTTAGCCTGCCGATCTTATTATCATCATTGATCGATGTACGACACCTGTTATCATATGAACCCCAAGTCTATCCATCTGAAGAAGAAAAGCATAGTACACGCCGTCCGACGGCTTATCGCGCATATAAATAAGATTGTTGTAGTTAACATAACAGTTCAAAGGTTCCAGATCCTGCAATTTGCTACAAGAGAAGGTTATATTATTACTATTGCTGCTGACCTCTGCATAGATAGTTACATGTTATCAGTTTCATTTTCCATGGATTACAGCTGGCTAAACTTGTTTTCTGACTGAAACCCAGTGCTAACCATTTGACTGATACATCGGAGTAGTTGTCTTGTCTAAGCTGTGTTGGCCAACCTGAAACAGATTCTGTAGCTACCAGATTCAGATAGCTTGTTTATAATTACCTTGGGGTAATCGATCGATCAGGCTGTTGACTGCATACATTTTTTTTGCGGGTAATACTGGGTCTTTATTAAACAGGTACGGCTACATTGCGATCAAGTTCTAGTAACCAAAGGGCATCATCCGGTTCAGACTTCAGAACTTAACCAAGACATAGTACGGCTCTGCACTCTATGGAGGATATATGAACAAAGACGTACGCATGAAACATGATCAAAGTAGAGGCAGACGGTGATCCACTAGGGTTCATAGTCCTCTGATCGAGCAAGCCCACTGGTTGAAATGACTAACGATGATATGAATTACTGCATTGTTGTATAAATTATTATCGAAAAAATTGTTGTGGCTTTCTGGTTCCTCTGGACCCCTCCCCCCCCCCCCCCCCGCGTCGCCCGCGCCTGGCGACTCGGGGGAAACCCTACCCGCCGCCCACCTCAGCCCTTTCCGCCGCCCTTCCGCCGCGCCGCCGTCGGAGGGAGCGCCGGCAAAGCGAGCGCGTCCAGGGAAGGCGGCGGCGGGGCGTCGGCTCCCTGGCTCGAGCTCCACAACTCGTGGAGCGACGGGAGTTGGAGGGCGCGGCGTGCTGACGACGCGGCGAGTTAGGCGAGCTGTGGGCGCGCGTCGATTGGCGGCGGTGCGACGTCCTGGTGGCTGGCGCGGCGTGCTTGTGGCGCTGCCTCGGCTCGGTCGCTGAGCTGGTGCGGCCAGGGCCCGATCTGGGCCCAGATGGGCCTCGCGGGCCGCGGCGGCTCCCATCGCGTCGCGCCTCCTTGGTGCTTCGTGGTGCCTCCTTGGTGCTTCGTGCCTCCTTGGTGCTTCGTGGTGGAGTCGCCACTGGGCTGCGCCCGTGACGCGGCTCAAGCCGGCAATTCCGCCCATGGGCACGTCTGCCCATGGGCACCCGACCCTAATGGGCAGGGTATGGGTCGCGATGTTCGCCCATGGGTGAGACCCATGGGCGACCCGATTAGTCGCGGGTAGGGTATGGGCAGACATATCTACCCATGGGCGACCCGATGGGCAACCCGATTAGCTGACATGTGGGTCCCATAGTAAGTAGCCAACAATTTCTGCAGAGTCCAGCCAGGCCCAGCCCAACTCCACACACGGACGCACCACATTACACTAACCCTAGGTGAGACAACATTGACCAAACCGTCCGCACTCTCCCCGTCCCCAGCCGCAATCGTCCCTCACTCCCTCTCCCTCGCGATGCTCTCCCATCCCTCCCTCTCCAGCGACTGCCGCCGCACTCTCCCGTCTGTGACTGCCGCCGCCGCTCGATTGCTCCCACGAGCCGCCGGTCTGTTGCGCCGCCGCATCTCCCCCAACTTGCTGCCATCCCAAGGAGCCCGTGGCCGCCGTCCCCATCTCGCTGCGGTCCTCAACGCCGCCGTCCCCAACTACCCCGAAGCCGCCGTTCTCAGCTTGTAGCTGTCCTCGACTCCCTGCCGACGCGAGGTATCACTGCTCCCTACACTTGTTTTTGCTTGGTAGTGGTTGATCTGTTTGTATCTTGGTAGTGGATCTGACCCGTGTGTATCAGGATTCAGGAATGGCTTCACCGGAGAACTCCTCGCAGCCGGCAGTAGATAGCTCACCTGCGGGTGGTACTGGCAGTGCTCATGTTGACTCATCAACTCAAGGTACTAGTACTGGTACACAACCTAGTGCTAGTGAATCTGTTAGAGTTCAGGCTAGTAGAAAGAGGAGGCTTACATTCAGGAATGGCTTCACCGGAGAATCCAACTATTTGATGTACTGAATTTGATCATTCTGATGTAGGCATGCATTTAGACACTTAAAAATGTCATTTTGCTGTGTTGCAATGCTGAAATATTATATTTTGATATGCTGCCTGCAGACCCGATGGGTCGCCCATCGGGTCGGGTGACCCATCGGGTATGGGTATGGGTCTGAGATCTCACCCATGGGTAGGGTCGTGGGCAGAGACCCTCGCCCATTTGTTAAATGGGCATGGGTCTGGAATAGGTCGACCCGGCCAATACCCGACCCATTGCCGGCCTTAGACGCGGCCGGTGATGGTGGGTTCCCGGGCGGCGGCCCGGGGTGGTTGGCGACGGCGGTCGGCGTGGCTGCGGCGGGCGGCGCGACGGCCGGAGTCTGGAGGTGGTTCTGCTGCCGTGTGGGTGGTGCTTCTGCAGGCGAGGTGCTTGGGGAGGCCGTTCGTCCCCGTCCTGGTTGCCCCCGCATGGTGCGGTGCTCCGGTGGAGATCGACGAGGTTTCTGCCTCCAACTCTGGGGGTCTGACAGGTTCGCTTCCCCGCCCTGCAAGACGCTCTCCTCTGTCCGGATCATGGTGTGCGAGGCCTCGTCCTCGACACCGTGCCATGGCCGGGAGGATGGTGGTGTGGTGTTTGGAAGGGGGAAACCCTTGGCCGGTGGCCACGACATCGACGACGCTACGGCGCCGGACCCCTCCTCGGAGGCTTCGTTGAGGTTCCTTCCCCATCACCGGCCCTCCTGTGTGGGTGAAAACCGGTTCCCCTTTTGGGGCAGCGGCGGCGTTCTGACGTCGTTCCCTCCGTGGAGGCGCTGCTCGGGGATGACAGGGGTGGTTCGCGAGCGGTCTCGTGGCTCGGATAAGCAGATGCGGCCAGCTTGGGGCCGACGGCATGTGTTTCTCTCTTCGGCCGGCATTCACATGCCTGCCCAAGAACCTCCAATGGTTGCTGTTGCGGTGTGGGAGCTCAGTGCTCTCGGTGGCGTCTCGGCTCACCTTTGCTTGATGACGACGCAATGTATGTCTCCCCCACCTGCTTTCGTCTCGATCTTCGTGGCGGAGCTACCTATCTAGGTTAGTGCCAGGTGCTAGGCTTGACACTCCGATGATGATGGTGGTGCTCCTGAGTTGTGCCTGGGGTTCGAGTCGCATGCCGGTGCGGTGCGTGAGGCAATGATTGCAGAGTCTTGGCATTTGTGATCCCTCGACTACACCCCTCACCTCTTGTGTCTCTTGGTGGCTCTTGCTGTTCCCTCTTCTAGTTGTATTTTTTCATGTATTTTCATTGTTTTCTCTTCCCCTGTATCCCCCTGTACAATTGCTATTCTGTTGTAAGAACATGGCCCGCCAGGCTACTTTCGATGAATGCAACAAACAGTGGGGAATTTTATTCCCCCCTGTCACTCTCGAAAAAAAATTGTTGTATAATGTCAATTCACGTACTACGCCATTGCTGGATTTATCGAGAACCAAATTTTTTCCCGACAGCATCTCAAGGACCAAGTTACCAATAAAGCACGGTTATACATGGTCTGCTTCCTACCGACGAATGGCGTTGGAAGATGCACGGGTCAGAGTAATGTCAATGACGTGGGGTGGCACGGAAAGTCTCAGGGTCGAGTACACCAGGTTGATTGAGAGGGAGGAAGATGGTAGTGCTGGTAGTAACGACGGCTGACAAGCGGGCAATTTTACCCTGGTTCAGGCTCCCGGAGGATAATACCCTACTTCCAGCTTGTTTGTTATTGATCTCAGAGGTGTTACAATGGCGATCCCGGTGAGATATCGATCTCACTAGGGTTTTGGTGGTGGAGTAATAGCGTGCCTTAGATCGGTGGCCCTCCAGCCTTTATACTGGAGGCTGGGTCCCGGGAGTTCGCAATCGATTATGTTTACAGGTAAGGTAAGTTACTACCGACATAAGCTTCGCTTTCCTTGGGGCGCACTCTGTCTTCTGTGGGCCCTCCTCATGGGTTTTGAGCGTTGTCTCCTATTAGGCCGCCAGTTGAGCCCTAGTCCTTGCGTGCACCAGGTATATTCATGTTGGGGCACCCGATAGGTAGGCCCACGTCAGTAGCCCCCGAGTGCTTGGTTGACTCGAAGAATCGGGCAAGGACTCAACTCCGGGTGCACGTCGTGTTCTGCTTGTTGCAAAGTGTTTGTTTTGAGTCGGTAATGCTTTAACTGTTGTTTCGTTCATGTTTTGCTGTTCAGCTGACAGGTTCTAGGGATGGTGAGATAGCAGACCTGGTTCACTCGACGGATCGGGACAAGTTAAATGCACTTGGGCAAAAACCTAGCTAGCCTTCTTCAAGCTCGAGTCCCCGGACACGAACCTGAAAATAGCTGGTCAGTTTCGACTCATGCCGCGGAGGCCTTACAGAGGTCGAACTGCAGTATGATAGATTAAATACCTAACGCGTCAGTCGGGATTTTTTTCATGCCTACTGGCATGGGAGTTTACAGGGTGAGCGCAGCAGATGCGAGCCCTGGCCGGCTCGACTGATCGGTGGGTCTTATCTTTGCACCGTGGGTGCAGCATCCGATGATCATATGCGGCGGACGCATCTCGGGTACATAATGTTTTGCAACTGCTGTAGTCGTAAGCTTTGCATAGAGCTGAGTAGCTTTGGTTGGTTAAAAACTCGACTGTTTGCTTCGAGACTCGATGGTCAACAGTGTTGTGTTATCGGGGGCGCGACAGCTCTCCTGATGGGAGTAGCCCCCGTGATTAAGCTGAATTGCTTGCAATTGAGGTTAATCTCAATTAACCTGCACCGTCCTAGTCGAACGAATTTTTTTGATATGCTCCCGATGGAGTGAATGAAGAATGATTTGGGGACTCGAAAAATAAAGGAGTTCCTTCAGCCTGTTGGCCTACTCTGTTAAATGCTCTGGCGAATATGCGTCGCAGTCGAATAATATGAGGGTCCGTTGAGGGGACTCGATAGCCTGTTGGCTTTGTTTTGTTAGCTATCACGAGCCTGACTCGATTGATTCTTCAGCGCGTGAGGCTGCCGTCATGCATGACGATTTTTGCTTGCACGCGGCCGTTGATGGGACACGACGTTGTGGTCCCAGTGTCAGTGTTGACCAGTAGCGACGCCGCTTCAGTTTTGATTTGACCACACGGCGCAAAATTAAACAGGTAGGGCTACATTGCGATCAAGTTCTAGTTACTAAAGGGCATCATCCGGTCCAGAACTTAACCAAAGACATAGTACGGCTCTGCATCTATGGAGGATATATGAACAAAGACGTACGCATGAAACATGATCAAAGTAGAGGCAGACGGTGATCCACTAGGGTTCATAGTCCGTTCATAGTCCTCTGATCGAGCAAGCCCACTGGTTGAAATGGCTAACGATGATATGAATTACTGCATTGTTGTATAAATTATTATCGAAAAAATGTTGTATAAATGTCAATGCACGTACTCGACGCCCATTGCTGGATTTATCGAGAACCGATTTTTTTTCCCGACAGCATCTCAAGGACCAAGTTACCAATAAAGCCCAGTTATACATGGTCTGCTTCCTACCGACGAATGGCGTTGGAAGATGCACGGGTCAGAGTAATGTCAATAACCATGGTTAATTGCTTCGGCCTGATCGCCGGATTTACCATGTCCATTGTTTTTTCCCTCTTTGTAATTTATCACACATGAGTGATGATTGAACATGACAGATGAAGGTATTTATCGGAAAAAAAAAATCTGGTCAGGTGCTCGGAGAAAAGCCGTGTAATAGTCCATTTTACATCTCTTATAAAAAAAATTCTCGCGTATTCCCTGTAATGATCCCCTATTAAGAAGCAAACTACTAGCACAAGACTTCCTGTACAAAAGAATATCCTTACAAGCTGGAGCCGCGTGTAAATTAATGACCAATGGTTTAATTACACCACAACAAGTACAAGGCGAAGTGGTTAACTGTTAAACAAGTCTATGACAACTGCATCAAGTAAACAAAACTATCCTAAGCTAGGCGACAGAGCCACCACCTCTTACTCTACTCCTAATAATGCACCATTCGCTGCTTCTGACTTCACATCGAGGCGTGTGGAGAACAGCTCCAAGAAATAACAATTATTACATAAAAAACAGCATCAAGAAGTTGACCATCATTTGTCCGAAGAAATGGCAGCATATGAGGTTTCATTGCGTGTATATAAGCAGGGGATTAATTGAGCCAGATGTCAAGTTAACTGTGGTAGCAGCTAGAAGAGATGGAAATGGAGACAGAAAGGGAGACGATGGAGAGGGGCAAGTCAGAGCTGAGGATGGCCATGGAGGAGCTCAGCTTGCTCAGCACAAGAGATGGGGACGATCAGCAGCAAGAGCAGCCGGAGCAGAGGTCATCCACCATGGATCTTCTCTGTGTCTCCAAGCAGCTTCTCCATGTCCTTGGTTGGTTACTTGCTCAATATTCTTTAAGATGAAAATATCGTGCTGTTTGTTCCTTCTTTTGTTCAGGAGACGTGAAATTTTAAGAAGCTCGAGGCCGTTTTTTTTTGCAGCGAGATTACGCTATTATGGTGTTCTAGAAAGAAAGAACCTTTTCTTTGTACATATATGTTTCTTTGTCTTGCTGTAAATTTGAACGTTGCTTTTGGGAAGAATGTTTTCTCTCATGAAGCATGAGAGTGAAAATACCAAACCCCTGGAGTGGGTTTAAAGGAACAAATTCACTGAAATGAAACGGAGTAAAATTAACTTTGGCAGAACTGAATGTCAGAGCTACTTTGTTTTAAAAATTCGTTTTCCATTTGTTCCTTTTTTCATTATGTATCTGTAAAATCAAGTTGAACTGACAAATGCTTTCTTTTGCTATGAAAGATGAGATTGGACCAACATTACTAGTCTTGAGGCAGGACATTCAGCAAAATATTCAGGTAAATACATTTCTCTTTGGATTCAACAAATTAATTTATTCCATGTTTTGCTGCGCCGGAACTTATTCCCATGTTGCCCTGTCCGTATTTCTGCATTGCATTTGTTCATATAACTAAGAAATTGGGCATGGCGTATGTGTACTATATTTACAGAGATTACACCATCTTCACGCGAGAGACCCTTCAAAATATGCGAGCTTGACGGCAATTGTGACCGAAGAAGCAGAGGAAGGGGTCTCAAAGAAGATTAACAGTTGCACGAGGGCTATTATCTGGCTGTCTAGGTAGCTAATTTTAGGACTTTATTCTCATCTAACATATGTTCTTTTATGTATAACATATATGTATATTCTGCTGCAACTTCCAAACCTTCGTTCTCAAGTGTCGTTCGGTTTAGGTCAATGAATTTCTCATTACATTTGCTGGAGAGATTAATGAAGAACCCAGAGACAAGCCTGAAAGAGATTGTGGAAGAAGCATACCAGAGCACTCTGAAGCCATTCCATGGGTGGATTTCATCAGCTGCTTACAGGGTATGATCAGTTGGCATACTGTTGTTCTTTATCATAACTTCTACACACAACAAATATAGTTCAATGATTGCACACACAGATTGGTTTGCTGAGTTGCATTCATCAGTTGGTTTGACTTGTATCCACTGACCTAATCTGTTAAGCATAGTTGCAAATTGTTAGGTAGCATTGGGTCTGATTCCAGAAAGAGAGATTTTCCTTCAGTTGTTGATGGGGAACTGCCAGGATCCTGAGGATTTTGCAGGAGATGTCATGATCTTTGTCTCCATTGTCCAGCCTCTGCTAGAGGAGACCAATACCATTTTGGTGAGATATATGCACGCTAGTTAGAAAGATTGGTTGCAATGCGGGAAAATATTAGGGTTTTCTGATGCAATAGGGCTGTTTTGTAGGTTAAGCACAAACTGGACAGGCTGAAATCGACCTGAAGCACAAGGATGTATTACATCAATCACCCGATGGTTGTACATAGATACCATTGTACTGCATAAGCTAATTCACATTTCTTTGTAAACTAAAATTAAGGACTTATTTTTTGTGGTTGGTTCTAGACACTGGCGGAGCTCCAGCCCAAAACTTGGGCGGGCCAGCCCAAAGAACAACACACGTTTTTTTACTTTTATGGGCCAAATTTTCTGTTATCATTCAGTGTTTTGGTTTTGCCTGGGGAACCGTGGCCTAGGTCGGCGTGCACTGAGGTCCGCCACTGGTTCTAGACCCCTTTTCCATTTTAAAGATGTTACAAATGTATGTGTTGTATGCCTTCTTGTCCTTTAGTTTCTGGTGAGGTAGGGTGTATCAGAGGAATCATCTATTTGGTACATGTGTTTCTTTTTCTCTTAAATTGTTCATCTCTCCAGCTAACCAATTTTATCGACTACCAAGTATGCAACTATTGTTTTCGTTTTTAAAATCTGTAAAATTGGCAGCCTCATTTTTAAAAATGTAAACATTTTTAAAATTTGAACATTTTTTCTTTTTTAAAATTCTGAACAGTTTTCAAACCTGAATGTTTTTTAAAATTGAACATTTTTATTATGAAACTTTTTTCAAAATCTGAGCAATTTCGAAAATAAAAAATAAATGAAAAGAAACAGAAAAAGGAAAAAAGAAAAGAAAACAAAGAAGAAAAAAACAGAAGAAAAAACGCAAATATGGGCCGGCCGAATATCAGATAAGGTTTGGGCTGGAATGTTGCAGGCCTTGCATGAAGTTAACCATTGAGCGTTTCCCCGTAAGTGTTAGGCTCAAATGTTGAAGGCCTTCGTAGAAGTTGACCATGGAGCGTTTCCCATTTCCTGTTCCTCGGGCATCCAAACACGAGGATGAACTACACGTAAGGCTTTCTTTGTTTCTAAATTTTTTGTGGAGTTTAATGGGGATAATCCCCACCGGGATTGGGTGAAAACCCAAGCTTCACTCAATCTGACCAAATTTTCAATCCCCGGAGGGGTAGTGTTTTGGGTATTGAAGAAAATACACTAGAGTTGGGAAATTCTGTGGAAAAGTGGGGATAAAACCTATCAAATACATTAGAAACAAATGGTTCTTTGGAAATATGTGGCGATTTGGGGTTTGATCAGGATAATCCCCACCAATCCGCACAAAAACTCTAGAAACAAACAAAGCATAAAGGATGAGATCGGGGAGTTCACCTCTCGTTTGTGACGTGGAAGGAGGCGTTAAGCGGTGGGTTGCACGCGACGTAGGGCGGCGAGTGGAGGCGGCGTCCGAGCGGCGGCGGCGGCCGATGGAGCAGTTACGACGGCGGCAGCCCTAACGAGGTCTGGTAGGCTAGCGTAAGGAACGAATCGATTGATTATTATAACAGAAAACGTTTCATTTTCTCTTTGCGGTGGCAATGTGAGGTAATTTCCTCGAGAGTGAAATGCACCATTAGTCACCGGACTTGTCCGTGTAATTCACTTTCATCACTGTACTTCCAAAAGTTCAATATACGGTCACTTAAGACGCTCCGGAGGCCTATCTACGGTCACTGGTTACGGTACACGTACGTATTCGCACACGTGGCATATAGTGTTGACCGGTCAAACCATCAAATTGGCAGAAGAGCACTGCGTTTTTTTGTAAAAAGGTCCCCCATCCCGTGTTGCCCAACAGTCCACTGCCATCACCGCTGCAAATCCCCCACGACCTCTCTTCTCCTCCATCTCGCTTGGTGCTAGCACGTACTGCCCAGCGTCGCCGGGTGCCCCGCGGTCGCGCCTCACCTTCCTCGACTCCAGACGGGCACGGAACGGCGGGGGCGACAAGTTAACGAGGTGTGGCATGAAGATCTTGTGGTGACGATCCAGCCGGGGATGCGTGTTGGAGATATGCCCTAGAGGCAATTAATAAAATGATTTTATTTGTCATATCTCAATTGTTCATAATATGTTTTAATACCATGCTATAACTGTATTACGCGGAAACATTAATACACGTGTGGTATGTAAACAACCAGGTCCCTAGTAGCCTCTAATTAACTAGTTCATTGGGTAACAGATGATCAAGGTTTCCTGATCATGGACAATGGTAACAACGGAGTCATATCATTAGGTGAATGATTTGATGGACATACCCAAAATATAGAAACGTAGTGTTCATACCTTCGACTGTGAGATCATATCAAATCTCTGCTTCTGGAAGGTGCGACTGATCGCATCAAATGGCATGTCTTATATAGCGTGACAATAAAGGTGACACTTTCGGGTATCGGAAGGAAGCAGTAGAAGCGAGTGATCAAGAGCGGGAATTGCCAATCCACATAGCAGGATAGATACTCTGGGCCCACTCGGTGAGATTACATCAATGAGCTTACAAGCATGTGACTAGGTCACGGGGATATAATATCACAGACGAGTAAAGATACATTTGTCGATGACGAGGTCATGCTCGGTAATCGTGATACCGAAGAACGACGCTCGGACAATCTAAGTATCGATAGGCAAGAGGATGAGACTGGACGTCTAAAGGTTCAAACGATAAAAGACATTCGTGGACGCACAGGGGCTATCATGGGTATCCAGATCCCGCTGTTAGTCATTGATCGAAGAACGTGTCTCAATCATGTCTGGAGTGATCCCGAACCGTGGGGTAACACACTTAAGGTGGGTGACGATTAGATTGGATATAAGAGAGAAAGAAACCGGGAACTCCGGAAGTGTTCCGGGACTTGTCCGATGTTGATCGGAGGCAACGAAATATGTTTCGGAGACCGAATGAATTAAATAAAATGTATTTAATATTAATAAGTATTATTAGTAATTAAATATATTTTTTATTTAATTAAATTCGAATTTTTAAAGGCATTAAAACTAAATGGGCCTTAGAGGCCCATTAGGGAAAATCCCAAAAAGGAAAAAGAAAAAAAAAGAGGGAGGAGGGCCAACCGCCCTAGGTGGGCCGACGGCTCCCTTGGCCGGCGGGTGGCCATGTGGGATTTAGTCCCACATGGCCTAGCCAAGGGATATGGCCTCCCTCCTCCTCCTTTAAATAGGGGACCCCATGCCTTGGAAATTACACCAATTCTCCTCTTCTTCTCTCCTACCTTGAGCGTGGTTCCGTTTCTGGAGCTGCGTACGAGGAGGGAAGTCTCTCTACTATACGCACACCGCCGTGCTGCTAGATCCACTCTTCCACTTCCGCTGCTCTGCTGGATCTGGAGCCCGGAGGTCGTCATCCACACCGTACGTGTGTGGAACCGCGAGGCACCATTGTTTGGTGCTGGGAGCTGTCTTCTTCCACTACACGACCCTGAGGTCGGGCCGTCGTCTCCACCGACAACGTTTGTGCGGGAACGTAATCCCGCTTTCGGTCTACAAGGGTATGTATTCTGATCTCCTCCGTATTAGTATATCTGCATAGTATAGATCCTGGCTAGTTTATGGTTATCGTCGGTAGGAATTTTTTTGTTTTCTGTCTACGATCCCTTCAGTGGTATCAGAGCCGATCTATGCGTAGATATATCTGTACGGTTAGAACACATGTTGAATGTGGGCATCGATTCTACATTTGTTACCCTCTCGCGTGTACTTGTTTATATCGCGGTATTGTCGGATGAAGCGGCCCGGACCGACTTTACGCGTACTCTTACGCGAGACTGGTTCCACACTTGACATACGGCTTGTACCGTATATGTGGCTGGGGGTACTACAATAGTTGATATATCATTTACAATGGAGGGCCCCGAAAGGGGTGTAATAGAGACAATTGTCTTATCGCTGTTGTGGTTGTTTTCGTAGGTAAGAAACGGTTCTTGTGCGGAAGCCCTAGCAGCCACGTAAAACATGCAAAAGATAAAGTAGAAAGCGTCTAACTTTATTTTGCAGGGGCAATGTGATATGGTCAAGGTAGGTTTATTAAATTGTTTATAAACTGTCGGCGCAAGGAGACCATCGGCGCGGAGGAGACCATATCATGTCGCATTACATTTCATTTTAGATGTTATGTAGATTGTGTGCATCTTATATTGTGTATGTATATATATGTATATATATTAGTTACACGGCGGTAGTAATATAAGATGATCCCTCCCAAAATTCCGATAATAGTGTTCTCCCTCTGTCGTGCACCACCAATAAAGTTCTACGTTACGGGGTACGCCGCTTGCGGTTACACTCGTCTCTTCGTTCGCATACAGTGGGTGTAAGCCACGTTGCACACGCGAATACGTCAGAGGGTGTTATGGCGAGCCTAGCATGTACAGACATGGCCTCGGAACACAAGTACCGAAAGGTTAAGCACGAGTCACATGCGGTGATGTGATTGATATACGATGTCTACCTTTGAAGTTATGCTATCTGCCTGATCGATGGGGGTAGTGTAATGGATGGGGGTTGTGTAATCACTAAGACGATGCGAGGGATACTCGTCTTGAGTGGGAGTTCTAGTAGTTTTATTTTGAAAACTTGAACCCGTATTTTATTATGAACAAACGTCTTATGTTTTGCAAATTCCATTGTAGATGTCTCGCCCCACCTTTAACCTAGGCCTGTTCCTTGAGAAAGAGAAGCTTAAGACCAACGGCTCAACTTCATGTCCTGGTTCCGCAACCTGAGGATCCTCCTCACTCCCCACAAGGTCGGCTACGTGATCGAAGCCGCCATAGGTGACGCTCCTACAGAAACCGCCACCGAAGATGAGAAGAAGGCTTATCAGACCAAGGTGGAAGACTCCTCCTTCGTCCAGAGTGGCATGCTCTACGCCATGGAAGCTGATCTGCAGAAGCGCTTTGAGAAGATGAGTGCCTTTGAGATAATTTTGATCTCAAGGCTGTCTTTGCGCCGCAGGCCAAGGCTGAGAGGTATGAAGCTTCTGAGCTCTTCTTCTCAGCCAAGATGGAAGAGCACAGCAGTGTCTCTGAGCACGTGGTCAAGATGTCTGGCTACGTTCAACGCCTGAATGCTCTGGAATGCAAGATTCCAGATGAACTGGCAATTGATAGGGTGCTGCAGTCGCTGCCCCCTAGCTTTAAGGATTCGTCATGAACTATAACATGCACGGCATGGCTAAGACCCTCTCTGAGGTGTTCGTGATGTTGAAGACTGCTGAGGTGGAGATCAAGAAGGAGCACACTGTTGATGGTCAACAAGACCGTCGATTTCAAGAAGTCTGGCGGGAAGGGTAAGAAGACCTGGAAGTTCAAGAAGGATGGCAAACAGTTGCTAAGCCTAAACTGCCAAATCTGGTCCCAAACCCGGCGTGGAGTGCTTCTACTGCAAGGGAGACGGTCACTGGAAGCGCAACTGCCCCAAGTACCTGGAAGACAAGAAGGCCGGCAAGATTGTCGGAAGAGAGAAAGGTATATGTGATATACATGTTATTGATGTGTACCTTACATGCGCCCGTAGTAATACCTGGGTATTTGATACCGGCTCTGTTGCTCATATTTGTAACTCACAGGTGGAGTTGCGGAATAGTCGGCGCCTGGCGAAGGACGAGGTGACGATGCGCGTCGGCAATGGATCAAGAGTTGACGTGGTGGCCGTCGGCACGCTCCCTCTGCATCTACCATCGGGATTAGTTTTGGTTTTGAATAATGTTATTTTGTACCATCTCTGAGTGTAAACATTATAAGTGGTTCTTGCTTGTTGCAAGACGGATATTCGTTCAATTCAGTATCAAGTGGTTGTGCTATTTCGATGAATGATATCTTTTATGTTGATGCTCCTGTGAATAATGGTTTATTCTTGTTGAATCTCGATCGTAGTACACACATCCATAGCATAGATGCCAAAAGGATTAGACTTAGTAATGATACCGCCATGTATATGTGGCATTGCCGACTTGGTCATATTGGTGTAAAGCGCATGAAGAAACTCCACTCAGCTGGACTTTTGGAGTCATTAGATTTTGGATCTCTTGACACTTGCGAACCATGCCTCATGGGCAAGATGACTAGGTCACCGTTCAATGGTTTCGTTGAACGGCGTCGGAATTATTGGGAGTTATACATACAGATGTGTGCGGCCCAATGAGCGTATCGACGCGCAATGGTTATCGTTACTTTGTAACCTTCACTGATGACTTGAGTAGATACGGGTATATCTACTTAATGAAACACAAGTCAGAAACTTTTGAAAAGTTCAAAGAATTTCAAAGTGAGGTTGAAAATCAACTTAACAAGAAAATAAAGCACCTCGATCCGATCGTGGTGGCGAATATTTGAGTTTTGAGTTTGGCACACATCTGAAGGCCTGTGGAATTGTGCCACAGCTTACGCCTGCCGGAACACCGCAACGCAACGGCGTGTCCGAGCGACGTAATCGTACTTTATTAGATAGCGTACGGTCTATGATGTCTCTTACCGACTTGCCCGTATCGTTTTGGGGATATGCGTTAGAAACAGCCGCATTCATTTTAAATAGGGCTCCATCCAAATCCGTGGAAACGACACCGTATGAGGTATGGCATGGTACGAAACCTAAGCTGTCGTTCCTGAAAGTTTGGGGTTGTGAGGCTTATGTCAAGAAATTGCAGCCTGACAAACTCGAACCGAAATCGGAAAAGGTCGTCTTTGTAGGGTATCCGCGGGAAACCATAGGATACACCTTCTACCACCAAGCCGAGGGCAAAACGTTTGTCGCTAGAAACGGCACCTTTCTCGAGAAGGAGTTTCTCGCTAAAGGAGTAAGTGGGAGGAAAATAGACCTCGACGAGATAGTTGATCCTGAACTCGAAATTCCGAGTGGCGCAACGGAAACGTTCCTGAACCGTCCTCCATAACAGATGGAGTGGGAGAAAATGTCGAGGAGGCTATTATACCTCGTAGGTCTGGAAGAACCCGTACATCTCCTGAGTGGTACGGTAATCTTGTTTGCACCGTCATGTTAATTGAACAAGACGAACCTACGAATTACAAAGAGGCAATGGAAGGACCCGAGTCCGAGAAATGGCTTGAGGCCATGAAATCCGAAATAGGATCCATGTATGACAACAAAGTATGGACTTTGGTGGAGATTCCCGAAGGGCGCAAGGCCGTCGAGAATAAATGGATCTTTAAGAAGAAGACTGATGCTGACGGTAATGTAACCGTCTATAAGGCTCGGCTTGTCGCAAAAGGTTTCCGACAAGTTCATGGAATTGACTACGATGAAACGTTTTCACCGGTAGCGATGCTAAAGTCTATTCGGGTTTTGCTAGCAACAGCTGCATATCATGATTATGAGATATGGCAGATGGATGTCAAAACAGCGTTCCTAAATGGTAACATTGAGGAAGAGTTGTATATGGTACAACCTGAAGGTTTTGTCAGTCCAGAAAATGTTGGCAAGGTATGCAAACTTCAGCGTTCCATTTATGGACTGAAGCAAGCATCTCGGAGCTGGAATCTTCGCTTTGATGAGGTGATCAAAGGTTTTGGATTTGTCCAAAATGCGGAAGAGACCTGCATTTATAAGAAAATGAGTGGGAGCTCAGTTGCATTCCTAGTTCTATATGTGGATGATATATTACTAATTGGGATAATGTGGAACTTCTGAAAAGCGTGAAGGAATATTTAAACAGTAAATTTTCGATGAAGGACTTAGGAGAAGCTGCATACGTATTAGGCATTAAGATCTATCGTGATAGACCCAGGCGCCTACTAGCGTTATGTCAAAGTACTTATCTTGACAAGATATTGAAAAAGTTTATGCATTTGGCAAAGAAAGGTCTTGTGCCGTTGTCAAGGGAAAACATTGAGCACGGCTCAGTGTCCACAGACGGCTCTTGAAAAAGCCGAGGTGGATGGCACTCGATATGCTTCGGCTATAGGATCGATCATGTATGCCATGTTAAGTACTCGACCCGATGTAGCATTGGCTCTCAGTTTGACGAGTCGATTCCAAAGTAATCCTGGCAAGGATCATTGGACATGTTAAGAACATACTGAAGTATCTTAAGTATACCAAGGACATGTTTCTTGTTTATGGAGGCTGTGGAGAGGAACTTGGCGTAACAGGTTACGTTGATGCAAGTTTCTGCACAGATCCAGATGACTCGAAATCGCAAACAGGTTATGTGTTTAAGGTGAACGGAGGCGCTGTGAGCTGGAGAAGTGGGAAGCAACCCATAGTAGCCCAATCTACAATGGAATCGGAGTATATTGTTGCTGCGGATGCTGCAAATGAAGCTGTTTGGCTGAGGAAGTTCGTCATCGAGCTTGGAGTGTTCCCGAGTGCGCAAGACCCTGTGAACATCTACTGCGACAACACAGGTGTTATTGCCAACGTGAAGGAACCAAGGTCTCACTCCACCGCCAAACATATTCTCCGACGCTTCCATGTCATACGGCAGTACGTCAAGGAAGGCGATGTAAAGATTTGCAAAATACACACGGACCTGAATGTTGCAGATCCGCTGACGAAACCTCTTCCACGAGACAAGCATGAAGAACACCGAGATGCTATAGGTGTTAGGCTTTTACCAAGTTGTAAACTAGATTAAATTGTACTCTAGTGCAAGTGGGAGACTGTTGGAGATATGCCCTAGAGGCAATTAATAAAGTGATTTTATTTGTCATATCTCAATTGTTCATAATATGTTTTAATACCATGCTATAACTGTATTACGCGGAAACATTAATACACGTGTGGTATGTAAACAACCAGGTCCCTAGTAGCCTCTAATTAACTAGTTCGTTGGGTAACAGATGATCAAGGTTTCCTGATCATGGACAATGGCGTCGGTTAACAACGGAGTCATATCATTAGGTGAATGATTTGATGGACATACCCAAAATATAGAAACGTAGTGTTCATACCTTCGACTGTGAGATCATATCAAATCTCTGCTTCTGGAAGATGCGGCTGATCGCATCAAACGACATGTCTTATATAGCGTGACAATAAAGGTGACACTTTCGGGTATCGGAAGGAAGCAGTAGAAGGAGTGATCAAGAGCGGGAATTGCCAATCCACATAGCAGGATAGATACTCTGGGCCCACTCGGTGAGATTACATCAATGAGCTTGCAAGCATGTGACTAGGTCACGGGATGTAATATCACAGACGAGTAAAGATAGATTTGTCGATGACGAGGTCATGCTCGGTAATCGTGATACCGAGAACGACGCTCGGACAATCTAAGTATCGATGGGCAAGAGGATGAGACTGGACGTCTAAAGGTTCAAACGATAAAAGACATTCGTGGACGCACAGGGGCTATCATGGGTATCCAGATCCCGCTGTTAGTCATTGATCGGAGAACGTGTCTCGATCATGTCTGGAGTGATCCCGAACCGTGGGGTAACACACTTAAGGGTGGGTGACGATTAGATTGGATATAAGAGAGAAAGAAACCAGGAACTCCGGAAGTGTTCCGGGACTTGTCCGATGTTGATCGGAGGCAACGAAATATGTTTCGGAGACCGAATGAATTAAATAAAATGTATTTAATATTAATAAGTGTTATTAGTAATTAAATATATTTTTATTTAATTGAATTCAAATTTTAAAGCATTAAAACTAAATGGGCCTTAGAGGCCCATTAGGGGAAAATCCCAAGAAGGAAAAAGGAAAAAAAAAGAGGGAGGAGGGCCAGCCGCCCTAGGTGGGACGAATGGGGCCCACCTAGGTGGCCGGCGGCTCCCTTGGCCGGCGGGTGGCCATGTGGGGTTTAGTCCCACATGGCCTAGCCAAGGGAGATGGCCTCCCTCCTCCTCCTTTAAATAGGGGACCCCATGCCTTGGAAATTAACACCAATTCTCCCTCTTCTTCTCTCCTACCTTGAGCGTGGTTCCGTTTCTGGAGCTGCGTACGAGGAGGGAAGTCTCTCTACTATACGCACACCGCCGTGCTGCTAGATCCACTCTTCCACTTCCGCTGCTCTGATGGATCTGGAGCCCGGAGGTCGTCATCCACACCGTACGTGTGTGGAACCGCGAGGCACCATTGTTTGGTGCTGGGAGCTGTCTTCTTCCACTACACGACCCTGAGGTCGGTGCCGTCGTCTCCACCGACAACGTTTGTGCGGGAACGTAATCCCGCTTCCGGTCTACAAGGGTATGTATTCTGATCTCCTCCGTATTAGTATATCTGCATAGTATAGATCCTGGCTAGTTTATGGTTATCGTCGGTAGGAAATTTTTTGTTTTCTGTCTACGATTCCCCTTCAATGCGCTCGTCGGCCTGTCCGTCAGCACGCCGCCGGGGCTGTGGCGTTGACATTCGACACGCGGGTAGACGCACTGTTCGCCATGCCTCGATTGCTTCTACCAGGGGGTCCCGTACCTAGACCCTCCTCCACCTACACCGCGCGACGCACCACGATGTCGCGTGCTCCAGACCTCCAGTTCACGCGCACTAGCGGTGCGAGCGGATGCAGTTGGGGAGAGCACGCAGGTTCTTCCGCCAACAGGGCTCGCGGCCATGGCGCCTCTGCTACTCTGTAGGGGAACATCGACGTGTCTTGGGCGGTCACCGATTTCGGGCGAGAACCGGTGAGCGATGCCGGGCACCGCGCCGAGTACAACCCTGGGTGCATCTCTGCCACCGTGGTTCCAAGAGTTCCATGCCGATGAAGGAGACAACGGGTAACGGCCGCGCAAGCCATCTGGAGTTGAGGAGGGGCGCCAGGAAGCATAACCTGGCGGGAAGAGCAGGAAGTCCAGCATCCTTCGATCCCCACGCAGCGACGGCCTCTTAGAGAAGGAGAACACGGAGGCGGTGGTGCTGGAGCTTCTGTGCACGGTGGCATGTCCGCGCGTCGCGGTGGGCATGACGCTTACCACCTCCTCCGACCCCCTCGTCCGGCGGCGCCAAGCAGCGTCGCGTCCGTACGTATCAACGCGGCGAGCCAACGCTCCAGACCGGTGATCGCTCGTCGGCCGCATCGACATCGGTGAGCAGAGGTGGGGCGGCAGCGAGCACAAGAGAAAGAGATCGTTATTTCTAATTTTGCAATTTAGTCCCTTTGTTTTTTATAATAGTCATTTAAAGGTGAGGTGGAGTCTCACGTGTATGGTCAGATTGGTCAAATGTGTACCAAAGCAGAAAAATACGTGCGATACGGGAGTGAGTGACCGTGGATGGGCCTCCAGAGCGTCTTCAGTGACTGTATATTGCACTTTCGGAAGTACAGTGATGAAGGTGAATTATACGGACAAGTTCAGTGACTACCGGTGCATTTCACTCTTTCCTTGATTCGGCAGCAGCTTTACCTCCCCACGCTGCTTTGGTCTATTGCACTAAAAGCCTCTTCGGACTGTGGATCCACAACATCTAAAAGCAGGCTGTTTGTTTGGGCTTCGGCTTGCAGCTGCGAAAAGCTGCTCTAAAGCCCAAACAAGCCTTATTTTTGACTTCCAAACGGGAGTAGGGTTGTAAGCTTTGCCATTTTCGCGCTTATTACGTCAAAACAAAGACCTTAGCCGCCAGCATTTTAGATGCTAGTATTGGTGCTACTAGCACATTTACCTCAGTTACAATTAGTTAGTACCCGAACAGTAGTGCTTTCTCCTATGTACTGTTATTATTATTCCGTGCTTTCTCTTAGAAGAAAGTATATATTCGGAATATTAACAAGCACATGATACTGGCTAAATCATCTGCAGGCTGTAGTACTATGAATAGTCGCAGTATCTTTGAAACAGAGTACACTAGTTGAGCTCATTCTTCTTCCGTGGTGTCCAATCCACACATAATTGTCAATGTTCCTGTTGTTGTGCTTATACACTGTGGACGTGTGATTGGTTCTTCGCCTCACTAGTCTTCGATCGTGTGGTCGTCGTCACGGCTCAGACAAACAGAGCCACAGCCGTGTCCATTGCCCTGCATGCAGAAAGAAGGCATGATGATGTATACGAGATGCTCAATACAAGACCTATGCTGTGGTAGTACTAGATAGGCCTGCAGATTCAGGGCGTGTTCGGCAATCCTCCAGCTTCACCAAATCCGTCGATCCGGATACTGTTTCCCCGATTCTGCGTCGCTACGGGAGCACAAAACGTTCGGTGCTGCTCCTCGCTTCTCTTCAGTTCTTGCTGGGCTGGAAGCCCATCTGTCCAACCTAGCCCAACTGAAAACCAGTCCGGCCCGTGTCTTGTTCCTGCGATTTCACCCCATACGCGTGTGGTCGGGAAGCTTCTCAGGTTGGACCAGCCGGCCATGGGAGTTGCTCCGGCTAGGGTTGGGGCAGTGGCCGGATCTGTAGCCGGCATGGCGACCAGAGGCGAGGATGGGAAGGTAGGGAACGAGCTCTGCCGGAGGGAGACACGGAGGGAGATCTGGTGACGGAGGCGACTCGGGAAAGCTCTGGGACGTCCGCGTTGGTGCTCTTGGAGGAAGCTCGTGTGGGGGCGAGGTCTTGGCGGCTGCCGGAGTCGGGTGGTGGCAGCTGCCGGAGTCGAGGCGGGGGCGGCGGGGCAGGAGTCCGTGGCGGCGGCCGGGTCACAGGAACGGGAGAGAGCTGGTCGCCTCGCTCGATCTGTTTCCGGAGAGGCCTGCTCGCCTCGCTCGGTAACCAGCGAACCGTTTTTCTCACTTGGCGGTGGCATTTTGCGTAATTACGTGCTGCTCCGTGGTTGACTGCTTCGCGGATCGGCAGAAGAGGTACTCCGCAAATTGTACAGGTAAAACGCCCAGCTTCGCGGATCTGGCTCCGCGGAGTTGGTGCGTTCGGCACTGCTCCGAGGTGCTCCGATGGGAAGCTGGAAGCCAGCGGGTTGCCGAACACGCCCTCAAAGGCAGGATTCTTGGGTCCAAAAGAATGCAGTTGCTATACTAAGTAGACCTGCAATGTACTGTATGCAGTTTCAAGCAGCGGCAGCTGCAGCTGATCAGGCTAAAAAAGCTGAGCCATTTGCATGGTTAACCACTTGAGTTTGATCAGATGGATTCAGGGATGTGCACTTTGGCCTTGGGAAGCTAAATACACCCTAGTACCTTTGGTTTCTCTGCATGTTGGATCTTGCTAGTAGCATTTCAGTCATTTCACTGCATCACATCTCCAATTCTGAAGATGATGCCCATTGACATCATCATGCTTGTCATGTCTCATGTGATCCATCAGCACTGAAGTAGATGCACCATGTGTCGTTGGTCTTTGATTGTCAGTTTGATGGGTTGAGGAAACTCATGACATGTGGTTACGGAGGGAGTTGCAAATTCTGTCGTGGCCATTGACTAGAGCTTCTAGTACTAGCGTAGTACTACTGATCTTTGAATCGATCGAAAAGCCATGCATATGCACGAGAGGCAAAGAAAGCGCATGCAGTCACAGGCTTCCTTTTTTTCCTTTGCTGCATCAGAGTAGCTTTTTGTTGCTTTGGCGCACTCTGATGCAGCAGAATTGAAGGGTGGTATTCACTGCATTCGATTCAGTGCCCGGCCCGGACCCTTGATCAGATCATCTGCGATCCTGCATCATAGATCATCAGATCCCCATACCCATACATGGCTATCACGATCCTGAGCGCCACAGCCGTTTCCTTCCTCCTACATATCTTTTTTCTAACTGCAATGCAGTGCTTAGTTATTATTACTACTGTCTTTAGTATACCTGTATCTCTTTCTCTCCCTCTCTCTCTACATGTCTTTACAATACACCTCTCTCTCTCTCCTCTCTCTGCCATGATCAATTCTGTCTTTCTCACTCATAGTACTGCATGCATGCTGCCGCAAGATGAAGATGAGAAGGCTATAACTAGCTGCCTTGGGACTAGCAACCATCAGCAGCAGCAGCAGCAGCAGCAGAGTACCCTTTGCTGAACAAGGGAAAAGAGTCCTGATGAAAGTACACTGCGTCCTACTGCTGCTGCTCGGTAGGCCACGCTTAGGAGTATATATGTTCTCTTCAGCATACTATACTTGCACTGCTATTATGCTATGCGAATTAATTATGCATTGTCTAAAAAAAGTACTCCCCTCTGTGTCAAATTAGTTGACGCAGATTTGTTTAGATACAGATGTATCTATGGACTAAAATACGTCTAGTCATTTGTACTTGACAATTGTCATCAACTAATTCGGGACAGAGCGAGTACGAAAGATTGTTGAGCTCATGTCACTCAAGCCTACCATCAAGCCTTTTTCCATATAAAAGAACCCAGTGCTAAAGAGACTTATCCGGTTAAGTTTCGATCATCTGTTGGTTTTATCTTGCTTTGGAAATTTTTGGATTGATTGCTTTGTCTGGGTTCTCCTGCCCACAACCCAAACCATAAACCATGTCATGGTATAAAAAAACCTCACTACATGTCATACCTACAAAAGTGGGCTGAAGTAGTTTTAACTAATTTTTAGTATAAGTCATGTCCTTTTGTTGTTACCTGCCAATGCACCGTTAAAAAAAGCTGATGGAATATTGCGTTTTCTTTTCTCCCCAAAAAACAAATGCCTTGTGTCTTGATAGATTGATATAAAAAAAGAGTTTGTACAAAAGGCCCCAAAAGGACAATACCACAGTTATAACGTGACAACCTACACACAATTCCATATTGCTTTACTTCTACACTTTCAACTTAGAATACCATGCAATTCCATAAATCATATTATACCTTTTGTCTACACAACTTGTGTTTATGGATAGCTCAAGGGACATTTATATATTACACATGACTTTGGGTATAAGCTAAGTAAATATAATGCAATACACATTCGTAGACCAATACTACATATTATACTAATTTTTAACACCCACCCCCCCCCCCACAAATGCAAAACGTATGCAATATGAAATGTAACACCAAAATACGCATCTTTAGAGTGTCGCTGTAGCCACTTGTGGAGCTAGAGGATATATCACCAGGGTGCCTACCGGTGCACCAAGAGGATAAAATTATGTTTTTTGGGGTGCATACATGGTGAAAAATTGCAATATTACAAAGACATTATTTTCTACCAGGTGTCCTGTGCACCCGGCTGGCTACATGTAGCTCCGCCGGTGGCTGTAGCATGACGAGTCTTCAAAACATGTGTATTCAAACCAAAGAATCGATCGAAGATGGCCAACAAAGACCGAGAGAAAACCCGATCGTGTCACAAAGATCATTGTACAAGAAACAAATGGCAAAAGAAGCTCGAGGCAAGAGAATGTGTGTAGATCAATGGCAATGTAAAATGAAGATGGCGTATCGAGGAAGACACCGTATCAGTAGAAGATGGATTGTCAAAAGAAGAATTCTAACGATGAAAGAAGCTTGGCGGAAAAATACTAGGTGTAAATGGACAATACAAAGAGGTCACAAGAATTCTATAGAATGGACCAGTACTGGTAAGAGGCTGACAAATAAAGGAAAAATTGATAGAGATCACGAGTTGTGATGTGGGTGGAAGAAACCCTAAACCCGGGAATTTCGTGAATCTAATCTAATCTACGGAACCAATCAGATCTTTGACCTTGACCGAGCGCCATACCGGGGGATCAGGCTAGGCGTTCGGAATTTCCGAAATTTCAGGACGGGAAATTCGGGAAAAAAAAGTTCAGGAATCACGAAATGAATCCCGAATTTTCATCAGAACAACTATTTCCCGACAATTCGGGATCCCGACATTTCGAGATCGGGATCGGGAAATCCCGGATATCCCGAAATTTCCGTTCCATGACGAGATGTGGTGACGCAGTTCATTCCTCGGGCGTGACGGGTGAGGCAGTTTCCCGTTCCACGTGCGTCGGATCTTCGACGCGAGAGTCGAGAGGACGAAGATGGAGACGGAGGAGCGGTGGATGGAGGCGGCCGAGGCGTGGGACGCCGAGCGCCGCGAGGAGGAGTGGCGGCGGCGCGCTACCATGGTGCGCTCGGAGAGGAGCTACTCGCGCAGTCGCGCTCGTCCGCCGGTTGCGCGAGCACGAGGACGCCTGGACCATGGAGGGTGTTGGGGATGGGAGGTGGGCTGGGCGACGCCGTGAAGGTGCGCCGGCGGCCGTGCGATGCAGTGCTCTGTGGCCAGCTGCCTGGGGTCAGGGCGATTGATGATTGAGCGTGCACGAGGGAGAGGGTTTGCTGCCTTGTCGGGCCACTAGCTGGGCTACTAGAGGAAAGAGATTGGGCTTGATGCCTCTGGGCTTTCTATTTTTCGAGAGAGACGTGATTTTCGGGATTTAACAGTACATTCCCGAATTACCCGAAATAAATTCGGGATTTCGAAACAGCTTCCCGAGAATACGTTCGGGATTGTCGGGTTCGGGAAATTCGGGTTCGGGATCGGGAAATTCGGGATTCGGGTTTCGGGATCGGGAAATATGCCCACCCTGACCGGGGGATGAGATTAATTCGGGGGACGGCAGGCGGCAGAAGCGGTGGACAAACCCTTGGGTGAGGAACAAAACTGCTCTAATACCATGTTATGAACACAACATGTGTTTAGTGATAGCTCAATGGACATATATATTACGTGACTTGGGGTATACGAAAAGTAAATCTAGTCTAACACAGACTCCTATATCAATACTAATACTTCTTAACAATACAAGCACGAATGAACGCTACACACCTTGTCAGTTGAGAGGCACCCCTAGTTGTTTAACTCATGAAAATATAACATGTGAATCTGCAAAATTTTATCTAGAGTGGCCTATACTTAATTGTTCCCTTAGTTAGCCCTATTTTTCATATATATTTTCTTAAAGCTTCAAATACCTCGATTCGGTGTACTAGTGTCATAGTGTGTAATCCTGCGCTTACGCATTTATGACTTTCTGTGTGCAATTTCACACCTCTCTTCACCTTTCGGCAAGGGAGGGAGGCCAGCCGGCTACCTAGGTATGGACCCTAGATATGTGTATGTGTGCGTAGAGAGAACATGCTAAATTCCTGTCAAGTCTCTCTCCATGATGGCCTTATCTCATCAACTCTTTTATTTAGTAGTATCATCTCATGCAGGTCAATTGTATTCATCGTCACTGCGTGACTTGAAGTGTCCACATATATCGATCATCTTGCAGCCTTTGCCAAAGTCGATCGTGTGTGTTTGCCCGATCTGTACTAGTGACCAAATGCCTCTCTCATCTTGCAGCCTTTGCCTACCTTACCTACCATGTACTCCTGCTGCTATACATGTGCATATACATAACCTGTCTGTACGCATGCTATATGATAAATGTGTATATAAAGTTTCTTTCTTCTTCTGAATTGCTCACTGGAATTACTGCATCTTCAATAACAGCAGCTCAAACTTGAATAGCATCATCAGAAAGACAGGAGATGATCTGGAGCTGTGGGCAGCGGCGAGAAGAAGAGTGGGAGAGGGAGCGGGAGAGGGAGAGGAGTAGGCCTTTTTCCTTTGCGGATGGCATAGCCATGTGTAATACCCCTGTAATTAAACTCTATTTCTGATCTTAATACGATGACTGCAATCTTTGGTTGCCGGTTCAAAAAAAAAGAAGAATTACTGCATGCGCGTGGAGAGAAGGCAGATGAAAGACAAGGTGCATGCGTGATTTGTTTCTGATCGTGTCTGCCCTAATTGCAAGCAACTGTCATGCAGACCTAGCATGCATGCAACAAATATGCTTTGTGATGACAAACTTTGGAGGTTTCCTTTGTGGGCGCAGCTTTAGTAACATTCCTCTTTTCTTGTTATATATATAATATATATATAGGGTGGGACTAATCAGAAACCCCTTAAAAGTGCTCTAAATAACTATTCAGAGCACCTTCTCATCTAATCACCTTCTTATCCCGAGCACGACCCCACCTGCCCGAACGAAAAAAAAACCCGGCCCCATCGAACCAACCCATCCCCGATCGAACTCCTCCGCATCTCGCTCCATCCCTGATCCGCCACGCCATCTCCAGTTCTCCACCTTCCCTTCCGGCGAGCTGCCCTCCACCTTCTGCGCGCGCCGCCGGGGCGCCGCCCTCCACCTCCTGCTCGAGCCGCCGGAGAGCCGCCCTCCACCTCCTCGAGCAGACGCGATCGCCGGCTACCCCTGCACCAGCGCGCGCGCCTGGCGTTCCCTGATCGACGGTGGCGGCCGCCGCGCCGGTTCCCAGCGCGCCTCCGCGCTCCCCACCGATGGCCGCTGCTGTGGGATTTGGGCGCGGCCCGCCGGCGGGGATGGGTGCGCCGCCGGTGGTTCTCCTGCCGCACCCGCCTCGGGCGTGCTGCCCTGAGCGCGTCGTCGGCGCATCCTGCCTGCTGCCGCACCCGCCCCCGACCTCGGGTCCCTCGGCGCAGCCCTTCTACGCCCGACCTCCTCCATCGCGTCCGGTACAACATTTGCTCGGTCGGTTTCGTTTGCTCCAGCGCCGCGGGGGAGAAGAGGCTGGGCGGCACGCGTACGGTTGAGTGTGGCTGGCGCGCGGCCTGCTGGAGCAAAGCCGGAGGAGCTACGGCTGTGAGAGAAGTAGCAACGAGAGTGCAGGCGAGGAAGATGGGTGCGTTGACTTCCCTGCGCGCACGTCTGAACCTCCGATGTGAGTTGCAGCGGCGGTTCTACCTCCAGCCGTCCACTGCCCCCGGCCGAACCAGTTCCTAGCGCCCTGCCCAAGCCCCACTTCGTCGTCACCTACCTCCTGCCCAACCCTGTCCTTGCTCGCAGCCATGCTTCGCTCGAGCTGCAGTGGTGAGTGGATATATGCGATAGTGAGAGGATAAGAAAACGTAAGATGCTTGTGGTTGTGGCTGAGAAGTGACCACCGTATTCTCACATGGCACAGTATACGATGCTTGTTTTTTTGGCTAAAGAAATGAATTAGGCCACCTCTGGTCTACCCCTGTTAAGATAATCTTCAGATTTCTTTCAATCTGTAAATGAATTAGGCTACCTTTTAGTGGCTGCTAGTTTTGCAGCTGGTACTACAGGAAGTTTAGATTGGTGTTTCGAACCCCTCTGAACTCCGCTGCATGTCGCCGTGGACTCCAGTGCCTCCGTCCGCCGTGCAGGACGCTGCAGTTGCGATGCTGCTCCGGAATTTCTTTAGTAGATGGTTTTCAGTTCAGCTTCGTCAGCATTTTGTGTAGTTTAGTTATTTGATTAGGGAAAGTTCAGAAACTTCTACTGCTGGCGGTGTACTAAACTGCTGCCGGCGGTGAAGAGACAGAGAGAAATGTAAATGAACTGTTGGCCTAGTTGTGCTGCTGCCCCTTTAAAAAACATTTATTTTTGTTCCCTTTCAACTTACAAAACATTTTTGTAGTCGATTTAGAACATAATAAAAAATATATTAGAAAATAGTTTAATTTTTACAAGAGAAGAGAGAAGATTGAACTAAACTTTAGGATGAGTTTAGCAAAAATAAAAATAGGTTTACAAAAGTAATTTTACGGTAAAAACAAAAATCGGGAGTTTATATCATCCATCGCGGAGGTTTGCTATTTTGAGATCAGGAGTTCAGATCGGCCATCTCGGAGGTTCGTTATTTGCAAAAAACAATTAATGAATTTAATCTTAGGCAGTTCATTCGGGGTTCGGTTTGTCCACACTTGAGGTTCACATTTTTCCTAACAAAACTAAAATTCATTCGTGAGTAAAACTGTTCATATTTTTTGAGAAGGAGGTTCACGGTTACACGTCGGGGAGTTCATTTCGTTCATGTCAGAGGTTCACTTTTTTATTAAAGAAAAATTAATTAATGAACAAGTAAAAATAATCTAGAAAAAAAGCACTCTGAGGTTCACTCTCAAAAAAATTCGAAGTTCAATGTATATGATATCGAAGTTCACTCGGAATAACAAACATGTTAAAAAACTGAATTTTAAAAAACTGCAGTTTGGTATATTGAAAACTGCTCTCAAACCATGAAGAATTTCGAAAAATGGTCAACACGAAAAAGATGATGAATTTTAAAAACTTTTCAACGGTATATCATATGCATCCTTTGGACTAACGGTTTGAAAATAACGACATAAAATAGTGCGCCACACAGAACAAAAAAATTCGCGATCGGAGGTTCACTAACACATAGTTTTCTACATCATATAATAATTCTTTTATTCTCTCTTCTTCTTCTTCATAACTTTCTGTTAAAATTTTATTATTTATATCCCATTGCTCTTCTTCACTTATGGCTTTATTTTTATTATTTGGGTCAGTATTAATACTTTTGTCATCTTTTTCTTCTTTTACTATGTTGGTACTTAGCAAATTAGAACTGCTAGTGGCTAACTTTTTCTCATTTTTTAATTTTTTAATCTTGCCATTTCTCTAATGAAAAACAATTGTCTTTCTCTTTTCTTTGGCCATTCCGTAGTCATAGAATTATTATATTCCTCTTCTATTTGCTTTAATTTTATCTCACAATACTTAAGTTCATCTTCTAAATTTACCTTCTCCATGCATTCGGAGATTCCTTTATCCTTATTATCACTAAACTCAGAATCTGGCATGAGAGATTCTTCTTCCTCTATGGCTGTAGATTTATAATTTGTAAATCTAATGCTACTACTTCCTTCGCAATTTTGGTAGCTAATATAATTATTAGGCAGCTTTAATTCTTTCTTTTCTATAAGTTCACTTATATTCCATTCTTCTCCTGCTCTTTCTTCAGAACTAATTTTTAGAGGATTCATAAATTTTATTCCCTTAGACTGCATACTTTCAATGACATCGTCTACATTTACTCGATATCTAGAATTACTTTGATTAGATAACCTTCCTATAAATTCTATGCTTATTAACAGATTTGTTCCTTTAAAATCTTCATAACCTTTAGTCTGAAACCCAAAACTCATTTTTTCAATAAATTCTTTTACAGGCATCATTAGGTCTGGGGCTATATAGGTTATTAACATATTTTCATTCATGTCTCCTTCCATGAATCCTAATGCTGCTTTATCTACTGATTCCCATCTTTTATCTAATAATGTTATTAAAACTTTTGCTCCTAATTTCTTTCTTGTCATACCTTTAACTCCGATGATATACATGCCTTGATGAATATATTTATACCCGCTGAATTTAAGCTCATTCTCAATATTCTTGTTTACAATTCTTAATTCTACAGGGTGTGTTAACACGCTTAATTCTACTTCTCTAGATATTCTGTATAACCCACTTCTTCTTTCAAACATACCCATATGATAAACTTGCTGAGGCTTTATTTTTCTCAGCGTATCTTTTTGATATCTTTCCATGTCTCTTTGTATGTCTATTACTTCTTCCAAACTATCAACGTCATCATTGTTGCTGCATGACATTCTATTCCTTATTGTTAGTGGCTTAGAATCTTCTCTTATTAATTGGAGGCTTCTGCCTCTTCTAGTTTTAGATATGTCCATTTTTCTGAATTAATATTTCTTGATGATGATAATATTCCGGATGAGGCTAACACAATTTCTTTGCTGCTTTCTAGATTTTTTAGATTTTCTAAAATCTGGATTAACAACTGCAATATTGTGTTATTCTGCCTTATTATTATTTTGGAATCTTCTTTTGGTGAGTCTTGATTAGAAAATCCTATAGAAGGTATTAAGTATTTTTCTACCTCTTTTAGTGCTTGGTTATATTCGTTCATGCAACTATGAAAGGATCAAAGATTTTACTTCTTGTACTAGCAATTTTATTTCAAGTAAATCTTGCCTCGTTTCTGGTCTTGAAGATGATTCTTTGCTTTTGTTCAGGTTATGATTTATATGTTTTCCTATGGATAGGACTTCTTCTTTAATATAATCGTTGTTCTTACAAATGGTATTATGTCTTAACTTTGCTTCTTCTATTTTATGCAAAGCTAGGTCAAGTTTACTATTTAACCCAGGGCACCTTTCTACTAATTTTTGATATTCTTGAAATAAATTTGCAAATTTTTGATCTAAAATATCTTGCCTCTTTCCCCAAGATATTAAGAGATTATATATTAGATCTACTACTAGATTTAACTGCCTATTAGCAGTATGCCAAGTATGCTCTTCTGAGGAATTTATTCTGCACCTTATGTCAATATTGTCTGTAGTTTTTATTACCTTTCCTGTATTCACTTCTAAATTTAAATACTTTAATTTTTCAATGATTGAACGTCCAAACCTTGCTCTGATACCAATATTTAGGGATACAGTAACTAACGAGCACGAGAGCGACAGCTCGTGCAGAAGACACGCAATTATATGAGCACGAGAGAGACAGCTCGTGCAGATTTAAAATTCGAAACTTACTATTCACTTTACTATTCACTATTCACTGCGAAAACACTATTTGAACAGTAAAATTTCGTCGCGTTTTTACTGTTCACACTTAATTCTCTTTTAATTATTCTGCAGGATCTATTAGGCTGGCGAGGCCAACGAGCTATAGGCGGTGTTCTCAGAGATGTAAAATCCTACTCAGTACTCGCCGTATGCTTAACTATATTGCTTCAGAAGTAGCTAAGCTTCTTTCCCTAAATGTTTTTAGACAGGTTTATATGAGGCATTTTCTTATCGTCTTCCCAGGCAGTTCCACCCGAAGGGAACACTTCTCTACGGCTACCATGTTCTCATTCAACGCCACTCGGCTAAACAGAGAACTACACGCAGAGGTTTCTCCTATAGGATCCCTAGCATAAGAACCCAACCCATATAAACATGCTAACAAGATTAAGGGAAAAACAGAACTACTTCATTTCCACAATATAGATTACATACGGGTTTCCCTTTCGGGATCCCCCGAAGGGCTTACACACAGAGAGGGGAGATTACCTTGCTACGGACTCCTCTCTTCTACTACAACTTCTTGATTACAGTGGATTTTATTGGACTGGTGGAAGTACTACACTACTACTACTGAGCAGCGAGGTCACTGATGAGCTCTCTACTCGGGATGCTGGATTGCTGGTTTGTGCGCCGATGTTCCTCTTCTGAAGCCCGACTCCTCCTTATATAGGGGAAGAGGAAGCCTCTCCGGCTGCCTGCGTGGCGCTTCTCGCAGCTTCTCTTCTGGGACACGTCATGGCACCGATAATTGACGGTCGGTGGCACAGTAACGGTCATATTATTGGCTTTACTGTATTACACAGTACAAGCCATATAATTGGTGTAGTGCAGGACAGGTGTCCTGCAATGATGACAGTCTTCCCGGGCACGCTTCCAGAGCTTGACACCTCAGTGCCTATATTCATAGACTTCATATTATTGCCCTCTTCATCCATCATCCATGCTTGAGATCTTTTGGCTGTGTACGAAACAACCTCTTCTTGCATGCATACATGGTGGCATAAGCATGCGTACTTCAAAACTTAACTGGATAATTCTTCAACATTTTTTTTTTTTTTACTGCCTACCCCGCCCGGATGATTGATAATACAATATCAATTGCTTCAATATGCGCCGGCCATGGTCCTCCATGCCCGATTTATTGATATTCCTTATCAATATTCGTGGTTTATTCAGGAAGTTGAGAGTCTTCCATGTCAATATCATATTTTAGGAAATGATCTTCCTTAAACTTTGTAAGTTCTTCTTCATATTGTTTCTTTAATTCATAAATTTTTTCAGTAACTTCAACTCGTACTTCTCTCAGAACTTGTTCTTTTATTTCTGATATGATTGACTTCTTAGCTTCTTCCATTTTCTCATCTATTTTTTGGTCTATATATTCTCCATCCAATGGATCAACACCTTTTACAAGGCATTGCTTATATGAACCATATTTTGGTGACTCTTCTTCTTTTGGCTTCTTAGAGCCTGAAGCTTCTCCTTTTTTAATTGCTGAAGTAATGGTATTGCTTTCTATATATTGTTTGGCTGCTGGCTCTATATAATAATTTTCTCCTATTCCGCTCCTTGCTCTGTCCAAGGCTTCATTAATATCTAAATATTTTCTAAATGTTATATCTTCTTTCATTTTCCTTGCTTTTACCTTTTCTATTAATATTTCATCAAATGTTACATATATTCCTGGCTTTTTCCCATCAAATAGGACATATAATGGCATCATTGTGCGTGCTTCAATTTCTGCTGATTTTGGCAATATTTATTTATTTCATTAAAATATTCTGCCAAGCTATTAAGGACTGAGCAGAAATATCCTTTGTTATCTTTTGCATTATTTGCCTGATACCAAAAGTTATCAAGTAGACATTGCTGTCTACTGTTGACAACTACATGGCGTTTTGGGTTGAAATTGAATGTATTCGGAGGAAATATTGTTAGAGCATTTTCAGCTCCGAATTGCATTTTCTCCATTGATGATGTGGGAGAGTTCCCACGCTTCATTTCTGCAACATAGAAGATCGAGAGAATACATCAGGTAAATTATTATCCTTACCTTTAATATGCTCAAATATAACTTTATATCCATTTCCAGCTATAATATCTTCAAATAAAACCCATCTTCTAGTAGAGCTCTTCTTGCTATTTATCTGATTATAATACCTACATATTGCTTCACAGTCGGTTCTTACCGTAAATTCTTTAAATCCTAAGTATAACCTAAATGCGTTTATGGCATGGACTACTGCAAGGATTTCTCTATCAATGTTATTCACTGTTTTTAATTTATAGCTACCTGAGGCATATCTGCATATTGTTTCTTCTGCCTTAGCAGAGTATTTATTTGGCTTTTGTTTTAATATAGCTCCCCATCCTATTTGGGATGCATCTGTTTCAATTATAAAATATTTATCATCTAGAGGTAACTCTAAAGGTTTCAAATTTTTAACCTTTTCCTTTATGGCCTGAACTAATTTTATGTCTTCAGAATTGAAATATTTTTTACCATTCTTTCTTAATTTTGCATATAAAGGTCCAGCAAGTTTTGCAAGGTTGTCTATATAATTCCTTGCATAGTTTACTATTCCTAAGAATTGTTGTAAAACCTTCTTATCATTCATAGTATCTGGAAATTTCAATATCTTCTTAGCAATATGCTCTTGTAGGTATATTTTTCCTTCTCCTATTTCATGTCCTAAGAAATTAATCTTTTCTTTGCAAATTTCCATCTTCTTTTTTGACAAAATTAACCCATTTTGCTCTACCTTTCTAAAGAAGACTTCTAAATGCGCAATATGCTCTTTATAAGATTTTGAAAATACAAGCAAGTCATCTACATAGACTAATATGAATGCTTGGTTTTCATTAAATATATTTTGCATTTTTCTTTGAAATAATGCAGGGGCATTTTTTAATCCTAGAGGCATAACAAGCCATTCGTAATGGCCCTGTGGACATGTAAATGCTGTCCAAGGGATCGATTCTTCGGCCATTTTTACTTGCCAAAATCCCGCTTTTAAATCAAATTTTGAAAAGAATTTACTCCCTTGTATCCTATTAATCCATTCTTGCTTATTAGGTATATTGTATGCATCATCTATGGTATTATCATTTAGTCTTTTATAATTTATAACCATTCTAGATTTGCCTCTTACTTCTTCAGCATGATTTCTAACTATAAAGGCTGCAGACCTATGAGGACTTCTGCTTTCTCTTATTGCTTTTAATTTTAACAATTCTTCAATATGCATTTTAAATTCTTCTATGTCTTTGGGAGTAGCTTCTATTGGTCCTGACTTTATTATGTAATCTGGGTTTATAATATTAATTTTGCAAACTATAGAATTCTTATCCCAATATTTCATTGGTATTTCTCCAATGATTTGTATGTCTTCTAGTCGTTGAACAATCTTGTCTATGTCTTTTTTGGATTTTATGTCTCGATACCAATTAGGTGAAAAAGATTGCAACCATATACATTCTGTGCAAGTATTTTCTATATAAAATTCATCTAACATGTCACAAACTTCTTCTTTGCAGGTTTTAGAAGGTTCTGCTCCTGGCATGTATTCACTGTCTAGATTGGATATTTCTACATTTTGTAAAGATTTTCTTTGTTTTCTAACCTCGGATATGTATGGAACATTATCTTGATATGGAATGAATGTAACACCTTCTTCATGTATAATTGTGGTTTGTAAAGACTGTTGCAAAAATCTTAATCCTAATATCATGTCATCATTGATTACTGATAAATCTCTGATAGTAATTTCATCTATTACATATTTAGTGCCATTTATGTAAGTTTCAATATTATATGCCAATTGGTTATGAATTTTCTTTATACCTGACATATCTGTGGATACTTCGGCTTTACTATTTTCGATAGTCTTCACTATTTCAGGACATCTTGCAAAATATTTATCATGAATAATATTTTTTGTGCAACCTGTGTCTAATAATGCCAAAATTTTATAAATAAAAAAAAATGTTGAAGAATTATCCAGTTAAGTTTTGAAGTACGCATGCTTATGCCACCATGTATGCATGCAAGAAGAGGTTGTTTCGTACACAGCCAAAAGATCTCAAGCATGGATGATGGATGAAGAGGGCAATAATATGAAGTCTAGGAATATAGGCACTGAGGTGTCAAGCTCTGGAAGCGTGCCCGGGAAGACTGTCATCATTGCAGGACACCTGTCCTGCACTACACCAATTATATGGCTTGTACTGTGTAATACAGTAAAGCCAATAATATGACCGTTACTGTGCCACCGACCGTCAATTATCGGTGCCATGACGTGTCCCAGAAGAGAAGCTGCGAGAAGCGCCACGCAGGCAGCCGGAGAGGCTTCCTCTTCCCCTATATAAGGAGGAGTCGGGCTTCAGAAGAGGAACATCGGCGCACAAACCAGCAATCCAGCATCCGAGTAGAGAGCTCATCAGTGACATCGCTGCTCAGTAGTAGCAGTGTAGTACTTCCACCAGTCCAATAAAATCCACTGTAATCAAGAAGTTGTAGTAGAAGAGAGGAGTCCGTAGCAAGGTAATCTCCCCTCTCTGTGTGTAAGCCCTTCGGGGGACCCCGAAAGGGAAACCCGTATGTAATCTATATTGTGGAAATGAAGTAGTTCTGTTTTTCCCTTAATCTTGTTAGCATGTTTATATGGGTTGGGTTCTTATGCTAGGGATCCTATAGGAGAAACCTCTGCGTGTAGTTCTCTGTTTAGCCGAGTGGCGTTGAATGAGAACATGGTAGCCGTAGAGAAGTGTTCCCTTCGGGTGGAACTGCCTGGGAAGACGATAAGAAAATGCCTCATATAAACCTGTCTAAAAACATTTAGGGAAAGAAGCTTAGCTACTTCTGAAGCAATATAGTTAAGCATACGGCGAGTACTGAGTAGGATTTTACATCTCTGAGAACACCGCCTATAGCTCGTTGGCCTCGCCAGCCTAATAGATCCTGCAGAATAATTAAAAGAGAATTAAGTGTGAACAGTAAAAACGCGACGAAATTTTACTGTTCAAATAGTGTTTTCGCAGTGAATAGTGAATAGTAAAAGTGAATAGTAAGTTTCGAATTTTAAATCTGCACGAGCTGTCTCTCTCGTGCTCATATAATTGCTGTGTTTTCTGCACGAGCTGTCGCTCTCGTGCTTGTTAGTTACTGTATCCCTAAATACCATGGCCGGCGCATATTGAAGCAATTGATATTGTATTATCAATCATCCGGGCGGGGTAGGCAGTAAAAAAAAAATATGTTGAAAAAAAATGTTGAAGAATTATCCAGTTAAGTTTTGAAGTACGCATGCTTATGCCACCATGTATGCATGCAAGAAGAGGTTGTTTCGTACACAGCCAAAAGATCTCAAGCATGGATGATGGATGAAGAGGGCAATAATATGAAGTCTAGGAATATAGGCACTGAGGTGTCAAGCTCTGGAAACGTGCCCAGGAAGACTGTCATCATTGCAGGACACCTGTCCTGCACTACACCAATTATATGGCTTGTACTGTGTAATACAGTAAAGCCAATAATATGACCGTTACTGTGCCACCGACCGTCAATTATCGGTGCCATGACGTGTCCCAGAAGAGAAGCTGCGAGAAGCGCCACGCAGGCAGCCGGAGAGGCTTCCTCTTCCCCTATATAAGGAGGAGTCGGGCTTCAGAAGAGGAACATCGGCGCACAAACCAGCAATCCAGCATCCCGAGTAGAGAGCTCATCAGTGACCTCGCTGCTCAGTAGTAGTAGTGTAGTACTTCCACCAGTCCAATAAAATCCACTGTAATCAAGAAGTTGTAGTAGAAGAGAGGAGTCCGTAGCAAGGTAATCTCCCCTCTCTGTGTGTAAGCCTTTCGGGGATCCCGAAAGGGAAACCCGTATGTAATCTATATTGTGGAAATGAAGTAGTTCTGTTTTTCCCTTAATCTTGTTAGCATGTTTATATGGGTTGGGTTCTTATGCTAGGGATCCTATAGGAGAAACCTCTGCGTGTAGTTCTCTGTTTAGCCGAGTGGCGTTGAATGAGAACATGGTAGCCGTAGAGAAGTGTTCCCTTCGGGTGGAACTGCCTGGAAGACGATAAGAAAATGCCTCATATAAACCTGTCTAAAAACATTTAGGGAAAGAAGCTTAGCTACTTCTGAAGCAATATAGTTAAGCATACGACGAGTACTGAGTAGGATTTTACATCTCTGAGAACACCGCCTATAGCTCGTTGGCCTCGCCAGCCTAATAGATCCTGCAGAATAATTAAAAGAGAATTAAGTGTGAACTGTAAAAACGCGACGAAATTTTACTGTTCAAATAGTGTTTTCGTAGTGAATAGTGAATTGTGAATAGTAAAAGTGAATAGTAAGTTTCGAATTTTAAATCTGCACGAGCTGTCTCTCTCGTGCTCATATAATTGCTGTGTCTTCTGCACGAGTTGTCGCTCTCGTGCTCGTTAGTTACTGTATCCCTAAATACCATGGCCGGCGCATATTGAAGCAATTGATATTGTATTATCAATCATCCGGGCGGGGTAGGCAGTAAAAAAAAAATATATATGTTGAAGAATTATCCAGTTAAGTTTTGAAGTACGCATGCTTATGCCACCATGTATGCATGCAAGAAGAGGTTGTTTCGTACACAGCCAAAAGATCTCAAGCATGGATGATGGATGAAGAGGGCAATAATATGAAGTCTAGGAATATAGGCACTGAGGTGTCAAGCTCTGGAAGCGTGCCCGGGAAGACTGTCATCATTGCAGGACACCTGTCCTGCACTACACCAATTATATGGCTTGTACTGTGTAATACAGTAAAGCCAATAATATGACCGTTACTGTGCCACCGACCGTCAATTATCGGTGCCATGACGTGTCCCAGAAGAGAAGCTGCGAGAAGCGCCACGCAGGCAGCCGGAGAGGCTTCCTCTTCCCCTTTATTTTCTCTTATTGTTACCATTTGATCTTTTAATTCAGTATTCTTGATGGTATTATCTTCTTGCTCTATTTCACCACTATTAGCTGTTTCTAACTTATGTCTTAGCTCTTCTAGTTCTGCTTCTAGTCTATTTATTCTATTTTCTAAATTTCTAACCCTGCTTGATAATATTCGATCTTCTGGTTCATACTCTATTTCTTGTCTCCAAGCTTGGTTGCTAGCCTTTAAACATGAAGCACAAGCTTGTCTTAAACATAGGCTACATGTAGATCTATTTTCTTGGCTTGGGTAATATATGCAAAATGCGCATTTAATGTTATAATCACCTTTACCTCTAACCCAATCATGCTCGCATTCTAATTGATTCATCATTTCAACTTTTAAACCAGCTATTTGATCTATAAAATCTAATTCATCTTCACTTGATTCTTCTTCTAAAATCTCATTATCTAACTCATCAGTTTCTATAATTGAATATATTGATTCATCATCCTTTATTTCCTCATCACAAACCAAAATATTTTCATTAATACTATCGATAATTAGAACTCTTTCTTGTTCTTCATATTTACTAGAGTATCTTTTTTGATCTTTGTTAGGACACGTTTTACTTAGGTGATCAGGTGAATTGCATATAAAACACCTACATGTCTTATCATAATTCTTTCTAGAATCATATCTTCTAACATTCTTTTTATGCAAGTAAGGGGCTCTATTATCGGACCTTCTTAGGAAATATCTTTTCTTTGTTCTAAAATTCCTATTATCTCTATTTTGGGGTTTATGATATTTTCGGTTTCTATATCTTTCTTCCCCATATGTTAATGGTATTTGAATAATATTATTACAGAAATTATAATCGGACTTTTTCATAGATCTTTGTGCTTGTATACCTGTACATACCTTTCTTAGATGTTTAAACACAAACGTTATGGCTTGAGAAATATTTACTATATTTCCATTTGACTCTTTCTTATAATCTTCAAATATTATAGACCCTAGAGGGTCAGGCAATTTATTAAAGTATCTTTCAACTACCCCTTTATTGTATCTTGTCTGCTTGTTATAAGGTAGCACCTTGGACTTAGAGATTTTTCAATTGAGCCCTAAGAACTGGAACGGAGGGAGTAATTCAAGGTTTGAGTCCATCTGGTGTAATTAAATAATTTAGCTTGCAAAGCAGCATGCATGTTGACCTATGGAAAGTTCTTGCACACACATAATGCATCGGCTAGTGCTGCTTTTACCTTGTGTTTGGGCCAAACAAGAAGAGAGCAGCAAGTGGCATGTGTAGGGCGAGTTGGTTGGCAAGGGATACATCCATGGCAGGAGCTAGGGGGAGAAGACAAACTTAATTGGGATATGCATCTGTATGTTAGCGGCAACCAACTTGATGATATCTTCTCAAAGCTTTACCCTCTCCCAGAGAAATATATATCATATATTATCCTCTGTCCTGGTAGTAAACTGTCTTGCTGCTTCCCATCTATATATGTATATTAGTTTATTTATGTCATGTGCAGAGATATCCACCAAATCTGAGGCAGCAGCTCATGTATACATAGACATACGTATACACAATCTAGCCAGACATGCTGGGTGCCATGTGATGCCTTAACTTGGTATTGTTTCCTAGATTCCAACTTGCAATGAAATGCAGGCAGCACTGATTGTTCTATAATATATATCAACAAGACGGAAAATAAATCCAGCATCTTTGTACACAATATATGGATCATGTTTCAATTTGGGCATAAACTCTCTGTATGCATGTCTAGCTAGGTATGGACATGTAGCAACGTTGTCGCCATTTATACTACCGATCCAAAATTGAAGGAACCTATTAATTTGATGGCCAAAAATATATAGAGTCATTCAGATCTAGCTTTCTATCAAGATGAAACTGATAAAGTTCACAGAAAAAGCTGGAAAAGTAGGCAACTAGCAAGGGTTCCACCAAGCTAATTTTCCTTCAAAAGAACTACCTTAAAAGAGGCAAATTCTTGTGAATATTAAAGAGCCAAACTAATAACTTCTTCTCGATGAATTAAGCCCACCAATTAGTTTTTATGGATAAATTGACATATTTAAGAATAATCTATAGCATAATTACATATGAGATTGGTTAGGGATCATCCCGAGAAACCGCAGAAAGCAGTATCCACATGTGTATTACTCCCAAAAGCAACATATCCACACTGGCCGCAAACTAATATCGGACTAGTCCCAAAAGCAACGGGTTGCACTCAATGATTGTCATAGAAATACAGACAAATTACCGTGCGGTTGCACTGAATGAATTTTTACTTTGGATTTGCATGCAAAATAGACCATGTGGAATATTCCTTTTGGTTTCTAATCATACAAACGTAAGCTTTATTCCTATAAATTAGAATTCTCTGAAGTTCACATATGGAATTCTTTTGAGGCCTGTAACAAGTTAAGATGGCAATGCATCACATGAATGAAGAAATGTTAAAACACAAACTTGAAATATAATTAAGTTACACCTCTGCGGACACTCAGGGAGCTAGTTAGGAGCTAGCCATGCATGGTCATAGCTACCTGTAAATCTAACATGATCTGGTGGTGTACGTGTCAGTTTTGTTCAAGTGCAAGGTACTGCCCTGTTGACTTGACTACACCTTCCTACAGATCACTGCATGCAGCTAGATAGAGATTAAACTAATACAACAGCAGAGATAATCAACTTTATGTTTATGTCGACATATTGTGATGACCATGTTTGTCTTGGTTCCAGATTGCTCCACGGCACTTATTATATGGAGTAGTAGCTTGTGAATACTGCCCGCATCTCCAGAAGCAGGACAGCGTTCTCAATTAGTTAGTTAGTATCTTAGTTCCAGGTCCAAGTAAACCAAATCATTAGAATACCTTTTGTTGTGCGCAGACATAGAGGAGATGATCACCAACTAATGACAAAGCATATGTAGCTTGTTTGTGTCTCAGTTGAGGAAACATCAGAGTGTATTAATCAATCCCTATATATTCAAAAATAATAATAAAGAGATTCATCTCCAGGTTTGTGATTCAATTACACTGTATATAAGATGGACACGGCTGCAGCCATGGCAACTATGTACTATAGTCCAACTACTTGTCAACTCAGAGAGAGAAGGGTATTGGCCGCACCAGGAAACCTAGGAATTCAATACCTGCATTTGTCACACAACGATCATGTATGGTGCAGCCATCTCGTCCATGTCTTCCACGAAATACATGGTACTCTACCATGTTGGCATAACCTTGTCGTACCATTTCCCTGTTCACATGTCCCTTTGTTTGAATATATTCTCGGGTTATTACCCCATAAACTAGAAAAACAATCTACAATCCTGAAATGCAAATCTGAACTTGGGATTAGATGTTCCCAAAATCCCAGCCACATGGCTACTACATCAAGACATGTGCATGTTGGGCAAAGAGTAACCACTGCTAAAGAACCATCTATGCCAGACAGACCATTCGACGCGATCGACACGAAAAAAGTATCTCTTCTTCCTCTTTGGGGAAGGACGCCCTAATTTTTACGAGAACTTTGGTAGCGGTGTCGTACCCGAACGTTTTCTCCTATCCCACGAAGGGGCAAATTCTTCCACCCAGTGGCTGCCTCAAAGAGGGGAAAATCGTCACCATAGTCAACACTAACACATCATCGACACGGGGAATACACTCTCCAACACCATATTCATAATTCATTATCTCCACAAACAACAATGTCTCCATCTTTGTCATCGACTACATCCCATTCATAATTTGTGCAGGTCAGAACTCTTAGTAACTTTTTGGTATTGTTTTCATGCTAATAATTAGTTGTGAAGTTGCCTCTAATCATTGCCATGTTTCTCCGTTGTGAGTTGTTCTCTATGTTCCAGAGGCCATATATAGTGTTGGTGTTTTTTTACCGGTAATAAATTTGTAGGAGGTATGAGAACAAGATCTGGTGGGTCAGCACAAACAAGACACGACAATGTAGAAGGGTTCAGGGCTCCAGATGGTCGCAGGTAACAACCCTACGCCAATGTGGTATATGGATTATTGATGAATGGTGTGCTCAAAGAGGTGCAAGTATGTGCGTGAGCGGGTAGAATTCGTCATGTGAATGTGTGAGAATTTGTCTAATGGGGATCCTCGGTTTGCTTTATATTAGGGATTAGATGGAAGCTATTGTCCCCTTAATGTGTGGTTAATGACATGGTCGTTAACGTGAGATCGTAGGGGGTACTGGCACCCTCATGATCAAACACCCCGTTAAGGACACAGTGAGTCCTTCGGGAGCGCCTTGTCTTGACTCCGTCTTGGGACCGAAGCGGCTATGTCTTTAGGCTTGATGGGTTGCCTTGGTCGTATGGCCCATCATCTCTACCCAGAGGTCCAGCTAGGCCCATTGTGCTTGTTTGTATCCTACACGTTGGGTATTGAGTTTCCCATATACTCTTTTGTAGCCTCTGAGTTCTTCATGATCTTGTGGCTGGGCCACTCGCTTGAGCGGAGTGACTTGGCTCTCTAGTCTCTTGTGTAGACCACGACTGGGCGTGCTCCTGAGTGACCTGCAAAAAAATCGTGAGGTACTCATGAGACTCTTTAAAGAAGAAAGATTGATAGATAATGTTCACACCAAGGGACAGGAACATCATGGAAGATAGTATGCTTCATTGCAGAGGATGCCCAAGGCATCCCCCTTCATCAACAATCATCAGTTTGTCTCAGTTGAACCTATGTTTTTATTATTTCACATATTATGTATATTATGTGTTATTATTGGAGTGTGTTTTGCTTGATGGTCTTTACAATCATCATACTGTGGTAAACATATTATGGAGAGACACACATTAGTTGTTTATTTATAGAATGCTCTATGTGCTTCACTTATACCAGTTGAGTTTGTTATGCTTTTTTAGAATTGCTCTTTTACTTCACTTATACATGTTAGAGCACTGTGAATGCTTATTTTATAGAAAGTTTTAGGACTCTTTTGCTTCACTTATATCTTTTTGGAGAGTTGAATAGTAATTGGTGGTTTGCTTCTGATAATATGTTGGAACTAAAGATGAGGGGTATGTATAAGTGGTAAAACAAAAAACCTGCGTGAACTTGTAAATCATTGAACTTAATAACTTGATTATTTAAAATTGTTTTGAGACATTAAGGAAATTAATGGTTAAACATTTTGCATTGAGTAGTGAAGAGATGTTATTAAAGTATGGGAATTTACCCTTCAGCATTAAACAAGTTAAGCTAAGAATGTTTTTAGTATCTTGAGACATGTCGGGTAGATAATTGTTGTAAGTGACTCGTCATGTGAGTCGAAATTGAGGATGCTAACGGGGCTTATGCCACCTCCACCTACCCTCTTAGGCGTGTGATAATTAAACTTGCAACAACTAAACTGTTAGATGTTCACAATAAGCGTCTGAGTTCATTTTGCCTAATGTTGACTATCTTGGTCTTATGCACTTCCACCATCCAAATTTGATAAGCTCTTTTGTACCGTGCATTGCTCACTCTTACCTTTAGACACGGTGCAAAATTTTCTGGTGCATCCAAACCCGTGGGAGAACTTTCTCTTGTTCTCCTACACATAAAGCCAAATATCTTCCCCAAAACAGAGACCATACAAACCTATCATGGCATTTCCATATCCATTATGAAATATTGCTATGCAACATCCATCAATACATTACATGACTAGATGTGGCATTTCATTTTTATTTTGCTTTGCATGATCATATACACATTACATGATATTTATGTGGCATGGCCACCTTCATAATTTGTTTACATGTTACGCTAGATCATTGCACATCCCTGTACACTATGAGACGTTTCTTTGTATCCATCATGTTAACAATTTAAGTTGACTTATGAGTAATTAAAGTGTGATGTTTATAGAGTGTTGCTCTTACCTGCGTGGAATAAAAAAAGTGCCATGGATGCCACCAAAAATAAAAAAGCCATGAAGACCACAAATAAAAAATAAAAAAATAAAAGAAAAGAGCCATAGAGGCCACAAAAAACGTGAGGATAAAGAGATAGGGGGCACACTACTACCTTTTATACACATTTCTGCTTCTTATTAGCACCTTGCTGCATTCATATAGAGTTTTCATATGTTTCATATATACACTAGTAGGGGTCTCCACATTATAAAACATGGTATTTGAATGACTAGCTTCCTCAAATGCTCTAGGTCTTCATTAGCAAGCAAGTTGGATGCACACCCCACTAGTCCATTTGAGAGCTTTTATACATTCGTAGCTCTAGTGCATCTGTTGCTTGGCAATCTCTACTCCTCGCATCAGTTTCGATTACAAGATTTCCTTATCAAATGGCCACTTTCAGTTGTGTGAGCCTTTTTTCAATTTATTTTTCCAAACCTCCATTATAATTCTATGTTTATCACCATCTAAGTGCTAAGACCGAGGCTCACGCTCAGGTGTTGCATGTATGTTGAAAGAGTTGACATAGGTACGGTATGATTAGATCACCTGGTTTGCTCCTGGTTTTGTCATGATAAGATTTGCTTTATGTGAGGTAGAAGGATTTATACTATGAATTATCGACACAACTTGACAATCTTCTTCTAGACCATATGTATGGAAACATATCTCCAATCCATTGTTTCATGAAAGGCACTAAATTGTTTATTCTTTCTCTATTGTTTGTTCATGTCAACTATAGTTAATTGCCTTGCATCACTTTATGTCCAGTTCAAGTGAATTACATCATTTGATCAAGATCATATTTTGTAGCAGTCACAATAATAATAATAAATTGGCACCCACCTACTCGAGATTGAGCAGGGATTAAGATTGGGGATGTTGATATGTCCCAAGCATATGTATAATTTTTTATTGATCCATTCTATTATTATATCATTCTTACATGTTTTTATTATGGTTTTTTCATATCATTTTGCATTATTTTCCTAGACTAACCTATTAATACAACGTAGAGCCAGTTGTTGTTTTCTACCTATTTTTGCTTCGCAGAAAATCACTGTTTACATGGGCCCAAATAACAAGAAAAATCTCAAATTCTATTTCTTCGGGACTAAACCAGGAGGCACAAAAAGTAAACATGAGGGACACCACAAGCCAGGTCCTGCCCCACCTCTCGTTCAATGTGGGGGGAGGGGGGCGAGCCCCTACCGCGCCTGAGCCTCGTAACCCCCCTCCACCAGCTCCTGATGCTTATATCATTGCCTTGACCTAAAACATAACATGGCGGAGAATATTTTGGAGACCAGATCTCATTAGTCACCATTCCGCGAACATCCAATCTGGAGGCCTCTTCTGGTACTCTTCCGGAGGGGGATTCAGAGCCGAAGTCTTCTTCATGTTTGATGCCTCCATGACGACGTGTGAGTAGTTCCCCTTGGCTATGTGTACATAGCAGTACCTAGATGGCACACTCTCTCCTGTGATTTCAAAATAGAAAGGTCTTATGACCTTCCCTACATGATTGATATCCATCTGATTTAACAGTTGTTGTGTTTCTTGGGATATGATGAATTTTCACTTTATGATCAGATTTGTTAGTGAATTATATTGAAATCTATGATGTCATCTTGATGCATTATTTCTAGTCTTATATGTATGCTCTCTGATTTATTAGTCTGCTCTGGCCAAATATGATGCTTAGATCTTCAGAGGGAGTGGTGTATGATAGTAGGTTCGACCCTACATTGCTCTATATCTCAGTGACAGAAAGGGACAAGACATGCAATGTGTTGTTGCTGCTAAGGATAAAACAAAGGTTTTCATGTTTATATTATGTCATCTTGCTTAGGCAATACTCCGTTTTTATGAACTTAAGATTTTGAGATGCATGCTGGATAGCAGTCTTGGAGTGGTGTATTAGTTATAGATGTTGCTGGATCAACGGTCTATATATGTTGAAAATGATGCCTATATGAATCATGCCATGAATAATAATAATCACAAAAAGATAAGTACAATTTAATTAGTGTACAACTGTAATTTGTTTACCCAACAATATTACGTTTATTTGGAGAGATGCCTCTAGTAAATCTACCCCCAGTCCATATATTAATATCATCTACATCCTCTTTGTACTTGTTTTGATACCATCTACATACTGGTCCACTAGTTCATTTAATTTCATTCATCACTTCCTATCACACCATATATATTAATACTTGTAATTGACAGGACGGGAAGCTTGAAAACCTTTTTAGAATGTTGGGGACAATGTTTTTGTATTTGTGAGCTTGTACTGTTAAATTGGTTGATGTCTCATTAGTTTCTGCTGATTTGATAAATCTTGGTTCCCAATCGAAGGAGATTGTGGTTGACGACGGGCTCTGGAGTGTAAATACCATGTTGCGCTCTGGAGCGTCGCTGGCGCGCGGGCGGCCACGCGGGTTGTGGTTGACGACGGGCTCGGTGTCGGCCCTGCCTGACGTCCGGCGCGCGAGACGCTCAGCACGTGTCTCGGCCATGGCGGAGGAGAGGTTGAAGACGCGCCTCAGCCCCCTACCTGGCGCGCCAAATGTCGGAGACTAGTCCCAGGAACTAGGGATGTGTCTCACTGAAGCCAGGAATCGAAAGGGGGCTGAACACGCTGTCAAACAACCCTCAACTACTTCGGCGACGGTGCTCGTCGATCTCGGTGAGGGACATCACGGCAGAGAGTAAACACGAGCCGCTACCCAGGTCGGGCCACCGTGAGGTGTAAGACCCTAATCCTGTTTGGTTGTATTGCACTGTTTGTGGAGGTTACAGTACAAAGAGCTATGCCGAAGCTCAAGCTTTGCTAGGGAGGAGCTATGGTGGAAGGAGCTTCATCTTCTCCCTGGCAGTGGTGTGGATGAGCTCCAACTGGACGAGTCTTGGCTCGAATGGGGGATCTCTGGACGAAATGGGGATCCCTTGTCTCGGTCGTACACTGCCCCTTTTATAGGTGCCTCGTGCCTCTTCCCCCAATTCTTAGGCGGGAAGGGCTACCACATGGCGACGAAGGAGGAGGACAGTGCACGATCACGGAGCTATCCATGGACTCGGTCCATGGCAGGGAGCGGCGTCCTCTTGGCAGGAAAGCCACCGTCCATCCAGGACAGTGGGCTGGCGCTGAAGAGACCCGTGGGGTCCCCATGGTGACGTCGGCTTAGAGCGTAGCGGCCAACGGTCCCCTTATCACCAGAATGGCAAGCCTTGTAGCCTCCTTTGCTTGGTGCAGCTTTGTTGACCGCTTTAATCACCAAAATGGCAACTGCGGCGTGGTCGTCACTGCGCGCAGGCTCGCGCGTCACTCTGCGGCGGGCGCAGAGGCCATGTGCGCTCTGTCGCGGAGACAGAGCTTGCTTTCAGCCGAAGGAACCTCGCGAGGGCTGGGTTGCTTCGCCGAGGTCTTTGAGTACTTGACGCCTCGCGAGGGAGGCGCAGACGTGCGCCAGGACTTTGTGATATTTTCGACGGGAGAAGCCTTCGCGAGGGAAAGGTCCCTCGCGAGACTCACCAGGCTGAGACGACTGGTCCTTAGCAGAATCTTCAGAGTGTTGAGGGCTGTGGCAGGCCGGCCCGTGGTACCCTGGTTTCCACTAGGCCGACAGGAGTTCCCAACAACTTTGCTGGAAGTAGAAGTAGCACGCTGGTGGGTGTGGTCTATGGTGACATGGAGTCTGTGGCAACGACATGTGCTCTCTGGCGGTGCAGAGAGATTCAATAAATGGTGGTCGTGGTGTCGCGTTGAGGTATGCGGAATCGTGGCCGTCTGATGGCGGCAGTGGCAGAGGTCAGACTCGTCGTACATCGCCGTCATAAGGACTCCCTTAGACTAGGAAATGTCTTGGCATGATGCGGGTTTTTACGGTGCGTAAGAATGTCAAGGTTTGGCGGCTGTGGGTGGTCTGCTCCGGCAACCAAAAATCGGCAGCGTCTCGGGTGTCTGGCGCCGTCGGTAACTGTCGTTCTAGCCATGCCGATATTGACATTAGTGATGCGTCCAAAATACACACATTTTTATCCATGTTCAAACCGTATATTTATCATGAAAATGGCAATATATCACTTGTACCTACTACTAACCATTAATGTGCAAATTATTTTGCAAATCTCTTTGTGATTTATTTTCTTGTAGTTAAGAAAGATATTCTGGTACAAATCAAGCATTTATGAAGTAATAAACCGGATGGGGAGTTGCCAAAAATCCATAAGATTCAAAATCTAGCGAAATAAAACATAATGACTGGTGATGCAGTCGCACGTGACAGTATCGATGACCGTACTGGTGTCGGTGTGGTCGGCACCGTCAAACCAGGCAACTTTCTTGAAGGGCCCAGAGACAAATTCGCAACAGAAGGGCCTCGAAACCCTAATCTTCCAGACTGCTTGTAGGAAGGAGAGGGAACCCCCTTAGAAGAGAGCCACCATTCTTCACCAACTCCATGAAGTGCTTCCCCCATCTCCACTCCATAGCTATCTCCACCACCATAGTCATCATCCATAGCCATATACTACTTGCAATTTAGATCTCATCGCGATTGGCAACATTGTAAGAACTATTTCAATTATTTATCTTCAAGTACCATTTTATGCGGTGTTTCCTATTGTTGATATGATCGCGATGTGTGAGTAGTCCACTTAGGATAGGGGCCGGGCCTAAGCTAGCAGCTATGTGCAATCTAACTATTGGGATATTAGTGTAAACAGTCCTATATGATGCATATGTATATCTCTTGTCAATGCCTCGCTCCTAGGACTTGTCAGGTACCCAAGGCCCCGAAGAGTAATCAAGGTAGAGGTAAGAGAAGGGAAAAGTGGAAGGCTATGCGAGAAACTCGGTGACAGTAAGAGGTCTACAATAGCTGAAAACAATTCCTTGGAGAACAACAATGCCGACATTAAACTTAATGGTTCTGTTCGTTAAGTCTTAATAACTTAGGCAACCCCGCATGACGGAATAGGGCCGAGTGGACAGATAAATCCTTTGTGCTCATGACATGTGAGACTTTGGTGACCTTATACGCATTGCTCATATATATCCCTGTGTCATATGCATTATTTATTATTAACACTTTATCTTATCTTATTTATCCAATACATAACATGCACTGTTGGGTGAAATCTTAAGACCTGGTCTATTTTAATCCATTGCTAAAACAACCACATAGAAAAGAGTTTGGTCCGGTAAAAAAAGTATTAAAGCTTTTTTGAATTTGTTACTATTTCCTTTCCAAGCCTATACTTCCCGGATTCGATAAACCCTGGGTCTCTTGGAAAAAAAGCTACATGTTATATCTGTAATCCAGGTACAAGGTATCAATCAGCAAGTGATGGATGTTCTACGAAACGCCTGGAGGTGTGGGTAGTATCGCTGTGCGCCAAATGACAGGGGCTACAAGTTTCATTCAGTGTGTTTTGGCTAACTCCATACTTGATATATGGTGAACTTTTGAAAAACTACACCGGCTAAAATGGCATTGCCAATTTGAGTGAGCAAATGAATTTTCCAGGAAGTGCAAGTTGGTCCATTAGATAAGGGGTGACAAGGAGATTTTTTCCCATTTTACAGAATTTCATTAAGCATATAAATACGGGTTACTATCTAGCGAAGTTTTGGTGCATAAAAGAAATAAAGAAAATCTTAAATAATGTTTTTTGAGATACTTTAGATGTCTATCAATGCTCCCCCCCCCCCCCCCCCACGTCGCCCTCCACCCGGCCGGCTCGGGAAGTTTCCCCCGTCGCCGGCCCTCCACTCCTCCTCCCCCTGGCCACCCCCGGCGCCCTCCACCGTGCAAAGTCCAGGTGGATCCGGCGGCGACGGAGTGCCTTCTCCCGTGACGGCCCTGGGAAGGGTGGGTGGTCCCCAGGTCGTCCAACAGTCTGTGCTCCTCCATGCGCCCCGGCGTGTCGACGGGATTGTCTGGGCGATGGGACTCTTGGCGGTGCTCACGGCTGCGGGGTGGCCGCTTCTGCGGTGGCTCCGTCCAGCGAGGTGGCGGGCCCGAACTAGGCCCGAGCGGGCTGTGGTGGGGAAAATGGTAGTCCCCGGCGACTCCCCTGTCCTCCCTTCGTTCCCGGTGACCCCTATCCCACCCTGGTGCTGTTCCCTGCGCTGTGGACGGTGGCTTTGCCACCGCAGTTGGGGGAATTCCCTCTACCTCTAGATCGGCTATGTCCTCTCCTCGGTCCCGCTTGGTAGTGGAGTGGCTCCATCCCGCGATGGGTGGGGTGGTGCTTGGTTGCGAAGAATGTAGGGGTGTTCTTGTCGGGGATGGTCTGTGGACGCCGGAATAGCAGCCCAAGGTGTGCAAGCTGAGGCAGCGGCCTCAGAAAGCGAGTCGGCGGCTGCTCAATCGTGTGGTGTTTGCTGTCATGCTCGTCGCTGGTATCGACTTTGCGCTGCGCTGGGGCTGGGTTGTCGACCGGGCCAACTGGTCCTTTGGTGCGGTTGGATTGATGCGAGGGCGGCGGCCTCGGCCGTTGGTGTGGCGGTCGTGGCCTGCGGGCTGATGGTTTGTGCAGTTTGGGCTACTCGGTGTCTGGGTTGCGCGATGCTGCACTCTTCTTTGAGCGGTGAATGTCGGGGAGGCAGCCCTGGAAGGTGGTGTCTGTAAGGACCGCGCAGGGTGTGGGTTGGGCGGCTGGAAGTCGGGAAGGTGGTCTCGAATAGTGGATGTCGGGGAGGTGGCCTCGGAAGTTGGTGGCGAAGGGCGCAGTGGGGTGGCTGGAAGTCGGGACGGCGGTCTCGGATTGCGGCGGACCTCGAAAGTGCTAGAGCTATAGAGATGGGGGTTCTAGTGGTGCGATTCCTCCCTCCTTCTTTGTCAGGGCGGCCTATCCAAGCTCCCCCATAGCTGGTTGGTTTCTCTCCCCTTCGGCGATGGTGAAGCCGGTGTGTGGTGGTGTGGTGCTTCGCGAGGCGTCTCCCATGCTCCTTCCGAAGCATGTTGGGCATTTTCACGCCTCCTTGAGCATGCTATGCCGAATATGGCCTTCTTGATCGAGGGTGTGGTGTGGGCGCGACGCAGCGGATATTTTTCTTCGGCGACTTCATTTTTTGTGTTAGTATGCTTAGGTGGTGTGTTTCTATGTGTTCTCGTCGCTTTGTCGGCGTTTTGTATCTGGTTTACATCCAGTTTTTCCAAATAAATTGGACAACTCTCTTCTTCCTAATGAGAGGCGGTGCTCCTGCTGGTTACTCGAAAAAAATAAAAATCTTAAATACGGCTCCATATACAATAGTGTATATGTTGCATATTTAGGTCATACTAGAAGGAAAAGACGCGCGTTGCCGCGTCCGGTCTAATACAATCAATGGTTAAAAAAAATTAGTGAAACATATATATAGTAGCAATTATGAAAACAATAGTACCACTCGCTCACTCTCTTGCAACACGATCACTCAGACATCCTCACATAAACATAGAGAAGTATGGAAAGGAACATAATTGTGTGAGTTATAGAAAGAATAGAACTACACCACTCAAGAGATAAAACACATGACCCCATAAAAAAAAGCTTACCTCACATACTGAGATAGACAATCAAATACGACCATAATTATGAAATGTCATGAAAGTTAAATTATGTACATGGTTCTATGAAGATTCCAACAAAAGAATTGAACAAATTTCTGACAATCTGTAGACAATGTACGATATATAAGATGAACATTGAATACTCAAGAGATGATTATTCACGACTTGATTAGCCGTCGAGATACTCAAGGTCATTGATTTATTGTAATAAAAGCAAGTAGACTTTTCTGACATTAATTATCCCACAATCAGTAATAGTTTGTATAATTATGTCCTGTAAATTTCAATCAACTAGCTGGGTGGCCCGCGCAATTGCGTGGCTAGCACCAAAATAATTTAAACTAAGAGCTCCAAAATATCCTTTCTTCATGAATCATGTTTTTAGAACAATTTATATTAGCGCTTTCAAATTCTTCCACGTTCCTTTCTAGGTGATAAACTTTTTGAACTTGTCGTCAATACAAACCCTAAGTAATCACATTATATAGTATTTCAATTTTTTCTAAGAAGTAGTCGACTCTACCATTTGATACGTATTTTTTCTCAAACTACTTCAATAAATTGTGTTTCACAACTCGTGGACTGATTTTTCCATGTCTAGTAAAATTGAAAAATATCGATGTTGTACCAGCTAGATACATTAGTGACATGGCCTACTGATTATGGAACTTCTTCATCAGCCGTGTGAATTATAATATTGATAGTAGAATCATTTAATTTAATATGTTTTATGGTCGAAAGGATACATACCAAGATACATGTGATTTTCTTTCCTAATGGGGTAAATATTATAAGTTTTAAATAAAACATTATTGTGATGAATAAGTTGATGCCATTTATTCCACTTCTTATGTTTTTGTGTGTGTCCTTCTATCATCATGGCTTCAATTTTTTCCATTGACTGACTTTGTTCGCATATATGTGTGTACATTTTATTTTGGGGTCATACATGATCTTAAAAGTAGCATGAATGTTAGCCTATTTTTTCCACGAATTATCCCACAGACTTTGGCATGAAGTGTTGTCCGGAGTGTATTTGTTTGTCTAACGGTATTTCGGGAAACTTAGGTCCCGTATTTGAATATAATTACTCAAATTCCGAAAGTTGAAAATATTTTGAGTTGAGTATGTACAATTTACGAAATATTGTACCAACTCCTTTATGAACAGATTTTTTTTAAGATAAGCATTATTCTTTCTTAATTAAAATGGTGTATTTCATTTGGATTTTTAATATAAAATTTCTACGTATTTCCTCTTTATGCTTTCCCATGTTTATGGGAGATCTCGATAACAATAAACATGTATATTAATGTTTAACTAAAGTTACGAACAACTGTCCTACCTTCTTGGAGAAAATATAATTAGAAAGAAAGAAGTAAAAGCTACCTGACATCCTCCCAATAGAATTTACTGAAATTCAACTGCCATGTATTTCACACGCAATTATCCAAATGGGTCCGACTCATGCAAATATGAAGAACCAATGATGTATACAAAACAATGGTTGAAGTGTTTTACATGATTTGGTGAGGTAAGCTTTAGTTTTTTTTACCCAGGCATAATGGCAAAGCGGAGGTAGAGGCAACTTTATGTTACCAAAAAACGGTAGTAGTTTCCATTTAGCCTTGTGAAATTAATGGATTTTTCAGTGCAACATACCAAGCAAAAATGTGATTTTTATGAAATTCAATTGTATCTTTTGTCGATTGATTTTGCAACAAAAGAACATGTATATACACTAACAACCATTCAATTTGTGCACTTACCATAATAACAGAACATCCAATTTATACCCGTAATATGTACATCAATATTTCAGAGACCATTTAATGGCCCTCTTCACCGAATCTTTACTCTACCATCTCGTCCATGTCCTCAGCTTCACCTACCAGATTGTTTCAGATACTCAGGGTGCCCTTGATGGTGTAAAATTAGTACCTTCTATCCATCTCCTACAGCTATTCTTGCACGATTTACCACTAATCTTTAGTAAAATATGCTTTATTAAGGATACATCGGCTATTCTTCTTTACAAAATCAGTTTGCAACTACTCATTAATTTGGCAAAAAGGAAAATTTCATTTTATTGACGTACTACTCATCTTGTCCTCGCATGGATGGAGAGGACCTTAGAGATTACCTCGAATCCATCCTCTGCATCGTTGTTGCGCTGTAGTAGGAGAGCTGTTCCGAGGATGAGTTATGTGTTGTTTCAGGGCTCTGTAGCAGCGTTAGTAGGCTGGGGGTGTTGACCTGCTTAGGCTTCCCTAGTTTAAACACCCTTTGGTAAGCTCTTCTTATGACTTGCAATTCATCTAGTAGTATTCTTTTTCTCACATGCGTGCTCTGTCTGTTGAGGAAGCCTTTATTGCCAGAGACGTACCTCGGTATGATCGTCCTTCTATCTTCAGCAATCCACCGAGCAAGTGATTCATCATCCCAAATTCTTGTTTGCCTTGAGTGACGTTGATCTCTATAGTATAGTGTTGCTGCATGCCGCTCTGAATTCTAATGCCCAGAGTGATCATGCCATTATATCTGCCAGTTTTTGTTTGTGTGGATGTTGAACTCATCATAGTCGATGTATCACAGCTCCATGCCTCCAGCAACCGGCATGCATGTCGACGGATCTGTGTCGTGCATAATTTGCCTCTTTGTGGATCGTATTGTTGTTACCTGGCGGAATCATAAAAAATCAGGCGCTGCAGTACGTATTCCATACAGTTCTTTAACACGTCTTCTAACTTAAGAGATGCAAAACTATCGAGGAAACATCTTGGCGCTTGTCACCTTTTTATTCTCCTCACGCATGCATGTGTTGATGCAGACTTGCAGTGAGAGATCGAGTCATGCATCAACAATCAGGCATCAAGTGCAGGGAGAGATCGATTGCTTTGGAAATCAACTATAAGCTGTTTGCTCTTGGCTTTTGCTCGCTGTGGAACTGGTACGGTTCTTTCTTGCATGTACTGATGTACGCTGGGATCTGCTGTTGCTCCCTCTAGAACTGGTTCGGTTGTGCCATGCATATACGGCAGCCATCCATCGCAGTCTGTCCGTCCTTGGCCCATGCTCAACGCTAGTTATGATTATTTCTTCCTCCTCGTCCCGCGTCGAGTATTGCACCCAATAAATTAACCATAGTATCTCTTTACATCTTCCATGGTAGATCTGCTCCTCGGCTGCATCAATCATCACGGAAAAAATTGGACTAAAGAAGAATTAGATTGCAAGGAAATTTGGACTCAGGAGCTCACCTAGGATTAGCAAAGGATGCTGACCCGAAGAGTTGGCGCACGATCAAGACTGCGTTCGATTGCTGTGCGATCTTGACATCGGGAAAGGAGCAAACTTAGGTCGCCAATGTCGTGGAAGCGTACATCAGAGTTTGTTTCCACCCTTGTGCTGTCATGAACGGAATCAGCCGGAGACATGTAGGGAGGTCGGGTCGCTGCCAGATTGAAATCGACGCCAAAGAGAAGGCGGCGATTAGGGCCAAGTTACAATCAGATGGAATCCCCGATCAGGTTGGGCGGTATATATGCGTGCTGATTTGCATCGTGATTACAAAGAGCCCTTGAGTAAGACGAACAGGTAAGCGTGTCCACGCGATATACCTATTTGGTGACTACGATGAGATCCACATCTATTAATCTCGACCATTGATATGTTGTAACAGTAAATTGTTTAATCCTGGCCGTTCTTTGTCTTGTGTTTTAATTATATAATAGATTCGATCGAGTACAATCGATACTATGTAAATGGAAGAACATTATACCAACAAAATACTAAATAATGCACCAAAAAACATAGCAAAGTGAGATCTTAAACGGTTTACATGCCATTTTAATCTGAGAAATCGGATCCATATTACATAAAATAAAATATAAACTAAAACAAATGGCATAAATACCACCAATAATTTTGAGTATATATCTAATTGCAGGAATGCCCATCTCTAAACATATAGTTGGTCATCTTCACCACACGTCACATGTTATTTTATCATTGTACACTCATGAGTCATGACTTTTTCTGCACTCTAACGACATCTGGTGAGGCTAGACACACATAGATCCTTATCAATGTATGATCCAACCATCTACCAAATACACACATGCACTTGCTTACATAATCTGTTTTCATAATATAAGTGACATATAAGCAAACAAAGTGTAGAGAAAAGGTTCACAAATAAGTAAACACATGATCTTTTATCAGTAATTAGGTGGCATCCAACAAAATGCGTCTAACTCATCATACCACCCCCATTCACCATCGAATTGTTGCTCACGGTATCAACCGCATCTGCGACCATCACCGAGTCGAGCACCACTATCAGCAACAACGGCATAGGCGACTGATGCGAGAGCTGGCGTGGGTATTCACGTGCAACTATTGCGAGCGATGTAGAAAATATTTCACCTCACTGGCGTTGGGTGCCCACAAAAATATGCATCGACGGGGAGTGCACGTGACTTGCAAGTTAACAATGGACTTGAGAGGCGACATCAGAGATGGAGGTGCCCCGTATTCCAAGAGGCTTAATGGAGCTAAAGCCGTGTGTGGAGAGATGGGCAAATTTGCAGCGCAACGGATGTTTTTGGTAGAATACGGAAAGAGGGAGGCGGAGGGAGAGAAATGATTTTGTGTGGCTTAATCGGCGCGACACTATGGTGGGCGCTGGCGGAAGAGAAAGGATAAGGGAGAGAGTTGATGTAAAGTGCATGTAGCTTTGAGCTCACCACATTTTCTTTTTTTTTTACAAAAAATGAAGCGACATGTTTAGCTTTCAATATTTGGCCAATAAAGCATACAACTACGTGTATGTATGTGCGTGCTCTTAAAGTTTTGTAAGCATTTTGTATTTTCGGCTACACAAAAAGGAGAAATTTTAAGGGGAAATATAGCTATTTTTCTTTTTCACAGTCACAATTTTCTTTTTTGTGTACCTAAGAATACCAACTTTTCACTGAAGATTTAACAAATATATAAAAACATATGTATATATCCAACATTAAGCATTTTGTATTTTGGGCTACACAAAAAGGAGAAATTTTAAGAGGAAATATAGCTATTTGTCTTTTTCACAGTCACAATTTTTTTTTGTGTAGCTAGGAATATCAGCTTTTCACCGAAGATTTAACGAATAAAAAAAAAGCATATGTATGTATCCAACATTTGTTTTTAGTTGTGAACTATAGATAGGGTCTATGGTCCACCATGGTGTAGTCTAAAACTTAAATTTAACTAAATGATAGCTAAGTGGGGTCCATCTTGATGAGGTCATGTGAGGAGAATGCAACAATCTTAGTGAGGTTAGTATTTGTAGAAAAAAGAAATTTAAGAGGAAATATAGCTATTTTCTTTTTCATAGTCACAATTTTCTTTTTTTATGTAGCTGGGAATACCGGTTTTTCGTCGAAAATTTAGCAAATATATACAAAACATGTGTATGTATCCAACATATTTTTGTGTAGTATGAACTATAGCTAAGGTTCATGGTCCACCATGGTGTAGTGTATAGCTTAGAATTTAACTAAATAATATTTAAGTGGGACCTAGCTTGATGTGGACATGTGAAGCAAGGAGAATGCAACAATCCTAGGAGTTTAGATATTGTAGAGATGAGGTATAAGGAATGATTTTCATTTTTTTTTTCTGTTTTTTAGGAGATGCTCTATGAATGGAAAGAGGAGGTGGCTACCTAGGGATGTGTGAAAGCCTGCAGGCGTTCACGAGGGGTGTCACAGCTCTACATCACTCTCGCATATGCATGCGTTCTACTGCTCCCCTTTCTTCTTCCTCCTGCTATGTACAGCTGCTCATCATCATTATTCTATTGCTCTCATCTGTCACCATTGCCAGATTTAGTAACCCTCCATATCCATCATGAGGTTGACCCCACCTCCCTAGTTACCCCTACAAGTTACTCCTTCACATAGTACCATGATCCCATCAGCAATAAATTCTTCTCCCCTTCCTTCGGACAAGCCGTACAGGGCAGAGTTCAGTTTTTTTTTTTAACCTAGGCAGAGCCCAGCAGCTTACCTCACACCACCATCATCTTCTACCACCTCTAGCTACATTTAATCGGTCGAGGTAGCTAGCGCTAGCCTTCTCCTCCATTCCCCTATAAAGCCCTCCCTTATGTGACCACTCATGATCTCTCTCTTTCTCTCTCGTGTAGCTGGTAGCTCATAGGGACACGCTTTGGAGTTTGGAAGCCGGAGGAGCAAGCTCAGCTCATCGTCGATCTCCGTCTACCTAGCTCATCTAGTTCGCTCGCTTGCTTGGTTGCTGGGCATGGACAACATGACCCCCAACTCGAGCAGCAGTAGCTCCTGGGACTTGGACATGAGCCTCGGCAGCCACCACCACCCTCTCCTCTTCGACCACCCCACCCCGACTCCGCCGGCGCCTCCACCGCCTCCGTTATCTTTCCACCTCCACCCTCCTCCTCCTCCGCATCAGCACCACCACCATCAGCAACAGCAGCTAGCTATAGATCCTTCCCCTTCCTCCTCCCTATTCCCTCCACACCACCACCTCCATCACCTGGACTTGGCCGTCGACCTCCATCGACATGGCCATGACTACCACCACCAGCAGCAACAGCAGCAGAGAGATCAGCAGCACGACGAGATGCAACAGAGGCCTCCGCCGCCGACGGATCAGGAGGGTTCGCAGTCACAGCTTCATCAGCAGCACCAGGACGCCGTTGACGAGGCGGAAGAGGAGCTGGGCGCCATGAAGGAGATGATGTACCGGATCGCCGCCATGCAGCCGGTGGATATCGACCCGGCCACCATCAAGAAGCCGCGCCGCCGAAACGTGCGCATCAGCGAGGACCCCAGAGCGTCGCTGCTCGCCACCGCCGGGAGCGGATCAGCGAGCGCATCCGCATCCTGCAGCGTCTCGTCCCGGGGGGCACCAAGATGGACACGGCCTCCATGCTCGACGAGGCCATCAGATACATCAAGTTCCTCAAGCGCCAGGTCCAAGACCTACAGCACCAGCCTGCGCCGCCGCCTCATCAGCAGCCCTTTCCTGGGGGCGGCAGCAGCGTCGGTGCTGGGCCTAGCAATACCGCGGCCATGGTGGGGCGGCCGACATTCTTGCCACTGGGCGCCGCGTCCCTGATCGACTGGGCGGGGCTGACGAGGCAGGTGGATATCCACGGGCCGACATCGTCGTCGTCCTCTTCGTCGATGGGCGGGGCACTAGGTTTCGGGTTCAGCGGCGGCGGCGGACAAAGCAGCCATGGAATGCACTAGTTAAGCAAGAGTAAGCTGCGGATTAACTAGCAATGGATGCATGGATATGATGACTAGAGAGAGGTAATTTTGATTTAGTTTCCTCCTAATTCTTCTTCTTCCTCTTCTTGCGAGTTTGTGAACTGGATGTTTTCTATGATGGAATTAAGCACAATTTATTAATAAGATTAGCTAGGGTTTGTGCCAATTAGCTTGTTTGCAGTGTGGTCGATCTATCTTCATGGTTAATTTTTGTACTTCAGCTTGTCTCTGAGTTTTCATTTGTTAGGAAAGCTCAATTTTGTTTTGTTTTGTTTATGAAGATCATACTACGACAATTACACAGTGGTTCTCCTCTGTGTATTTAAATACAATTTTATGCATCATGTTCAGTAGCTTGGTGGATGCAAAGCTTGCATGTTGACTACTACTTCAGTAGCTAGCTAGGTACTGGTTCATGAGAGAGAGGGAGAGGGTGGTACTACAGGACTCACATGTATTTATTGGTTTGTTACTTGCCTGCGGTTTGTCATGCTGAGATCATATCAGTTAACAATCTCTCTCTATCTCTCTCTCTGAAAAAATTTGCTCCGTTTTTCTTTTCTTCTCCGTCTTGATGAGATAATACATAGTCCATAGGGGGGTTAGATGGGATTATTGGTGCAAGGTATTCAGTGCCATTGTCAGTCATGAGTGAGTGGCGAGGTGCTGAATTCTATGCATCAGGAAACCAGTAAAGAAAGGAGGCTGGCTATCGTTGGAGAGTTCCTAGAGATGCAAACCAACAACCATTGAAAAGCTAGCTGTACCTTCCTTCTCTGACGACGACGATCACCCTCTATCCATCTAACTATAGATAGAGCTAGTCTATGCATGCCATCTTACGTCCTCTGGAGCATCCTTGTTTTTTAGCATCATCACAAAATAAATATGAAAAGCTAGCACACAATCGAGTTCATGGCTGTGTACGGCGGTCGCAAAAGTTTCTGTCAAGCATGATATGTATACATACATTCCTTCATACGTGCGTGTGAACAAATATGATCGGCAACTTGTTTTTCAGGATTGTGAAAATTTCAGTTTGTGGTGTAAACTTGCACCAGTGGTATTTTATGTCAGTTGACACTAATAAGTGTTAATTAACTACTCATCAGTCCTTGCGCTCGACGTTAACATTTTCGAGCTTTTGGGGAAAACAGATAATCTAACTAGTATTATGTTACATACTGTTTAGAAAGGATGTTGTACTATATTTGCATTAGAAAGAATTTCGTACCGATGTTCAAAAAACATGTGCAAGAATATGTTATGCTTAACTAATTCAGGTCAAAGTATATTTCTGTGAACACAGTACATCAGACAGTATGTTACAGTGTAATATTTGGCAGTCTCTTGGATGATTCAGTCAAACATCCCCTATAGTCTATTTACATTAGTTCATCCTTATTACCACATCCTTTTATTTGATGCAAAGTTATGCCCCTCTTTCTTCATTAAATACAAATCGATGTATGTTATATTAATTTGTTCAAACTAGCAGATAAATAATGGTAATTAGGGATTACTTTGTTAAATTATCATGTTTGCTTGATTTGTGCATCTGTGTAGGATGACGGATTTATGTTCCATGAAAGTTATTTTATTTTACGAGTACCATAAAATAATGGTACTTCGGTGCATTATCATGTTTGGTTAACTTTTGCATCTGTGTTGTATTTCTTTTGTAAATTCCATGTCCTTTTTTGGGCTCTTGTAATTTTGGCAAATACGATGTGTATATGGTTGCTTGGCATACTTAATTAAATATTGCAGAATTATCACAACCTAACACAATGTAGTATAAGCTACCGCAAATTATGCATGATATACGCATGAATGTTTGTTAAGCTACCCAAGTAATATCAAACAAAAAATGGTGTTAAAAATTTAATTGAGCTCACCAAGATATACATGGATCACACTATTTGATTCAAACGTAAGTACAATCTTGCCAATTCATTTTCAGGGTCAAGTAGAACAACATAATATAAGTGGTGTCACGAATTGCCTCCAACACGCTAATTTGACCATGTGTTACTATATATATCTTTATTTTGCAGCATACAAAATTTTAGCACGAGATGTAACACTATGATGGAAAACATGTCCAAAATATATAAAATTCCTATGAATAACATTGTGTATAGAGAACATTGTGTCCATTTTCATCTCATTACAATGCAAAGGGTTTTATGACAAAAAAACTCGTCCCATGGTACATTTTCTAGTTTGGTTCACCTAGAGTGTTATGATCACACAACTCGTCCCATGGTACTGATCGTCCAACCCTAGATTACATTATCATATTATCGGTAGATGTCAAATAAAAATAGCTTGCCACCCCTGTCCAATGTCAATATTCATGATACATGGGTACTGTACATAACCATTGCCTACATGGTGTTGAAGTTCAGAAGGATTTAAAACCAGCCCTATAAAACACAAACTAAATAAATACGTAATATATATCAATATGATTGAGGCCTAGAATAAAATGTAATTTCTTTGCTTCGGGTCTCACATCACTTCCCTCTAGCACATGTGCTCTCTCCGAATGCTTTCTCATCAGAAATGTGTGTTACAAGATGGCCTAGTGCCCTTCAAAAACCATAGACCGATATATCCATAACAACACCTCTGTTGTTATGCAAGATGGCCTAGTGCCCTTCAAAAACCATCAAAAATAGCATTGCAGGCATATCTCTTTCTTTCTACTATACAAAATATGCAGAATGAAGACCTTTCAGTTGTAAAGAAATGAATGACTATGATGGTGTTCGGTTCTTAATCTGTTACAGATTGTGTTAATTGCGATTTAATGTTTGAAAAAGGACCAAATCAAGAATATTGCGCGTCATGACGGGGAGAGGAAAGGATCTTTGGTGTGTGTTCACCTGGATGCTGATGCATGTATATATGCCCAGCAAACTAGGACCAAATTAATAGGACATGGGTACATATGATAAGCTTTTTGAAATTTAATAAAAATTGGATGTACAAGTTTTGAAAATTTATGTGAGGAACCATGATTCAGAAAATTGGATAGAAACATGTTCTTATCAGTTCTCATAAAGAACACTTGTGAGAAGTGCAAACAAACCACCAAATTCATTACCCGTTCCGGATTTAAATACAAGACCACCATCAAAAATACATTTTGTATCATTATCTCTTTCCGAGTAGAATTGATTATTTTTCCCTCGGTGCCATGAAGATTATTATTGCAAAAGTTGCATGCAGCTATAGAAAAAGAGGCACCACATGCAACATGTTTAATTAGCCTGAAACATGAGAGGTTTTCCATACTATTAGTCGTGCTATTTATTTGTTGGCTTTGTTTTCTTGGTATCTGGAAAATGGTACAATGAAACTCTATACAATAAATGGAGGAAGTACTACAAACAGCCTGCATGCCCACCTAATTTAATACAAATTCATCCTATGATTTTTGCACAAATAGCATATTCATGGTAAAAAAAATCGTACCAAAATTGAATTGACATTGCATATTATTCTCTACATGTATAAATAGTTGTGTACGTTTGAAGAACTCAAAAGATGTTATTGATCTTGATGAGTTTTCGAAAGCAGGATCATGTAATATGTCCAGACCAGAACTTTTACATGAATTAATTTGGATAGAGAAATGATACCTCCATATGCAGGCGACATTTGAATATAGTTTGTGTATGGAAGATCACAAAGGTGATCAGTTAAAATTTATGTTTCTGATGCCTGCAGTCGCAGTACACCAGTAGACACTGTTCCAGTCTCCGCATCCACATACGCATACAGCAATAAAATACGAGACTGTCCGGCCTGCCTGTCTTCACATCGTGGCATGCATGTTGTGTGTAAGACTGAATGGTCAGCTATTTTCTTGGAAAATTTGTTCGGACGGTTTGTGTGTTACATGCATGTCTCAAGCTGATCGATCAACACGTACAGTACGTGTCTTCTCATATTATAGGAAGATATATCAGTATTACGTTTCAGATATCTAATTTCCATTCTTATCGCATGCATATAAGTCGTGCAGATATATAATATTTTTTTTTTGAAAGGATCTGATTCATATAACAGGAAGCACAGTACAAATTACATACAGGTCCGAAAAGAAAAGGAAATTACAAAAAGGACCCTGAAACTTGCACAAAGCACCCCGAGCTGCCTGGAGAAAACACAATCAGATCCACCACCGCCTCGCCCCAAGTTCCTAGACGCTGCCGGCGGCGCCGTACCGCCGTCCGCCGAGAAGAAGGCGCCACCACCTTGTAGAAGACCGCAGACGCCATCCGCCGCAAGCAACGGAATCTAGCCACGCTGAAGGAGCACGGCCAAAGCGCCGTCTTCCCGCTGCCGCCGAACTTCCAGCCGCCACCGCAGCGCCAAGGACCACCACCACCAGCACCCACCTCCGCACGGTCGCTCCCCTCGCCACCATGGCCGGCCGGAGCAGAACCCACGAAGAAGACGACCACCTGCAGAACCACGACCAAAAAACAGGACGCCCACCACCACCACCTTCTCCCTCCACCACCACGGACGGCCGGAGAAGCGAAAGAGGAGACGAGCACCTGACCCACCTTCACGACCTCCCCGGCACCGAGGCCGGAGCGGGGCACGGAGGGGAAGGACAAAGCCCATCACGCCGGTAGCATCGCCACCGCCATCGACGCTGCAAGCCGGGCACGCACACCTAATACACAAACTACTAGCCGGAGACGCAGGACCGGGGTTCCCCCACTCTCCCGCCGCCGAGGCGGCTGGCGGAGAGGGAGGGAACCACCGGCCTGGCCGGCGACGAGGTGAGGAACGCGCGGTCGCCTCCTTATCGCCCGCTGCTCACTGTAGCAAGGGATAAGAAGGAGATAACTTCTCTGCGTGTTTTTATGCGTACCTGCATCAGATATATAATATATATATGATCATGATAACCAAATAGGGCGTACAGGATGCATCTGCGCATGGATTCTCTTGATCTAGTATTACATAGCTTGCGGCATTCGTTAATTCCAATTATATATATAGTTGTCACCTAAATCTTACAAGAGAGATCGAGGAACAATATATGCATGTGTTGCACATGTGTGCTTGTTAATTTAGAGAATATTTGCATGTTCAAATATATATGCGCACAAGGGGTCATGCACTACATGATGAGCAAAAGGATTTGATTTGTAGGCCCCTGTGCTAGTTAGCAATAAGCGTAGGGCACCGGCCGGTATATATGTGCTCGCACAAAAGCAAATATGAGTTCTCATTTCTGAAAGGGACTTGGAATATCATCATGCAATACACAAACATGTGTGGCCCAATCATTGCCACATTGTTAAATTGGAACATTCTTGTGATAAATGGGAAATTGTGTACGTATAGAATACGTATATGCATGCGGTTGAAGTCAGTACGTTTTGCATGTAGTGCACGTATTTGGTTTGAGATGTAAAAGTAGATGCAAGTTATATGAGTAGCTCGCTGGATCAACCTTTTTCTTTCCTTTTTGGTACTTGAAATGGTCAGCTAGACTCTGCAATATGCAATCTGCCATGATCATATGATGCGTGACAGACGAAAGAAGAAGAAGAAGCAGGAAGGCATCTGTTAATAAATGTAAAGCTGGGCCCTTTCTTCTTTTGTCAATGAAGTTCTTTTGACGATTAAAATGAAACAAGGCAACAAAGGAGAAGCAATGTCCAGAGGAGGCATCTATCTATAGCCTCTCTCTCTGTGTAGAGAGAGATGCACATATAAAAGGTTATCGTCGTCTATCTATTCTATGGTGGCCGGAGCTAGGGGTGCACTGATTTCAGAGCTGACACGATCGAGCCAATCATGCAACAGAGATGGATCATATGAATATGTGAATGCATTCATGTCCTTAGCCTAGCTACCCTGTGCATTCCGTTGCATGACAAATTCACTACTGCATGCTTCTGCTGCGGCTCTTTGCAGGAGGCTTGGATCTAGCTACCTCGATCGATCGATCGTCAGTGCCAAACCGAAAGAAAACAAGAAAGAGTTTCAGAAATTTAGCTTGCTCGATACCTTTTTCCTAAACATCAACAATGAATGCACCCTTATTATATACGTATATATGTATATATACAAAAGGAGAATAAATACACAATGACAACGTAAGCACGGACAGTACATGCATGCATCTACTGATGGTCACATGTCAACGTAGCTTTAGATATAATTGATCGAACTGAAGGCGATCTGGGAACAGTGTAATGTACGGCGGTGCTAGCTAGCTGCTAGATCGATGATCGTTTCGTGTGTCCCAAATTGCAAACGGGGCACCTATGCGGCCGGCCAGATCGATGGACCATTATTGCGGAGGCATGTCACACATGAAGTAATATATTCATATGTATGTGATGTGAGCGGCGTTGAGCAGTCGCCATCGGTGCCAATGCCGGCCGGGCTCTACGTATGCACAACAGGAGATAAGCTATGTATGGCTAGATTGATTGTTCTAGGTTGCTAGCTAGCTGGGACACGATTTTGCTCAAGCATTCACAATATACAGTCTATAAAAAGAGAACAACTAAAGGCATGGTTCACGATTTTGTAAGCTCTCAATGTTTAATGAGTGAAAGCCATAGTCTTGCAAGAGTTTGAGGATACATGTCTCACACCTGAAACGAATAATGAAAGGACACAATTTACGGAAAGTGGTTTGTGATCCCGGGCACCAGTGATCCCTCCTGTTTAAAAAATTAAAAAACATATTTATAAGTTTCAAAAAATTCTGAAAAAAATTCTACGTGTAGCCAATGATATATCCCAGTAACGTGCAAAATTTCAACTCCAAAAACTTTGTATTTTGAGCTACACAAAATGACAAATATGTAGATCTGAGAATGTATATTTTCAAATCTCTAAGTTTTATCAGATTTGTTATTTTTGTGTAGCCCATAATACAAAGTATCTGTCGTCGTATGAAACAACAGATGCCTAGGGTAGGCTTATGTTTGGGGCCGATGGACGCTAGAGGATTCGGGAGAGGGATAGCGCGCTAAGGAGCACACACAGACAAACAGACGAACACAAGGATTTACCCTGCTTCGGGGCTCTCGTGAGGAGATAAAACCCCTACTGCAGCATCTAGCCTACTGGTGTATTTTCCTCTCTGTATACGGTCTGTACAAATGCTCCTCGAGCTGTATGGAACGAGCAATGGAGATGAGCTCCAGGGAGCCAGCAGAGAGAGCGGGGGGAGAATGAGCCCAAGGGGCAAGAGAGCCCGTGCGGGAGCTCTCGAGAACTCTCCCCCTGGTGCCCTTTATATAGGGAGAGCCCAGGGGACAAGGTGGCCCGCACGTCACTGTACAATCACTGTTCACGATGTGACCACTGGGGTCTTGTCCACACTGTTGCCCATGTCACGTAGATGTACTCTCGTCACATCCGTGCCACTGTAGCCACGTCCAGGATGGGCGTGTGAAAGATCGATATGTCGACTAGAGGGGGGGTGATTAGGCGACTACCAAATTTTAATTCTTTTTCGATTAATTAAGGCTTGAGCAAAGTATAACAAGGTTGACTAGATGTGTACTAAGTGAGCAACCTATGTGATACAAGCAAGGTAAGCAACGTAGCGGAAGCAATAAGTAAAGGATAGAAGTAACCGCAAAGTGGAGACCGGAGATGTTTCGTAGTTCCTTCCCAAGGGAAGTACGTCTACGTTGGAGGAGTGTGGAGCCACCTAGGCGCTCCAATAGCACGGATGTGCTCACTCTATTCTCCGTGAGCTTTACCCGTGGGGGTTTGGCTCATCCACTATGAGGTCACCTTGATGGCGTTGACCAAGCCGATACACAAAGGTCGGGGAACTCCACAATGAGTTGAAGCCTCCCAACAATGTCTCGGACTTCCTCCGAGACTCACAAAGGCACCTCGAGTTACAAGCAACTCAAGATGCAAGTTCCACACTATCCGTGTGGGGGGATTTGAAATTCCTTCGGTGGAGACGTAGATCTAGACCTCCTATGACACTCCTCAAAGTATCAAGTCGATTGAGTGGTTGGAGTGGGAGATCTAGTAGTTTGAAGTTCTTACAACAATGGGGCTTTGGCAAAGAATGGGGAATTGGTTCTAGTAGCTCAAAATATCCCAAGGTAGGAGAAGGGGTTTAAATACCCCTTTCTTTCAATCTGGCCGTTGGAGGCAGAAAACCCGCGCCAGCGGTACTACCGCTGGAACAAGCGGTGGTACCGCTGGGTTCTTCAACGCAGCAACGCAGACAGTCAACGGTCTTCTTCCTTCTTCACGCAGCCCACGCCCCCGGTACCAGGTGGTACCGCTCGAGGTACCGCCCGAGGTACCGGACAACGCCTCCGAACGCTGGAAACAGCGGTACTGGCAGCGGTATTGGAACCAGCCAGTCCACCTCAGCGGTACCGGCTGGTACCGCTGGCGGTACCGCTGGTGGTACCGCTCAAGCGCCCAGAACCCGAAAACAGCGGTACCCGCGGCGGTACTGCCGCTGCAGTGCAAATTCCTGGGGCTGGCGGTACTACCGCCTATCCCAGCGGTAGTACCGCCCTCTGGCAATGTTGCATCAAAATGTAGAGAATCGCTGCGCGAATGCAATGACAATATTCATAAGACCTGTTCAAACTTGTATAAAACTGTTAGATACAAACTTTGTATTATCATCAACATCAAAACATGATTAAGAGCGACAATGCTCTTTCAATCTCCCCCTTTTTGATGATTGATGACAATACAAAGATTTGCTACAAATGGTTCGAAAAATTTAGACGGAGCTCCCCCTAGATATGTGCACTACTCAAGAGTAGTCTTTGAACATCCAAAAATGCACATCAACTAGGATCAACACTCCCCCTAGATTTTTCAAACCATGCAAGATAGATTATATAGCATAAAAGAGCATATCTTGCAACTAACATAGATAGTTCAAAACCAACAAACGAAGTTTAAACATGTCTTACACCATGCATAACGAGGTACTTGAAGCGATAAACAACAAAGTTCACAAGCTTATAAGAAACAAAGAGAACACCAAAGCTTGTAACTTAACCCATGCAAATCCCCGAGAGTCCTAATAGATATCTCTCCCCCTTTGGCATCAAGACACCAAAAAGGGAGAAATCGATGCTAACGTCCCAACGGTTAGTCGGAGAGGTTGTCGTTGCTCCCGGGGCGAGGACGGCGGCGAGAGGAGACTTCTTCTTCACCTTCATAATCTGACCAAGTGATGACGTTGCCGTCCTCATCCTTTGCTCGCCAATTGCTCAAGGTGGTGATGTTCTTCTCCGAACCCGAAAGCACATCTTCGCCTTGATCACGGCGACGTTGAATGTCGCGTTGACGTGCCATTTGTCTTCATAATGATTTTGCCAAGTGCGAGTCTCCACAGCCTTGGACATACAGAAAATCTTCTTCATTTGCTTGGCCATCCAAGCAAAACCACCTTCCATCCTAGGAGCCCGTGAGGGGCCAGCAGCAGTCTCAGCAGTTGCAGCAGTCTTGTTCTTAGCTTTGTCCTCCTTGTGCTTCTCGGTATGATCCTTGATGAGGAGGCGCTTGGACTTGTGCTCAATCCAAGTCTTGGGGTCACTAACATCTTGATTCGGGAAACGGCGGTGCCATGCCCACAAGATGATCTTCATAATGAGAGGGCCATGACACGCATTCTTCTTGTTGAGGATAACATTGTAAAGCTCATTCCAAATAAAATCAGCAATGTCAATCTTCTTCCCTTGAGTCTTGAATTGGTGAGACATAAGCATCAAGGTGCGAAGATACCCATGAATTTCATCCAAGTTGCCCACCTTGGGGTTGAGGACCATGCGGTAGATGCGATGCATTATATCATAGGGAGGAAAGAGCCCCTCCGATTTCCCAACGGTGAACCTCTTCCAAAAATAGAGAGGACGAAGCGCCTCATTCTCCACGGGTCTTGTAGCTTCATGAACACGGAACCATGTGCTTGACAAGTGAGAGGGAAGGACAGTTTGAGTTCCATGATTTTCAAAACCAAGCATAGCAGTAATATCAGCCCAATTCTCAGAAAATACTTGGTCCTTTGTCATCCAAGTGAGATAGGTTCCTCCACTTCGGTCCCAAAGTGAACAGTGGCAAGGAATTGGCAAACGAGTGCTTCATCGTAATCTTGCTTGAGTTGCATGAGAGGAATGATTCCAAACTCTTGACACATGGCCATGCTTCTCCAAAATACTCCGGGTGCCTCGTCATATGATCCATCTCAATCCATTTTTGTGGCACCACATTCTTTTCTGCCTTCCTATGAAGGATCTCTGAGTAGCATTGGGCTTGAAAGACATTGTGGAAGAAAGGGTCATTGCCACGATACTTGGGAAGCAGGTTTGCCCGGTCAGTTGCATAGGCATCCCTCTTCCTTAGGTCCAGAAATTGAGGTTCAGGCATCGTGCTTGCGGTCAGCTCCTTGGAGGCCGGTTTCTTGGCAACTCTCTTCTTTGGTTTACTTGGCCCCGATGGATGGAGTTCTTCTTCAATCTCATCAACCGGTTCATCTGCTCTAGGTTTCTTGTTTGCTCGACGACGAGTACCTCCCGAACCAACACCACCTGTGAATAGCAATGGATGGGAAGCATGGGGATAAGAAAATGCAACATGGTTTCATGATTTGGGAAGCTAGAGCACAATGTGAACGAAAGTGAGAGAACTTAATGGCTAGAGATGTTATTAAACACTTGGAATAGAGGCATCACATAGAGATGATGAACTAATTTCAACAAGGAACAAGAAAATCATCTCTAGGTGACTCCTATTAACCCTAGATGTAGAACAACAAAAATAGCCAATGAATTCTAACAAGATTCATACACAAGGTTCTAGGGTCCCTAAATTGCATCTCTACCAAACCAAATCGTCACAAGCACAAGAAGATTCATCATCCATACATCTCCACCCATCCACTAGGTGAGAGAGAGGGAGAGGACGTACCGGTGTTCATGGCGAGGGTCAAAGGTGAGGGAGAGGTGCTGGAGTGTCCCCGGGGCGTGGGAGGGGAAGCCCTTGGCCGGGGCACTCCTTCCCGGCGGCGGGAAAGGTCGGCGGCGGCGGAGATTGAGGAGAGGAGTTGGGGCGGCGTGGGGAAAAGAGGAAGTTTGACTTCCTCCCCACAGCCGCCCGACCCTTATCCTGCGAAAAACCGCTCCAGCGGTACTACCGCTTAACCCAGCGGTAGTACCGCCGGCCGGTTCCTGCGCAGCCCAAAATGCGATTATTCGCCCGATCAAAATGCTTTCGCATCATGGTAAGGGGAATAATGATGCAGTGGGATGCCAGTACCGGCGCCTGGGGGCACCGCGCTGTGTAAGTCCAAGAGGGCGAACACAATGCCATGTCGCCGGGTCCGACTTTCTGAGCGCCAAGAGCATGAAACCAAAAGCATTTTTTAGAAAGAAAAGTGTTTCGAGATAGAATTTTTGGCTTAGGATAGAACACAAACCGATAGGGGTGGGAGACATTCGACTTTGCAAGATGCAAAAGGGAAAGGCCAAAGGTTGAATGTTTTCCACAAGAGAAAGCCAAGGTCTAGAAAACCCAAATAAGATCAAATGAAGATCAACTCCTCATAAGGAGGAGGCGGTGGCCGAGGCCACCATGTATGAGCAATTATCAACCCAAAACCGCGAAGATATATCTTGGGTTTAAGGCCAATACTCATCGTTTAAGCACAATTTGTCACCGGAGTGACCAAATAAAGCACGAATTGTCTATGTGCGCATAATAGAAGTAGTGTTGACTCATGAGTTGAGCTACACTCCCCCTATGTCCATGCATGCATCTAAACTAGTTACGATGTCTACTAAGGGTATTTGTGCAAGGCGGTCAAGCAAAGTTGCTCGCATCAATGACATTTAGTTCATTCCTCAACTCTCGAAATCTTGGTTCATCAAGGGCCTTGGTGAATATATCCGCAAGTTGATCCTTGGTTCCTACAAAAGAAAGGTCAATGTTGCCCCTTTCCACGTGCTCCCGGATGAAGTGATGACGAACTTCAATATGCTTTGTCTTGGCATGTTGCACGGGGTTGTGGGCGATCTTGATAGCACTCTCATTGTCGCAAAGGAGAGGCACCTTGGTGAAGTTAATACCATAATCCTTCATAGTTTGAACCATCCATAAGAGTTGAGCACAACAACTTGCGGCGGAGATGTACTCGGCTTCGGTGGTGGAGAGAGCAACACAATTTTGCTTCTTGGAAGACCAACACACCAAGGAGCGGCCAAGAAATTGACAACTCCCGGATGTAGACTTCCTATCCTTCTTCTCTCCGGCATAATCCGCATCCGAGTAACCCATGAGATGAAAGCTTGAACCCTTGGGATACCAAAGACCAAAGTTTGGGGTATGAAGCAAATATCGAAAGATGCGCTTAACCGCCACTAAGTGGCTCTCTTTGGGAGCCGCTTGATACCTTGCACACTTACCCACACTAAACATAATATCCGGTCTAGATGCACAAAGATAAAGCAAAGAGCCAATCATAGAGCGATAGAGTTTTTGATCGACATCGTTACCCTCGGTGTCGGTGTGGAGGTCGACGGAGGTGGACATGGGTGTCTTGTAAGATTTGAGCTCCGTCATCGTGAACCTCTTGAGCATGTCTTGGGTATATTTGGCTTGATTGATGAAGGTACCTTCCCTATATTGCTTCACTTCAAAACCTAGGAAGTACTTCAACTCCCCCATCATGGACATCTCAAATTTGCTTGTCATTAGCTTTGCAAACTCATCATTGAAAGCATTGTTAGTAGAACCAAAAATGATGTCATCTACATAGAGTTGGCATATGAAAAGATTGCCACCCACCTTCTTGGTAAAGAGGGTGGGGTCAATAACACCAACTTGGAATCCACGGTCTACAAGAAACTCTCGAAGGTGCTCATACCACGCACGTGGGGCTTGTTTAAGGCCATAGAGTGCCTTGTCGAGCTTGTAAACATGGTCCGGATGGTTGGGATCCTCAAACCCGGGAGGTTGCTTAACATATACCAACTCATTAATAGGACCATTAAGGAAAGCACTTTTAACATCCATTTGTTGCAATTTAAAGTTATGATGAGATGCATATGCAAGCAAGATGCGAATAGATTCAAGACGAGCAACGGGGGCATAGGTTTCACCGAAGTCAACACCTTCGACTTGAGAGTAGCCTTGTGCCACCAATCTTGCCTTGTTTCGAATGACAATGCCGTTCGAATCTTGCTTGTTCTTGAAGACCCATTTGGTGCCGATGACGTTCTTGCACCCATTTGGCCTTGGCACCAACTTCCACACCTTGTTGCGCTTGAAGTTATTGAGTTCTTCATGCATGGCATCAATCCAATCATGATCTTCAAGAGCTTCATACACCTTCTTGGGCTCGATGAAGGACACAAAAGCATGGTTGGTGCTAAAGCTTGCCAATTGTTTTCTTGTGACGACCTTGCTTTGGACACCTCCAAGAACTTTGTCCAATGTATGCTCTAAGCGAGTTAATTTTTGCTCTCTTCGCAATTCTCTTCTCTTGATGGCCTCTTCCGAAGTTTCTTGAGAGATGACTTGATCATTTCCTTCATCATCGGAGTATGTGCATTGTTTTGATCTTGAGCTTGATCTTGATGAGGACCACCTTGATCTTGTTCTTGATCATTGTCGTGTGCACCATCTAGAGCTTGGTCTTGAACATCAAGTTGTGGAGAGGAACCACTAGGTTGATCTTGTTCTTGACCTTGCTCACTTGTTTGAGGGCTCGGAGTTTGTTCTTGGTTACGGGGAGGATCTTGAGTTGGTGATGGTATAACTTGAGGAGGAGCTCGAGGAGGATCTTGAACTTGAGGAGGATCCTCTTCAATGGGACGAATGTCCCCAATTGCCATCCTTCTTAGAGCGAGCTCCATAGGTACATCACCTACAACATTAGGATCAACTTGCCCCACTTGGGAGCCATTATCCTCATCAAACTTCACGTCACTAGATTCTTCAACTTGACCGGTGGTCTTGTTGTAGACTCTATAGCCGTGAGAGTTTGTGGAGTAACCAACAAAGATACCCTCAATAGATCTAGTTTCAAACTTAGATAACCGGTTACCTTTCTTGCGAATGAAGCACTTGCATCCAAAGACACGAAAATAAGAAAGATCCGGTTTCTTCCCAAGAAGAATCTCATATGGGGTCTTGTTCAATAGCTTGCGGAGAAATAACCGATTTGTTGCATGACAAGCGGTGGAGATGGCTTCGGCCCAAAAGTTATACGGAGAAGCATACTCCGCAATCATGGTCCTAGCCGCATCCATAAGAGTCCGGTTCTTCCTCTCCGCAACACCATTTTGTTGAGGGGTGTATGGAGTGGAATATTGATGAGCAATCCCTCTTCACTAAGAAACCCCTCCACGGTATAGTTCTTGAATTCGGACCCATTGTCACTTCGAATTGTCATGATCTTCTCTTGATATTGGCGTTGAGACATGTTGATGAAGTCAATGACTCTTTGTTGAGTCTCACTCTTTTTCTTGAAGAAATAGACCCATGTGTATCTTGAATAGTCATCAACAATCACCAAGCAATACTTCTTCCCACCAAGACTATCATAAGATAATGGACCAAAAAGGTCCAAATGAATGAGCTCTAGAATCTTGTTGGTGGTAATCTTCGTCTTTGGTGGATGGGCTTCTCCATGTTGCTTTCCTAGAACGCATGATCTACACACACGATCTTTGGAAAACTTAATATCGGTTAGTCCAAGAATGTGATTACCACTTTGAAGATCATGGAGTGTTCTCATATTGGTGTGGGCTAGTCGGCGGTGCCAAAGCCAACCCACATCAACTTTAGCCATTAGACAAGTCGCGGCCGACATGCTCTCTTTCGAGAAATCAAGCACATACATGCCGTACTCGACATGTCCAACAAAGACTACTTTAAGAGATCCCTTCACGGTGATGATCACACTCTCGTCATCAAAATAACACCCATAACCACTTTTAGTAAGTTGATAGACGGAGAGTAAGTTGTAACCAAGGGACTCAACGACAAGTACATTCTTGATAGAGACTTCTCTAGCAACAACGACCTTGCCTCGTCCCAATACCTTAAGCTCGCGGTTGTCACCAATTTTGACTCGTGAATATTGAGGTAGAGGAGGTTCAATATCATCCACCAAGTCAATGCGTCCGGTCATGTGTTGGGATGCGCCACTATCCACCGTCCATCGACCCGCACCGGACGCCACACCCTACAAGGAATCAAGTCTTTGATTTAGGTACCCATTTTTCGATGGGTCCTTTCTTGTTAGTCACAAGGGTCTTAGGAACCCAAATAGCCCAATGATAATCATCACCATAAGAAGAGCCAACATATTTAGCATAAACATGACCATCTCTAGATTTCATAAGAACATAAGATGGGTTATATTTGCCGGCAAAGTCATTATGGGTAGGAAGGTCCCTTGTGACCTCACCACCCACAATGGTGTTGGTCTCCTTCTCTTTAGCCAACTCCCCCTCCTTCACAAAGATAATAGCTTTTGAAGAGGGAGAAGACTTCTTCTTCTTGTTGTTCTTCTTCTTTGACTTGGTAGAGAAACCAAGTCCTTCTTTTCCAATTTGATCCTTTTGATTGCTCAAAAGGTCATTGAGGTTCTTTTCTCCTTGGGCACAAGCCATAATGCCCTTCTCAAGTTGAGATTTCAACTTAGCATTCTCTTCAACAAGGTTAGCATGCTCACAACAAATAATAGATTTAGCAATAATTTCATTTGATGTGGAAGCAATAACTTCTTTCACTTGTTGACCTAGGAATTGATCATGAGACTTCTCAAGTTTGGCAAAAGACTCTTTGAGGGTTTTGAGTTCCTCATCAAGTCTCTTGTTTTCCTTCTCAAGTCTAGCATGTTCAATGCCTAGCTCAAGCTTCTCATTCTTATAGACTTTAGAAGTAGCAAGAGCATGTTCATGATCCTTTTTAACTCTAGACATGTCAATAGCATAGGATTCCTCGGAATTAGATAGGGCCTCCTCAAGGGACCTTATACGAGTTTGCTCCTTTTCAAGAGCAATAGCGAAATCCGCTATCTCATTAGCATAGTCAACCTCACGGTTTGCCATGCCCGAAATGATCTCCTCCTTTTGATCTACAAGAGAGTTAGTTTCCTCAAGTTGCTCCAAAAGAGCATCAACATTCACTTTGTCTTCTCCTTTAAGATTTGCTAGCCACACGTCCACCTCATTTGGACTTTGGGGCTCCTTCACAACATTCTCTACACAATCCAATAAGGAAGGAGGTGTAGAGGCAATAGGTTTAGGAGAAGGAGTTACCGAGGTGGCTTTTGCCATGAGACATGTGTAGGGAATGGACTCATTTTCATTGGGGGATTCAAATAGGGATGACGGTGTAGAGGAAGGTGTAGCTATGGCAATGCGAGCGGTAGCTACAACTTCATCTTCATCTTCATCACCGGACGTGTATTCTTCCAAAACTTTTCTATCTTGAACACACAAGGCATTGGTAACCCTCTTCTTCACGTAGTTCTTGTTGCCGTTGCCCTTGGACTTGTCTTTTCTCACAAGCTTGCCATTGTGGTCCTCTCGATTCTCCCAAGGACACTCGGCAATGTAGTGATTGAGATTACTACAATTATAGCAAGTCTTTGGACGGTCTCCTCTTGGTCTTGCAACGAAGTTCTTCTTAGCAAAAGGTCTTGAAGATCTCTTGGAACGGTTGCCCCAATAGGCTCTTGAAGCAAGAGCCATGTGCTCACAATAGTCTTTCTTGATCTCCTCCGTATCCTCCTCTTCACCTCCATGTTCAAACTCTTCTTCACTAGTGATGGTGGTGGACTTCAAAGCGACATTTGGAGATTGTCCCGCAAGTCCCCTTTGCCGAGCTTGAGCATGAATAGAGCTCTTGACAACCATCCCAATGGATACAAACTCGTTGAGCACGGTGTTGGAGTCAAGTGTTGAGAAGTCCGGTCTTGATCGAATGGTTTGAGCTAAGCCTTGATTTGAGGGAGTGATGGCCTTGAGAAATTTGCGCTTGATCCAATTATCACTAATCTTCTCAAAACCGAAATCATTCAAGGTGATGGCAAGAGCGGAAGTCTTCGATAGAGATCTTCGGGGGTCTCATCTTCATTCATCACAAACTCATCGGCTTCATCTTGAACCGCTTCATACTTGGAAAGTTGAATGCTTTTGTTCCCCAAGAACAAGTTATGAAGATTCTCCCAACATTGCTTTGCCGTCGTGCACATACGGATATGCGTGCGATAAGTTGGGCTTGCGGCCGTTTGTATCATGTGCATGGCGGTGGCGTTGAGTTGATGATTGGCCTTCTCCGTTGGAGTCATGTTGTGTGGGTCTTGAGGATGGAAGCCTTGCTCTAAAATGTCAATCAAGAAAACACAACAACTAGACATGTGTGAACGCATAGAGAATTGCCAATTAGGAAAGTCTTTTGGATCAAGCTTAGGAGGTGCGCCCATATTGGCGATGTGTGGCGGAGAGACGTGTTGGTGGATTGTGTTATACACTTGTTCCGGTGGAACATTAGCATACACCCCCGGCGGCTTCCTTGGGGTTGAGTTACCATCCTCGGAGTTCTTTGTTTCGGGATTGGCTTGCGCCTTTCCGTCCGCATTGACAATACCCGTAGAAGGAAGAGTATCTACCTTCCCGGGGACATTTTCCAAGGAGGGTAAATCAACCTTAGGAGGATCCGGTTTCCCTAGGAACTCCTTGAACATTTCTCGCATCGATTCCTTCATGCTTATGTTGAGGTTGGTAGTGATCTCGGTATTGAGATTCGATATCTCACTCTTGAGTTCACTAACAACCTCACCAAAGCGTTCATTAGTAACCGATGCGAGAGGGTCCACGACGTCCGACATATTCTCTTAGGCGGTGAAGCCTTAGATAAGAGACGAGGCTCTGATACCAATTGAAAGATCGATATGTCGACTAGAGGGGGGGGTGATTAGGCGACTACCAAATTTTAATTCTTTTTCGATTAATTAAGGCTTGAGCAAAGTATAACAAGGTTGACTAGATGTGCACTAAGTGAGCAACCTATGTGATACAAGCAAGGTAAGCAACGTAGCGGAAGCAATAAGTAAAGGATAGAAGTAACCGCAAAGTGGAGACACGGAGATGTTTCCCGTAGTTCCTTCCCAAGGGAAGTACGTCTACGTTGGAGGAGTGTGGAGCCACCTAGGCGCTCCAATAGCACGGATGTGCTCACTCTATTCTCCGTGAGCTTTACCCGTGGGGGTTTGGCTCATCACTATGAGGTCACCTTGATGGCGTTGACCAAGCCGTACACAAAGGTCGGGGAACTCCACAATGAGTTGAAGCCTCCCAACAATGTCTCGGACTTCCTCCGAGACTCACAAAGGCACCTCGAGTTACAAGCAACCAAGATGCAAGTTCCACACTATCCGTGTGGGGGGATTTGAAATTCCTTCGGTGGAGACGTAGATCTAGACCTCCTATGACACTCCTCAAAGTATCAAGTCGATTGAGTGGTTGGAGTGGGAGATCTAGTAGTTTGAAGTTCTTACAACAATGGGGCTTTGGCAAAGAATGGGGAATGGTTCTAGTAGCTCAAAATATCCCAAGGTAGGAGAAGGGGTTTAAATACCCCTTTCTTTCAATCTGGCCGTTGGAGGCAGAAAACCCGCGCCAGCGGTACTACCGCTGGAACAAGCGGTGGTACCGCTGGGTTCTTCAACGCAGCAACGCAGACAGTCAACGGTCTTCTTCCTTCTTCACGCAGCCCACGCCCCCGGTACCAGGTGGTACCGCTCGAGGTACCGCCCGAGGTACCGGACAACGCCTCCGAACGCTGGAAACAGCGGTACTGGCAGCGGTATTGGAACCAGCCAGTCCACCTCAGCGGTACCGGCTGGTACCGCTCAAGCGCCCAGAACCCGAAAACAGCGGTACCCGCGGCGGTACTGCCGCTGCAGTGCAAATTCCTGGGGCTGGCGGTACTACCGCCTATCCCAGCGGTAGTACCGCCCTCTGGCAATGTTGCATCAAAATGTAGAGAATCGCTGCGCGAATGCAATGACAATATTCATAAGACCTGTTCAAACTTGTATAAAACTGTTAGATACAAACTTTGTATTATCATCAACATCAAAACATGATTAAGAGCGACAATGCTCTTTCAGCGTGGCCTGTCCTGTCCCTGCCCTTGTCCTTTTCTTCTAGCTCCTGTCATCCGGATCTCCTGGGGATGGCAGAGGTATCTTGTACTTGACGAGGTAGTACTGGGGATGATTCGGAGGTGCGGATATGCCGGAGTAGTGGTAGCTGCAGTTGTCGACGTCGGGGCAGCGCCTGATGGTCGAGGAAGCGCCTGGCCTCGGTCCAAACCGAGGTGGCGATGGAAGCGTGGTGCTGGCGTCGAGACAGCCTCGGTTGATGAAGGAAACCTCGGCCTGCTGGTCCAAACCGAGATAGCGATGGAGCACGCGCTGGTCCGGTCCGAGGCAAGGATACCTCGGTCAAAGTACCGAGCGAGAGGAGGCTTGGCCCGTGCCGGGCGCTGGAGATCTCAGGCATGCTCCGAGATACAGCATCGTATATCCCGGGTGCGACCTTGGAGTCTCGGTCGAAGCAGCTGCACGCGCCCTCGGTCGAAGGAGTCGTGGCGAAGCATCGATCCAACCCGGCCTGCGGGCGTATGATCCGTCCGAGGTAAGGACACGATGCAGGGGCGTGTCGGTCGAAGGGCGCCTCGACCTTCCGAGACGAGGCGAATGCCGGCCCAGCTCCGCGATGAGACGCTTCGGTCCGTCCCAGGGCGAGGAGGCCAGCCGAACGAGTTGAACTCGGCCCAGCCAAGCTGCTGGGGCAAACTCGGCCCGTCCGAGGTTCCTGCGGCAACTCGGCCCAGCCCGAGGCTGGCATCCCGGCCCAGTCAAGGCTGCAGGCCTGCCGAGGCTGGCACCTCGGCCCAGCCGAGGCTGCAGGCCCTGCCGAAGCTAGAATCTCGGTCCAGACACTGATATCTCGGCCCAGGTTGCCTCTTTTACCTTTTTCTCTATCTTTTAGTTACCAAACTCCTGCTTTGATCTCTTTTATAACTCAATCACCCAATAACCTTGGGGTACCCGGGGTTACATCCCGACAGTATCTCAATCTAAAATTTTGCACGGTTGTGGGATACACCATTGGTCACCCGTGGAATTTTTTTCAGAATTTTTTGAAACTTATAAATATGATTTTTGAATTTTTTAAACAGGAGGGAGCACTGGTGCCCGGGATCAAAAAATGTCCACTGCACAATTTAGTAATTCAGTGCTGAATTAGCTAGTGGTATCCGTAACATGTTAGTGTTCTTGTGCTATACAATACCTATGAAACGCATGGGCCCCAGCATCTGGCAAAAGAAGAAAAGTAGCATATCACAATTTGAGGATCGGAGGCGAGCGAGCAGCTCGATCGGCCCCACGCTGGGACGCGGTGGGATCGTGGGACCCAGTGGAACTAGGATGTTTGTATGTTTCTCGTCGACTCCATCGTCGTCTATCGTCGCGTGCCAAGCATGCATGCATCACCTCTCCTCTGGAGAGAGAAAGGGGTGTTTCATTTCTCCCATGCAGGAGGGCATGCATGGCGCGCGTCCTCCAACGGCCGCCTGTTAACGGCTGCCCGCGCATGCATGCCGGCCAGCCAGATCTCTAACTGGTGTCACGCAGCAGCAGCACAGCCCCATGCTAGCAAACTGCTGCCTCTTTACCTTTCTGTTGCTCCTTCCCTTGCATGCATGGCCAGGCCGACTGGCCGGCAAAACATGTTTTCCGGGGCATGCATACGTACGTTGATCTCCGGTATGGGTTATTTGTAACTTATTACGAGTGTTTATATCTAAATCAATTCAAATTTTCCTACACAACCGTTCAGTTTGGTTATACTATTGATCTCTTATTGTGCTCACCGATAATAACCCGCCGATCAAACGGGGGTATAGTGGAAGAGGTGGACGGCGATCTCGACTTTCTGACACGGCCGGTTCCTATACCGAGGTACAATCATGAGGGTTGTCCATTAAGGCCGGGCAGATCTTTCGTCAATGGTAAGAAGCTTGCTCCTCCCGTGGCAGGAATTGTTTCAGCTTTTCTCCGCCGCGACAGATCCTTCGCTTGTTTCTGCTGTCACGGAAGCAATGGTGGCAGCGATCACTCCTGGCCTGTGCTCCGCTAGTACGAGCCCTCCTACTTCTAGCATGCCTGCTCCGTCCTAGACGGGCGAATAGCTCAGGTACTATATCTTTTCACGCTATTCACTGGAGAACGACATCGTTCGATGAAATAGCTCAGAGGCGACAGTTGGAACGGCCCAAATAGCAACGGCCCGATACGGCTCTTTAAGCCCTTAAACGGAAGGAAACTGTCAGCTTCAATTTGGATTATGTGAGCTGGGCTGTTAGAACGCGGGACCCACCAGGCGACCGTTGGGGTACCCGGGGTTACATCCCCGACAATATCTCAATCTAAAATTTTGCACGGTTGTGGGATACACCATTGGTCACCCGTGAATTTTTTTTCAGAATTTTTTGAAACTTATAAATATGATTTTTGAATTTTTTAAACAGTAGGGAGCACTGGTGCCCGGGATCAAAAAATCTCCGCTGCACAATTTAGTAATTCAGTGCTGAATTAGCTAGTGGTATCCGTAACATGTTAGTGTTCTTGTGCTATACAATACCTATGAAACGCATGGGCCCCAGCATCTGGCAAAAGAAGAAAAGTAGCATATCACAATTTGAGGATCGGAGGCGAGCGAGCAGCTCGATCGGCCCCACACTGGGACGCGGTGCGATCGTGGGACCCAGTGGAACTAGGATGTTTGTGTGTTTCTCGTCGACTCCATCGTCGTCTATCGTCGCGTGCAAAGCATGCATCACCTCTCCTCTGGAGAGAGAAAGGGGTGTTTCATTTCTCCCATGCAGGAGGGCATGCATGGCGCGCGTCCTCCAACGGCCGCCTGTTAACGGCTGCCCGCGCATGCATGCCGGCCAGCCAGATCTCTAACTGGTGTCACGCAGCAGCAGCACAGCCCCATGCTAGCAAACTGCTGCCTCTTTACCTTTCTGTTGCTCCTTCCCTTGCATGCATGGCCAGGCCGACTGGCCGGCAAAACATGTTTTCCGGGGCATACATACGTACGTTGATCTCCGGTATGGGTTATTTGTAACTTATTACGAGTGTTTATATCTAAATCAATTCAAATTTTCCTACACAACCGTTCAGTTTGGTTATACTATTGATCTCTTATTGTGCTCACCGATAATAACCCGCCGATCAAACGGGGGTATAGTGGAAGAGGTGGACGGCGATCTCGACTTTCTCACACGGCCGGTTCCTATACCGAGGTACAATCATGAGCGTTGTCCATTAAGGCCGGACAGATCTTTTGTCAATGGTAAGAAGCTTGCTCCTCCCGTGGCAGGAATTGTTTCAGCTTTTCTCCACCGCGACAGATCCTTCGCTTGTTTCTGCTGTCACGGAAGCAATGGTGGCAGCGATCACTCCTGACCTGTGCTCCGCTAGTACGAGCCCTCCTACTTCTAGCATGCCTGCTCCGTCTCCGACTGCGTGGGTAGCACCCGCGGCTGTGCAGCCAACACAACAGATGTGGCTACAGCCATTGTGGCGATACTGTCCTCTACCGCGGTAGAAAACTTACCATTTTCTTCTACCGCGGCGGAGATTTTACCTGCTTTTCCTGCCACGACACAGGAGGTGCCCCGTGTATGCAGCAAACTGCAGTTCAGGTCGAGGCGTCCTTTGAAACTTCAACAGGCAAGAGGCCTTGGTTCAGGGGGGTTCTCCATGTGTCTTCGCCATCCCTCGAAAGAAGATCTCCATACACTCCAAGAGGGGTGTTGGTTGTTCCTCTCCCACAAGATCCTCTTCCGAGCTCCAAGTTATCCCAAACATGACAGGAGGTCACATTGGTATGGCCGACACTAGCGTTTTTTTTGGAGGACGATACTCCAAGGCGGTGATGGCATCTTACGGCAGCATTCCAGAACCTACGGCTATGGGGCTACGCTCAAGTGAGTGCATAGTGATCAACACAACACGGACGTGACCCAGTTGGAGAGTGCTCAATTAACCGATTGCTTGGCCAGTGATTTTCTTCTGTATCAGTTGACAGACCTATCCCAAAGTTTTATATTGTGTCTCTTCTGAATGTATTAGTTGTTGCTAGGGCCGCTAAGTAAGGAGTTTCGTTGGGGCATTCGCCTAGTAAAATAGTTGGTTCTATCGATCATATTGAAGAAGTTGGTTTGCAATGAACTATAATTACACGAAAGAAATTTGAGGATATGGAAAGAAAGGATAACGATGAGTTTTGTAGTCTTGTTTTGGATGAAGCTCATGCACTTAGTGGAGACTTTGGGGAGGACGAGCAAAGAGGCTCCGAAGATCAGATCTATCCAATCGTGACGTGAAATTAACTCGTACTTGTACAAAGCGTTCCAAGGAGCAGATAGTTGTTTTGGAGAAGCGCCAAAATCAAAATGAAAGTTTCAACATATTAACTATGAAGGGGTGTTTTTGGAATGGTGACAGCATTAGGGATCCTGCTAAAAAATTTATCCTTGAAACTATTAGTGAACTCAAGCTTGAATTTTTGCTATCTTACAAACGGGTAGGGCGAATTTATCTACTCTGTTTTTGAACCATCTATCATGTGGCCTTGATTATGCATGGTTTTGCGTGCCACCACTTGGAAGATCCGGTGGTATTCTTGTTGGAATTAACATGTCCTTTAATTTAATTGTAGACATGGTGGCCATTCTGATTGCAAGAGCAAAGGAAGATGGTCGGGTTGATGGCCTTACTCCTAGTTTAGTTGAAAGTGGGGTATCAATCCTTCAGTACGCCGATGATACTATTATTTTCATGGAGCATAATATGGAGAAAGCGTTAAACATGAAATTGGTTCTACGTTTTCTGAACAATTATCGGGGTTGAAAATTAACTTTCATAAGAATGAGATCTTCTATTTCAGTGCGGCGAACTTAAACATCAATATAGACAACCTTTTGTATGCGAATCAGGGACACTTCCTTTCAGATATTTGGGGCTCCCTATTCATTATCGTAAATTAGAAAATGGCAAATGGAAACTTGTTGAAAATCATTTTGACAAAAAACTACGATAGTTGGATTGGTAAATTGTTATCTTACGGTGACCGTCCCATTCTAATCAATTTGGTACTCACTAGTATGGCAATGTTCATGTTATTTCTCCTCGAGATACCGAAAGAGATCCCAAAGAGGCTAGATTATTTTCGATCGGGATTTTTTTTGGCAGAACGATGGCAAAAAAAATAGACTTACTAAGTGGAACATCATGTGTCTCCCAAAAGATTAAGGAGGCCTAGGGATAAAAGTTCAAGCTATAAAGAACGAACGTTTATTCAGCAAGTGGTTCTATAAACTATTAAATGAGGAGGGGGTGTGGCAAGAGTTATTGTATAATAAATATCTCCACTCAAATACCCTAGCGCACTATAAAATAAAACCAAGTTATTCGCCCTTTTGAATAATATAAATAACCTATTTACGGGGATAATGGTTTGTGATGGGTGGGTCTCGCGGCGCCATGCATGGATGTGATGTGGGCACCATATTCATGCAAGCGCGTATAATTATACTCCCTCGTTTCACTATTATGAGATAGTTTACTTTCTTTTTTTGAAAATGCATCTATCTAGATGCATTTTATTGTATAGATTCACTCATTATGGTTAGTATCTAATACGTATTGAAATATCTAAAACGTATTCCTCTCCATCGCGGTTTATAGGAACTCTATGTATCCTAGGTCGTATATTTGACCAACATAACAAAATATATACTATAAAAATATATTATTAGAAAATTCAGATGTTATATTTTCAAATGATATAATTTTTGCATTATAAATTTATATTATATTAGTCAAATTCACGATGTGCGTAGGACCTATAAACTGAAACTGGGACAGAGGGAGTATATAATCGAAATACTTCACATACTGTACGATCAAGTGGTCCTGTCACACGTGGCATCGCACAAGTATAATACCAGCTACGTATTTTTATCCAAGGCGCCGCGTGTACGGGGTACCCACTTGGAAATCACCTACGTCAGCGACCAAGTAACTACGTATGCTGGGTGGGGTGGTCATCACTTGGATTCGATCTCGATCTCGATCATAAATGTGTTGGCATGCTCCAGTCTCCGTCGGGATCCACGACATTGTCGTCTGTTACCTGATTTGCATTACCCATTTGTTTCAACTACTGCTTTCAGTAGTCAAGAAGCGTGGCAAATTATGTAAGAACATCCCGATAAAGATAAAATACACTTAATGGGCGCTGAAAGGACGTACTACAGAGGATGTCTTTTGGTGGCCTTTAATTCTGGAGAGTCCAAAACGAACATACTCAATTAGGCTAATCAAAAGTAGTAGACCCTGCCCTGACATCGCCCAAGTAGGCTGAAAGAAAGAACAAAAGAAAGATGCAACAGGACCAGGCATGCATTCTGTACTACCGGACTGTATTAATTTGCTGCGTAGACAAACCATCATTTCTCCTTTCCAAGGTACTGAAATTGGCAAGATCGACAATACCTTTCTTTCTTTCTATATATACCGACAGTGAAACTCTGGTAAAATCAATGTCTGCCTTTCAGTTGTACTGTATGTTCCTTTGACCATGCATATGGTACTTGCCTTTTTGGGGCTAGGCTCGTTGAAAACCTCTCAAGAACCATCCTTCAATTCTTCCTTTTTCATCTCGTCTTCTTCGGGCTTATTGAGCTACTTTTTTTTTTGAGTTACTAGGCCTAATGTTACCAATACCTTCGGGATTGGCCCATGTCCCATCAACACTTAATAATTCTCAGTCGTCCGGCCAGCATAGCACCGAATGAAACGTTTTTATTTTTCGAGAGTATACCTAGCCACCTAGTCCTACCATAATATATATAGAAGAAGGCATAATGTTTTTTACAAGAGCTAACAGTAACTGCGAACGGCCAGGTTACATGACACCCACCGAGAAAGCTATTGGTACAACTCGGGGTACCACCTTCAAGACTCGAGGCAACATAGTAATTGTTGCTTGGCAATTACACTCCAAGCTAGTATAGTTCCCTTTAGCATACATGAATAGACAGCATACAAGAAATTTAATTTTGTTAGTCCAATTATCTTAGGGGAGATGATGGCACTTTAGGGGATTTCAGTAATTGAACCCAATCACATGATTGTACGCTTCATCGGAGAGCGTAACCACTAACCACTCCCTTTATTGACCAAGACTCGTATCACAGGAATTGAGATACATGCCATGACAATTTTTGAACAAAGAGGATGCAATGAGCTATGGATGCAATACGTGGATCCAAACGATAGGAAGGACAATTACTAAGTTGCTAATTTGCGACCGAAGGCTTCTGATGACGCACCTTGGCTTAACGACATACGTCAACAATAAAAGTTGAGTTTCATAGCTAATCTAGTACACATTCCAAATAATGTTCTATCATATTACTAACACGGTTATTTTGTTTCACACGTGAATCAGGACTCGGGGACATCCTATTATACCGATCAGGAATTAAACACGGATAATCCAAAGATGAAAAAAAATCAAAATAGGAGTTCACCATCGATTGACGGTTTCAGCAAACCTAGTTTTAAGCCCTCAGCAAACCTAGTTCGCAACAAGGTGTACAAAACATGTACGAATATTCGTACCAATGGCCATCAGTGAAGTACGATACTTGCTTTTAGGGTGTTTACATCCTCATACAATAGCAACCAAAAGAATTCCAAGGTAATTATTCATACCTAATGTGCCATGTGTTCTAGGTTAACTTCTAGAGACTAGTTAAGCAACCTGTTTTTAAGCCTAAGCTTAGTAGACACATAAAGTTTAGGCATGAGCCTCTGCGAGTACAGAAAGATAGTTAGCTTACAAATGTAGCATTTTTTCACGCTCATAGCATTAACCAGATACAAGGCGCCTTGAACGCGTTGAACACGCTACCGCTCATCCTTGTCAAGCTCTTTGGGCTTCGTGCGACAGACGGAACCCTAAACCTCTCTCTGGCGAGTGGCAAGGGGAGCGCGCCTAAACAGCGCAGTACGCGGGAGAGATTCGCTCCCGCCTGCACTGTCCCTGATGGGCCGCTCCGAATGCGGCCCAACAATAGCAGGTAGTGTTATTTTTATTTTTTTATTTTTTTATTTTTACTTTTTCTGTTTTTAAGTAAACGATAAAAAGAAATGAACATTTTCAAAATCTGAACCATTCTCACGTATGAACAATTTGTAAATCTAAACCATTTTCAAAAAATGGAAAATTTTCAAATCTGAACATTTTGAAAAACATGAACAATTTTCAAAATCTGGAAAATTTGAACATTTTTTATAAAGAAATTTTTTCAAAATCTGAACATTTTTTAAAGTTTAACATTTTTTAAAATATATAAAAATAAAGAAAAAAATGGAAAATTTGGATGAACCGAAAGTAAGAACAGAAAAATCGAAAATAAAAAAGAAAATAGCGAAAAGAACAAACCATCCAAAAAACCGAGGGAAAACCGGCGTTCCCAGAACCTTTTATAAAAAATCAAATTTGAAAAAAATGTTCAGTTTCAAAAAATATTCAGATTTCAAAAATATTTTCAGATTTTAATAAATATTCTGAATTTAAAATTGTTCACAATTGAAAAATATCCTTTTTATTTTTGTTTTCTGTTTTAAAGAATAAAACAACAGGAAAAAAATAAAATCACCTGTTAAATGAGTGGCATCATCGCAGCCCATTTGGTGGCACTGCAGGAGGAGCATCGCTCGCAGCTTTGAAGCAATATATAGGAGCACTGAATAGCATGGTTTCGCCCACTACCGAGCCTTCCTGAGCCTGGCCCATTAGCTGGGTTTGGTTTTTCTTTTTTGCTAATGAAAAAACGTAACGGATTTTCTATAAATATGAGACAATTTGTGAAATAAAAAAAGTTACCAGATTTCAAAAATGGTCATAAATTTTTAAAAATCATGATTTTGAAAATGGTTCATGAATATGAAAAATGGTTCGTGAATTTAGAATGTCCTAATTTCAAAAAGTTCAAGTATTTGAAAAGGGTTCACGAATTTGAAAAAATGTTCATGATTTCAAAACCGGTTCATGAATTTTAAAATGGTTCGTGTATTTAAAATTTCCTGAATTTCAGAAAAGTTCATGAATTTGAAAAATGGTTCACGATTTGAAAAAAAAATTATGAACCATTTTCAAAATCTGAACAGTTTTTAAAATTTGAACATTTTTTCAAGGTCATGAACCATTTCAAAATCTGAAAAAATGTTCAGCAATTTGAAAATGATTCACGAAAAAAATTCATGAATTGGAAAATGGTTCATTAAAAAATGTCATGAATTTGAAAATGGTTCACGAATTTGAAAAATGGTACAGGAAATTATCAAATCTTAATATTTTGAAAAACCGAACATTTTTAAAGAAAGTTTAATGAATTTGAAAACGAACTGAAAAAAGAACAGAAAAACGAAACAGAAAAAAGAAATAGAAAAAATGGACAGAAACCGTACATGGGCCGACCGATTTAGGAGCTTGTGCTTGAAGGAGGGGTATGCAATTCCGTGCTAACCATTGCTACAAGCGTAGAATAGGGATTGCCAGTGGCGAGGAAGAAAGATGCTGCTGAATGGGCTAAGCAGGCTGAAAATGTAGTCGAGTTATGTGCTTGTTGGGCTTTGCGCTGCTACAGTAACCTGTTCATGCCAAGACCAAAAAGTGATGACAAAAACATGGCGTCATTAGATTCTCTACCTCGATTTAACATATTTAATCAGTCTTTGCCGCATTTTTATTTTTTGGGTACCAAAAGATCCACCTCAGCAGAAATTTCGTACAACAATTATAAAATATAGGTTCATCCCACCAGATTAATCGTGGCTGATCCGTGGTCTGATGATTTAAGATAATTGGTGATACAGATTACGAGAGAAATATTTCAGAGAACAGAGCTTACCCTTAGACGCCATGAAATGGTAAAAGAGTCAGCACCTGATCCTATCTTCCCGTCTTAGTACATGTCCTGCCGTGAGGTGCCGTTTCTCAGGAAGTAAACCTCAGCAAAACGAGTTCAGAAGCAGTGCCATTTCAGTTAACCTATCTGTATCTAAACATCACCCTGACAGTCTCAACTCAGTATTCTAGAATTTTTACATCAGCTGTCAGAAGAACAGATACTTGCGGGTAGCAATAGGTGCTCCTTCTGAAATCGCTCGTTTTCAAATAGATTGTTCCGGAAACTTCAAACGGCTCCTGAGCTACAGGAACCCGTTTTTCGAAAAGATCGAAATCGACACATTTGAGTTTCGAAAAATCGAGAAAAAAATTCCGGATGTAGATAGTGTCGAGATCTATAAGTATGCAAAATTTTAATTCAAAATTTGTTTTATTTTGGGCTGCATAAAAAAGACAAATTGATGGATCTGGGTGTCGAACAATACATAGTTTCAAAATTTTGAATGTTTCTCCGATTTATCTTTTTTGTGCAGCCCAAAATACAACGAATTTTAATTTACAATTTTGCACGCTTGTAGATCTCGACACTATCTACATGTGTAATTTTTTCTCGATTTATGAAAACTTTGAAATATTATTTTCGATTTAAAAAAAGAAACTAGCTCAATGTAGCTCGGAAGTTATTTATCCTCTCTCGTGTCGTCTCCCAGACTGTATATTCCAACATACGCACAACCAGGCTCGCTTTGCAATTAACAGATAGGTGGAATCATGCATGAAACCGTGGAGGACATAGTGCCACTCGTGGTCTTTCGGAAGATGGCCTTGCAACACACTCAAGTATCTAGTTTGCCATTTGCTCGCTTACAAGCCATCCTCTCATACTAACACGAGGTGTCAACAATTAGCGCACATTGTCTGCTTGAAACTGAATGATTTACGGGTGTAAACAAATCAAGGGATGATGATGATCCATATGCTACGCCATTTCCAAATGAAGTCATGATACGTGATATCGGCGTGATAGTGTAGCCGCGCAGGTAGGCAGGATTTCATTAGGATCTAAGAATGAGGACCAAAGTAGCAAAAGGAGAGAGGGACAAGGGCCAGCTATATGGGCTTCGATGCCAAGGAACGCATTGTTTAGAAGCAACGTACCCCAGCTCAAGCCGTAGCATTCCAGCCAAGTCACTCGAATCTTCAAACCACATCACACTCTTCGTTTCTTTCCTCCCCCCACTCCCACAGGCCACAGCACACATATATAACCACCAGTGCATGCATGCTCACCACCACAACTCACCATCTCCTGCTACAGAAGCAGCAGCAGCACCACCATCTCATCAGCAAGCTCAGCCGGCAATGGCTTTCAACCCGAACCCTCCTGGCCTCGGCTTCCCCTTCCCCTTCTTCCCTCCTCCAAACACACCTCCAGCCCCTTTTCGCCCGATGCCGCCACCAAGCCCTTACGGTCCAAGACCCCCACCACGCCCTCAAGCTCCGCCACCCCCACGCCCGCCACCCGTTCAGCCACCGCCTCCTCCACGCCGTGCTCCCCCGCCACCAACTCAACCCCCTCCTCCTCGTCGTGCCCCGCCTCCACCAACCCAACCCCCACCGCCACCCCGACGTGCTCCACCGCCACGTCGTGCCCCACCTCCACCCTCACCACCACCGCCTCGCCGTGCTCCACCCCCACCATCACCGCCAATTCGCCCACCGCCACCACGCCCTCTAGCCCCACCTCCACCACATATCAGCCCGCCGACACCTCCACCTAGCCCTCAACCCCACGTGGTCATCATCGTAGTGTTCGTCTCGCTAGGCGGGCTCCTCCTGCTAGCATGCCTAGCTGCCTTTTGCTTACATAAGAAAAAGAAGAGGAAGACAGAAAGGAAGGCAGAGATGTTGAACTTTAGCGACCATGCCCATGTCCATAAGGAGGCCATGTCAGGCCCCGGGGGCTCCAAGGGCATCAGGCTGACAGTCGACGAGGACGTCAAGTTCCAAGAAGAGGTCAAGAAGTCAGAGACCATCGGGGAGGGGTCCAGCACCGCAGGGAAAGCACATCACCAGAGAGCATGGACGTGGCACAAGAAACAGAAGAGCAAAACAGAGAAGGATGCAGAGCTCATCAACGTCACCGGACATAGACATGTCGATGAGAAGATTATGCAAGGGCCTCACGGCGAGAAGGTTGAGGTCCTTTCTGAAGATGAAGACGTCAGGTTTGAAGAGGTGGATAACAAAGAAGAAGCCTCTGAAAAATCAAAGGCTCGCATTACCAAGTTCTAACAAGATGATAGCACAATCTGCTCAAGCCTGCCCAAGTCTAACAAGACTCTTCAGCAGCTTGAGGCAATGATCAAAGCAGTACCTACACATTGTGTGCATTTATTTTTATAAGATTTTATCTTCTTTCGTGTGACTGAAATAAGGGCGTTACAGACCCAGTTTGATTGGAAGGAATATGTAATTACCACTGTAAGCATTTGTATATGAGCAACATATGTCTGAATGGAATTCTTTAACGAAATTTCATAAACAAATGAAAAACACCATCAAAGGGGGAAGTGGCTGACGCATAAGTCAGCATAAACTTTCTGCCCATATAATTGATCCATATGTGACATGGGCAGAAAGTGGATTTCTGGGACTACAGCAGAAGGTTAACAAGGCGGCAGGCTACATTTCTTTACAGCGTAACCTAACTGTAGTTTCCAGTTTAGTTATCAGAGACATGACCCTAACTACTTCTGCTACTTAGTTAATTGCAATCGAGTAATTCGCTTCTTAGTGGGCTTACTCGACACACTCTTCTTGGTTGATACTGGTGGCGGAGTCACTTCTACGGCCACAGGATTGGTCTCCCTCTTAGGTTTGCTGTTATCAACATCAACTTCCATATTGTCTGCCTTCAATGGCTTTGCGAGTTCACATGCCGCAGTTCCTTCGGTAACTTCCTTCACTCCTGAAATGTTTTGAAGAATAACCATGTATTACAGGGGAAGTGGCGTGGGATTAGATTGTAACTGTCTGTTAGGCTACTGTGGTTAGAATGAGATGTACACCCTTGGTCCTTGGATGCATAGACAATTTTCGTATGGGCGTATCTGCTTACAGGTAACAGAAATAAACACATTGAGAAACCTTTGATCTAATTAAATGTGATTGCTATTGTTCACATTTGCATATTACACTTTTTTTCAGTGAACAAGCAGGAGCACTGCCTTCCAATTAGAAGAAATAAGTTTATTCTACCAAAGTATGTGCGCAGAAGGAATTCTATTAACAAATTACGTAAGACCAATGTCAAAAAGGCTAGTAGTTGCATGCTACTCATAACCAAAAATATGTTCACAAACAAAACCATTCATTCATATAATTGCTCATTGTGCGCCATGATCAAAAGGGAAATTTTGGGCTAGAGCTGAAGAAGAATACGGACACAAAGTAAACTTCATACAGTCTAAAGAATACGGAAACAAACTAAACTTCATACAGTTTAATGTAAAAGTGATTTCCAGTACTGCAGAAGTAAATTGCTTGAAAGTAGGCTTACTCAATGTGCTGTTTTTGGCCAACACTGGTGGAGGAGTCATTGTATCCACAGGGCAGGCTGACATCTTAACTTCACTGGTACCAACATCAACTTCCATGCTATCTACTGTCAATGGTTTCGTATTTAGGCATGTAACAGTTGCTTCTGTAACTTCCTTTTTTCCTGGGGTTTCAGAAAAATGAATTGTTAGAAGAGTGTTTTCAAGTAAATGTATGCCATGACAGACAACTATCAATCTTACTAGCTTCCATCAGCATAAAGATTACCGGACATACGTCCTAAACGATTAATCAAATGCATCACAGGGTCAGATGCACTAATGAGGTACCCAGAAAAAGAAATACATAGAAGAAGGAATATATAACAGATACCAGAGACGATGTGTGGCTGGCCCAATTCCTCATCCTCAAACTCAATAATAGTACAGTAACCATCCCGTGATGACAATGCCAGGTATTTTGCATCAGAAGACCTGCAAAAATGATAAAAAGATGGATTTCTAGTTCCAGTAAGACTGCCAAATAAGACGAGTTCTACTGTATACAATGGAGAAGACTCCAAAAGAAAAGAACTATTGTAGTACTAGTACTCACCAAGAAATATCTGTAATGGCCGCATAATGTAGACCAGCATGTATCAGAATTGGAGCAGTACTTTCAGTGTCATAGACATACAGTGAGTTGAAAGTAGCAACAGCGAAAACAACTCTGTACGGAAGCTTGAAAAAACCTTCTGCAATGGTACAGAAGTACTTCAGTTTCATTCTAACAGATCAGTAAACAGTAATAACCTCCTAAAAAGGCTGCAAATCAATTAAGCTACCTGACTGAGAACCACGCAGGCTGAAAAGAACAGGGCAAAAACGAACTGCTACTATAGCCTTACTTGCACCAGGGAGTTGTATCGCAGGCCTGCAGTGTCAAACAAGTTAGTAACCTAAATAACTACAACACTAGGTATACTGGGATAAGTTATACGCACAAGAACAAGATGTTAAGAATTTAGCATGTCTCTAGAAACAGCACACTTATTTTTAACATCATAAGACAACTAGGCAATCAAAGAGCTCTGAAAGGTTAGGATGTCAGTGTGACTTTTAGATGAAAGTTGATTTAACTTTCCAGGAACACCTGGGAAAATATGTGTGGTCTTCTTCAAGTTTACTTGTGATTAGAGTTCAGTGTAATGTGAAGGAACAAAATAGTGATAGATCTTATGTGATGCTTAATTTTTTCACAGTATGTATTGTAGACTTGTGGGTACCAGCTGAAATAAATGCAATGTAGACATCTATTGCAAGTCAGGAACGTAGTTGTGTTATTTCTATTATTGGATGTGCTACCTTGACAGGTCTTTCCTTGACATTATATAAGCAGTATTTATCACTTCAGATGAGTATTTGCATAGGCCTGGTTAAGATAAAGAGAAACAAACTTGTCAGCAGGACACAGATGATAAACTAAATTATGTGCAAAAGGAAAAAACAATATACCTGCTGGCAGTACCAGAAAAGATCCATCTGGCGACCACGCCAACCTCCGGAAGAAAGATGGTAGTGTCTCATCATGAAACAAATGAGTTTTAACTGTTGGCTGCAAGGTAAAAAGATTATCTTACTTGTCCAATGCAGATCCAGAGGATGTGGCAGTTAAAGTGCATCAGACAAACCTTGGAGTCATCATGATTTTGAAGTTCTGCCTTCACTAGTGTATGCTGGCAAACAAAGTTCATCTTCTCCGTATTCTTTGATTTGCCTTGAGGCTTATTTGCATATATTTTACAGGTTCTGTCAGAGCTCAAAGAAGCAATGTATTGACCCAGAGGATCCCATGCCACCCCCTGAACATAATGTAAATGGCCCTCCAACATCTGTTGCACTGCACCTGAGAATAATGGTGCATATCAGCCATATAATACAGCAGTCAAGATGGTGCAAACATTGGATCACCTGTTGTAGTAGGAATTACCTTTGTTAGCATCCCATATTATGCAACTGTTGTCAACTGAAGCAGAAACAAGGAATGAACCATCACTCGACCACTGCAGGTCAAGAACGTCCTTGCGATGGAACCTGCCAAACAAACAAGGCCAATATAATTTAGCAATCATCGAGACTACAGGGATGCTTCGAATAACTATTTATTTTCAGACGGTATATCTCACAATAATGATTTGTGTACTTTCCAGGCCTCGCCGTCATCAGTGGTATGCAATTTCCAAAGGATAATACCACCACCTGTCATAAAGATGGTGGAGTTATGTCTGCCCAACAGAACCGTTAATTTTTTGGTGCATGAACAATTCAAAAATCTCAAGGACAAATTAGGGGTGCCTTTCTTTATGGAAATTACAACCCTAGCATATTTATTATTAGAAATAAGGTGTTCAAAAATGAAGACTCGACTAAGCAAAACTAAAAACATGACCTGGCCATGGTTGGTCATAGATCTCGAAGAAAATACGCGGACACATTTAGTGATTGGCAAAACAGAATTCCGTTGCTTTCCAGTTTATATTCATTTAGATTTTTAAACACTTTGTAAAGCCAAACATATAAATATGATATAATATGCTGCACAGCTGCATAGAAAATGTTCCTGTTTTCTCAGTCAAGGTTTAAACCACCACCTGTCGATTACAACATAAAGCCAATTTACATAAACAGGACACGAAAATTCACCCAATCAATTAGCTACAATGAAGATAGCTTCATGTAGGACCAGTTAAGTTGTACTCCTACAACGGATGTAAATGCTCAAGCAAGTGGTATGGTGAGCATGATTTTCAGCACAACTCATAATGAACTTGCAGGCTGCAGGAAACCTAGCGGACGGGTGGCAGACAGATACTGCAGTGGCCCTTTTTTGTTTGTCGGTTTGTTTCGTGAATTTCAAACTAAAATTACAGAACCAACCAATATATCCCTTCATTAACTGAATTGGCAGAACCGGTGTGCCCCATCTGTTTCAGGAAAAGGAAAACGAAGGTGCAAGTGCTAAATTGAACATACCATCGGAACCGGACGCGAGATTTTCGCCTGCATATAGACAGTGGGGAAAATGGGTTAATTACACACAGCCAGGCAAACAAATACGAAACATTGAGAATCTATTTTTCAACTTTGCTTAGGAAACAAAAACATGTCTAACTGCTCAAATGGGGATTTGACACTGCGTTGCCACGTACCAGAAGGAGAGAAGCGGAGAACGTTGACGGCGGAGCTGTGCGACGAGAGGCTGCTCAGGTAGGAAGCAGTGGGGAGCTTCTTATCCGAATCATCCGACGCAATCGCCCAGATCTGCAGAGCATAACTCCATGAAACCAGAGGCTTAAAGCACACGGACTACCCATCCACCCGGCAGTCGTCGAACGAGACGAGCTCAAAAATCATCTGGGGGACGCACGGCACGGCCCTAAGCGGGGGGAAGGGGAGAAGGGATGGCGGACCTTGATGTCGTGGTCTCCGCCGCCGGTGGCGAGGCGGCGGGAGACGGGGTGGAAGTCGAGGGTGAGCACCGGCTGCAGGTCGTGCCAGTTGATCTGCACCGTGCCGCCCCGCATCGTCTCTGCCGTCTTCTTCTCCGGTGGGCTGGGATGGGATGGGATGGATCGAATCGAATCTGCTCTGAGGCTGCTAGGGTTTCGGGAAGGCGGGAAAATGGAGGGGATTGGGCGCGCGACTCCACTTCCGCTCCCTCCAACTGCACACTCGAGTGGAATGAAGAAGAGACGGGATGGGGCGGTAGAGGCTGGGCCGCTTGTATCGAGTGGGCTGTATCACAGCCCAGTACCTGGTAGAGCTTTCTAGTGGTCTAGACCCTTGTTATCCTTAGTACTAGTTGTAGCGAGCTTGTAGCAGTTTGTGGGCTGCTTGTATGTACTCTTATTTCGTGAGCGGTCGCCCTGTGTTGTATCAAACCTTGTTACTCTGCTGTGTGTGGTTTCATTAATTTAAAGCCGGCTCATCTTGAGCCTACCTTCTAAAAAAACACAGAAATTTGATAAGATTGCGGGTACAAAATAGAGGACTACAAAACAGAGAAAACTACAGGAATGGTCATTTGGATGGAACATAGGAAAATTGTCTCGATTCTACGCGAATGAGCGTAAAAAAGAGGTTGGAGTGGATCTTGAAATTCATATGGGATTGGGGTGTAGGAATGCACTCCTCCAATATTTCTATGAAAAACCTTCAATCCAAAGAGGCCCTACTTGTCGCAGAAAATCGGAGTATCTATACATATACATAGATCAGAGGGAGTATAATCCACCTCCTTCCCAGATTCTCTCCTAACTTATTACTTGGCGTTTCTAAATTTAGTTATTGCACAACTAGTACATATTTTAGAAACATCAAGTAATAAATTGGGTGGCTTATGAAGAATCAAGGGTGGGAATGGCTTATACTCCCTCCGTTCCAATTTGTAACATGTTTTGACCATTTCAATACGGACTAAATATGGACCGAAGGAGTGAATCAACACACTAAAATATGTCTAATACGTACGAATCAAGAATGTTAAAATAATTATATATTAGAACGGAGGGAGTATATATTTTTAAGCCAACAAAAGAACTGGTAAGTGTGTTTTTTACATCAGTATTAAGTGTATTTTTACATTAGTAATTAAAAAGATAGTTGTGTGATTGATTAAAATAGATGTTACACTTGTTTTACAATAGCTCACATAACTGCATAATCCAATAGACTCTTTGAATCACATGACTCAAAATGGTGGGAATGGAAAATGCATGGTTGTATTTTAAATACACGTTATTGAAAATCTTCATGCCAACTCAATCACTCGGGGTGGGCGTTCGGTCATGACCGAAATTTCGGTCTTTGTATTTCGGTCTTTCTGAAATTCGGTCAGTAAAATCTGAGGACCGAAATTTGCTCACAATCTTGCAGGACCGAAAAAATTCGGGTAGTTGAATTTCGGTCTCTATTTCGGTCATGACCGAATTTTTGGCACACATGGCTCATAGCTCTAAAACAGGATGAAATTAACCAAAAAATTGACTCTATAATTTGGACAGAATTGAATGCACATATGAAAGGACAATGATGTCGCCTAGAGGGGGGGTGAATAGGCGATTAAAACTTTTCCGGTTTAGGCTTGCTAATTGCGGAATAAAACTAGGTGTTTAAATTAACAAGCCAACAACCTAAATAAACTAGGCTCACCTATGTGCACCAACAACTTATGCTAAGCAAGACAAGCAACAAGGTGATAGCAATATAGAATACTTCAAGCACGAAGGCTATCACAATGTAAAGTGCATAAGTAAAAAGCTCGGGTATAGAAATAACCGAAGCACGCGGAGACGAGGATGTATTCCCGAGTTCCTCCTTGAAAGGGAGTACGTCTCGTTGGAGAGGTGTGAACCGACACAACGGTTCAACAACCACAAAGGTTTCACCCTCTTCTCCGATGAACCGCACCACAAAGGTTTGGTTCACCTTCCACTATCGGTATTCCTTCGAGGCGGAATCCGGAGCCTTTCAACAACAATCCGGGCACAACCCACAATGGGATTGGGGGCTCCCGAACGGCTCTCAACAACAATCGAGGCACAACCCACAATGGATTGGGGGCTCCCGAACGGCTTCAAGTGACCACACAAGGGTCCAACCACCACAAAGGCGTCTAGGGTCCAAGGACCCAAGAGTAACAAGTTCACACGCTTTCAACTTCCACGAATCCTCGTGGAGAGCACACCGATGCACCAAATGCAAAAGGCAAGAGCACAAGTGCTCAAATCCTTCACTCTCAAATTCCAACAAAGCAACAAATGCTTATGGGGGAATAAGAGAGGAAGAACAAAGAGGAGAACCACACAAGAACTCCAAGAACTAGATCCACTAGGTTCCCCTCACTTAGAGGAGATATTGATTGGTGGAAATGTAGATCTAGGTCTTCTCCTTCAATCCTCCAAAGATCAAAGAGTTTGGGTGGAGGGATTGGGAGATATCAAAGAAATGAGCTTGCAACAATGGAGGAGAGAGAAATCTGGGCGAGCTCTTGGCTGGAGGAAGGTGGAGGGGTATTTATACCCCTCCAGAAATTCTAGCCGTTGCCTTCAAAACCACACAGTTTTCACTTAGGCCGGAAGTTCCGGTTGGGCCGGAACTTCCGGTTGAGGCCGGAACTTCCGTCCAAGAACTTCCGGACCCCCAGAAAAGCGACTAAAAAACGGTACTGCACTCGGCCGGAACTTTGGCCGGAAATTTGGCCGGAACTTCCGGATGGCCGGAATTTCCGGCCAAACCGGAACTTCCGCCCCTCAGAAAACTGCAGAAACACTGAACACGAAAACGAAGATATCTTGATCATCCGGACTCCGTTTTCGATGTTCTCGGGCTCGTTGGAATCGCAACGAAGAGCTTTACAAGATCATGCAGAGAAACATCATAGTCCAACAATGGAAGATAAAACCAAATGGAGAAAGGTAAAACCTCTCTAAAAAGGAATAACCGGCAAACCTCCAAAACCGAAAACGCAACAAGTTTTCCATACGAAATTCGTTTTCGGTGAACTTGGGTTTGTCGTGAAGATCACAACAAGCACCAAAACCCAACAAGGAGAAAAGCCAAGTAAGAACCAAGAAAGATGAAATGCCAAGTATGCAAAGGTTTGAGCTCTCCACAAAGATGCGATCAAGTTACTCACTTGAGAGCCCCTCTTGATAGTACGCCGTCTATCCTAAAACCCGGTCTCCCACTAACAACATGAGACCGGTAAAATAGAAAACCTATCAAGATCATACCTTTGCCTTGCGCATTCCACTTGAGCTCGATGATGACGATCTTGACTCTCTCAAGTTGGAACACCTTTCTTGATTGTGCTTGCTAGCACATGCTTGATGAAGACTTCTCCAAATGCTCCCCCATACTCCATTATGGGAGGGCCTCGCAAAGCTCCGTCTTCATGTCTCCTTTGCAAGCTTCAATCAAATGATATCTTCGAGATGGATCATATTGAGCTTGCACTTCATCTTCTTATCTTGATATGATGATGGCTTGGGATAAACATGAAGTTCACTCAATCTTCTTTTCCAAGCCATACTTGCAATAAGCTCAACTCTTCACATGACCATTCTTCATATAAACCCTTGATGGAACCTTGGTCATCATGATCTTCTAGAGTCCAACACATGAACTCCAAACATTCTACAAGTGTATCTCAATGCAAACATTAGTCCATAAGGATTGTCATTAATTACCAAAACCACGCATGGGGCAACACATGCACTTTCAATCTCCCCCATTTTGGTAATTGATGACAATCCCTTTTACGAGGGTTTATATAATGAATTAAGCAACCAAGCAACACAAAGAGCAAGGATGCAAGAGCAAGAAAGGCAAATGCTTGAGAACGAAACTAAAGCATAAAACCAACAACTCTTAAACCCTCTAAACTTCTCCCCCATTGGCAACGATTGCCGAAATGGGTGAAAAGTAAGAAGGCCAATATAATAAGAGCTCCCCCATAATGTGTGCATTTCTCATAATATGAGTGAAATCAAATGCACATATCCAATAACGAATAGTTGGAAAGGAGATCAAACTATATTGAGGATCCAAAGATTGCAAATGAAAATCAAATAGAAAGATACTTCAACGAAAGAAGCAAGCAATCAAAAGGATCCGAAAAATGTTCTAAATATCAAGAGGGAACTCCCCAAGGTACGTGCACAAATAGGATTTCTATTTCAATATAGTGTGCACAACATGGAATCCTCACTCCCTCCTAGATAAATTCGAACACAAGCCCATGCAAGAGAATATAAATGAAAAGAGGCAAACAACTTGCAACAAATAAACGTTTTGCAACATGAGCAAGGAGCGGCAAATAAAAGGATGGGTGTGAGATATAAAGACATTTTAGGAGACTAATACAAGGATGAGCAAAATCATCAACATAGTCTTTCAAAAAGTGTTGCACATAGTGCATATCATGTCTTTCACATACTCACACACCAACGGAGATAGCAAATAGCTCCACAAGCTTAGAAGGTGCAAAAGCATAACACAAAAAATAAAGCTTGTGCCTTTAATTAGAGACCACCAAAGATACAAAAGCAAAGAGGTGGTCACTAAAGAATTGGAATACAATTAAAGATGTAACTATTCTCATGTGTATAAGTTTCTAAGTAGACACCAATCACGAAGATATAAGTCCACAAAAAACATGTACACACAAAATAGGTACAAAGGTAAAGGTCATGATATCCAAGAGGAAGTCATAAATACACCAATAAGATTTTTGCTTAAAAGCATAGCACAAAGCTCAATTTTATCTTAAAGGGATATAGATGAACTTCCAACACATACTCATCATAGCATCAAAAACTATCCACAAAGGATAAAGGTGATAAACGGGATGCTCCGAGTAAGATAACAAGTATCACGAAAGGCAAATGATTTTGAAAACATCAAAGTTGCACATGAGAGACTTTAAGTAGAAAGTGCTAGATTGACATAAATGGGATCGATGAATCATGGAAATGAATATATAGTCCCCTTATATGTAATCATCCCGGCTTACTCACATTTGCAATAAAGACGTTTTGCAAGAATCAAAAGAATTGCAACCAAAGAGATTCATGCCATGAAGCAACCTACACAAGGTTGAGAGCTAGAAAAGTATGCATGAGGTAGATACTTGTTACCGAGATAGCATTGTGATGTAGAAGATAGGAGCTCATGATCATCCAAGCTTGGCTCCAATAAGCACATGGTGACAACACCTTCCTTGTAGATGAGACAAGCTTCCAATGCATCTCCAAATGTACCTAAAACAAATTCAAGTACAAAATGGTGCCCAAACTCATTGGGTCCAAAGTAGTTAGAGCAACTACAATACATAGGACAAACTCCACATAACTATGTGCATATAGATATGAAATTGAATTTCATGCACATCTTAGTCATTTAGGATTTGATGGAGTTTATCCTATATATTGGATCAACGAAAGTAAGCATGCCATAAGATATACATATAATAAATATGCATGCACATGACTTTCAAGAACCAAACAAGATATAATTTAGACAAAACACCAAGTAAACAACAAAGCACACACAAGTGTGACAAGAAAACAAAGTGTCCAAATTATATCAAATACCCAAATCAACACATGAGTGAAGATACCACTTTGAAAAGATACCAATGAAATCAAGATACCAAATGATGAAAATATCATCAAGGAATAAACCAAACCCTCTACACTTTTCATGATGGCACAAGTACCAAGACGAAAAATGTTTGTCTTCCAAGGAGACACGTCATCGGGATCAAATATCAAATGAAGACAACTAATGTTCAAAAAGCCTATAGGATTGCTCCCCCAAGATGTGTGCATTATTTAAGATTTTGCATTTGAATACAAAATGCACACAAATGAGATCATCACTCTCCATATATATATATATATATATATATATCAAACACTAGTCATGTTCAAGAAAGGCAAGAAATTGCAATACCAATTTAAAGAACGGTGTTTTACTCAAAGTAGGATAGCTTCCCAAAGAATAGTGCATTATCAAGAAGTATGACTTTTGAATATCAATGCACAAGAATTGGTTCATTGCTTTTCCCAACTCAAGAAAGCACAAAACAAATTTTAAGTAGAGCAATAAAGGATCCAAAAGATACGAGGAAGACAAATGAGAGTTAGATCAAAACAAATCCTTGGCAATCAAATAAGGCAATTTCAAAGCAAGAGCCAAAGTGAATATGATCAATATATTTACCACAAATATGATTATCACTTGTCAAGACAAGTAATGTATGGAGATATTTCTCGGTGGTGGATTGCAAAGATATATTCAAGATCATATTCACAAAACATAAGCATATGGCAAAGGATAGGAATTAAAAGCCATGCTTAGATAGATAGAAATTCTTGATAGCTTCAAAAATCACGCAATAATGCAAAGCAACTCCAAGGAGTAGCTTGAAGCAATTGGTTTCCCAAAGAGATATATGAGAACATATTTGGGAAAGCCATACCAAGAAATTCCATCACAAACAAGATCCAAACGAAAAGAGACAAGAAGCAAATGATCAAAATGGAACTTGTTTGAGCAACATGCCACAAAGAAAAGGATAATGACAATATCAATTCTAGGTGGCAACACCTCACATATTCACATTTTCTAGGCTTGTAATATGCACATAGCTTATTACTCCCCCATAATGTGATAATCCATTTTCTTTTAAAGCAAGAGGCAAACAAAACCAACTCGAGAAATTAATGGACATAATAGAATTTGAATTTCTCATGAGCATGACATACCACATAGAGAATAGATAATATGATATATCATCACTAAGTGGTATTCCTCATGTACACACATTTTTGGTTTGTGAAGTGCACGAAGCATATCACTCTCCAAAAATGGAATGGTCCATTAATCTCTCAAAAGAGAGCCAACAAGATAAGATATCAAATAAAAGCAATAAGGCTCAAACAAGTAAATGGTGTGCAAACCAACATACACATACTTGATTTCTCAAGATAAGTAAGTAGAGAGCACAACACATACAAACACTAGCAAGGTACAAAACCAAACACATGCAAGGGTGCAAGCAACTTTCAATGTATATATGATTTAAATAAAAGTTACCGCAAGGAGGAAACATTGGATATGAGGTAGAACAATATAATCCAAATGACTTGGCTTGAGAGAATATAATTGATGAAGATCCCTTAATTCTTCATGATGTAGCCAAGTCTCCAATGACCTCCAACAACACCTATTGATCAAGTTTTAGCTTGTTGGTCCCCAACCAAGTTGGGTCCTAAGAGGTTAGTCACAATAGGCTTGGCAACCCAAATGGTTCTTTTCTTGACACCACTTTGAGTCCCAACATATTTGGCAAACACATTGCCAACCTTATCCTTCCTAAGAGAATACACATCATCAATAATAATGGGGTTGGATAAGGTACCATTTGTGCATGAAGAAGCAAGGTGACCCTTCACACGGCATAGGTAGCAACATCGACTTCCTCCTCTCTTCTTGGTTGGAATCTTGACTTGAGGAGGAGTAGCTTGATTCTTGGGAAGAGCGTTCTTCAACTTGAGGAACTTGAGTTTGAACTTGAGGCTTCTTCCCTTGTTGCTTCTCACTAAGAGCCTTCTTCTTCAAAGGGCAAGATCTAACATGGTGCCCTTCAACTTTGCACTTGAAGCAAACAATCTTGGCCGAATCTTTAACTTGTTCTTGGCCCTTGTTCTTCTTGTAGACTTGGACTTGTTCTTGTTATTGGAGTTGAATCCAAGTCCACTCTTGTCATTGGGGCGTCTTTGAACACTCAACATATTGTCAAGTGTGGACTTCCCAACATGACGCTTTTCCAAGTCTTTCTTCAAAGAAGTGACTTGGGCCTTGAGCTCATTTAGTTCCTCTACATGGTTAGTATCAACAAAAACACTAGAGGAAGTAGAAGCTTCATTGTTAGAGCAACAAGGCAAGGAAAGTAATTCATCACAAGATGTAGCAACATTGTGAGTGGATGAATCACTAGGACTAGCACATGACAATAAAGCATTTCTAGAAGAAGTTGTGCCAATTTCCACATGAGGCTCACAAGATGTTACCTTTAACATAATAGCCTCATGAGCTAACTTTAGCCTAGCATGGGATGCTAGAAGATCATCATTAGAGCTAGAAAGCTTTTCATGACTTTCTTCCAATTTCCCATACTTGCTAGATAGCAACTCAAGTTGAGCCCTTAGCTCAACATTCTCCTTCAAAATAGATGCTTCACAAGAAGTGGAGTTAGTAGCACAAGCATCATTAATATTAGAAATAGAAGGAGACAATTTGGCAAGCTTATCATTCTTAGATAGTTGAGTTTGGAGTTGATCATGAGACTTGATAAGGAGAGAGTGTTCACTTTCTAAAGCCTTGTGAGCTTTGTCAAGTCTCTCTATGTCCTCACTTAGTCTAGCATTGCCAACACCAAATTCAACTTTTTCCTTTTTAAGCACTTTATATTTAGCAAGGGCATGATCTCTTTCCTTAATGATTTTAGCAACAATAAGATCATTAGACTCATCAAGAGATTCAAGTCTCTCTTCAAGAGAAGACCTAAGTTCTTCTTCTTCTTCAAGAGAAGCTTTCAAGGAAGCTATAGTAATAGAGTCATCCCTCTCAATTTGACATTTCTCATCAAATTGACTTTCCAAATCCTCAATAAATTCCCTACTCTTAGTAACATAATCAATGATTTCACAAGAGGAGGGATAGCATTACTACCTTTGGGGAGAGCACCAAGTACCATCTCACCCATCTTGGTTAAGGATTCAAAATCAAAACCTTCTTCATGAGAATCCTCATCCTCATCATCACAATTTGGATTTGAGGTGGGAGACACCTCGGAATCCTTAGCCATAAGGCAAACATGATTAATGATGAAGAGATGAAGAATAACTTGAAGCACCATTTAGGTCCATGTCTTGTTCCAACAAATGTTGGGATTCCTCTACATTGTTAGTCATGCAAGTACTAGAGGATATGGAAGCATTGTTTTCATGGCAACAAGACATATGAAGCATATCATCATGAGATTTAGTTAAACAACTATTACATGATATGCAAGGACTATCAACTCTAGCATGTATGACATTTGGAGTGCTAGAAGAGTTTAAGTCCAAAGATAGAACATTGCAATGTGATAGAGAAGAAGTATAATCAATAGTAAGTTCACCATCACCAATGCAATTTCTATCACCACTCACCATATCATTACCTTGTGACAAATCACATGTTGGTGAAGTGGAAGAAGTTGTGAACTCATCACGGCCGGAGTGGAAGGAGAACAATCATCCTCAATAATTTTGGACACTTCATATATATCTTGAAGCTTGGTCCAAAGCTCATGAGCGTTCCGAAAAGGCATGATTGAAGCAAGAACTACATCGCTCAAAACACATATAAGACCATTAGAAACTAGAGTCTCGAGATGAGAGTTTTCCTCATCCTCTAAAGATAATTCTTGAGAATCCTTTGGAGGAGAAAAACCCACATCCACAATCCTCTTAATATAATTTGGACCCATGGCCCTAAAAAGATTAAGCATGCGAATTTTCCAAACATCATAATTTGTGCCATCGAATATGAAAGTGGGATCGTGCACTAATTCCCTAAACGACATCTTTTACTCTCTAGGCGGTAAAGCCCAAAAAGAGAGCCCAGGCTCTGATACCAATTGAAAGGACAATGATGTCGCCTAGAGGGGGGGGTGAATAGGCGATTAAAACTTTTCCGGTTTAGGCTTGCTAATTGCGGAATAAAACTAGGTGTTTAAATTAACAAGCCAACAACCTAAATAAACTAGGCTCACCTATGTGCACCAACAACTTATGCTAAGCAAGACAAGCAACAAGGTGATAGCAATATAGAATACTTCAAGCACGAAGGCTATCACAATGTAAAGTGCATAAGTAAAAAGCTCGGGTATAGAAATAACCGAAGCACGCGGAGACGAGGATGTATTCCCGAGTTCCTCCTTGAAAGGGAGTACGTCTCGTTGGAGAGGTGTGAACCGACACAACGGTTCAACAACCACAAAGGTTTCACCCTCTTCTCCGATGAACCGCACCACAAAGGTTTGGTTCACCTTCCACTATCGGTATTCCTTCGAGGCGGAATCCGGAGCCTTTCAACAACAATCCGGGCACAACCCACAAGGGATTGGGGGCTCCCGAACGGCTCTCAACAACAATCGAGGCACAACCCACAATGGATTGGGGGCTCCCGAACGGCTTCAAGTGACCACACAAGGGTCCAACCACCACAAAGGCGTCTAGGGTCCAAGGACCCAAGAGTAACAAGTTCACACGCTTTCAACTTCCACGAATCCTCGTGGAGAGCACACCGATGCACCAAATGCAAAAGGCAAGAGCACAAGTGCTCAAATCCTTCACTCTCAAATTCCAACAAAGCAACAAATGCTTATGGGGGAATAAGAGAGGAAGAACAAAGAGGAGAACCACACAAGAACTCCAAGAACTAGATCCACTAGGTTCCCCTCACTTAGAGGAGATATTGATTGGTGGAAATGTAGATCTAGGTCTTCTCCTTCAATCCTCCAAAGATCAAAGAGTTTGGGTGGAGGGATTGGGAGATATCAAAGAAATGAGCTTGCAACAATGGAGGAGAGAGAAATCTGGGCGAGCTACTTGGCTGGAGGAAGGTGGAGGGGTATTTATACCCCTCCAGAAATTCTAGCCGTTGCCTTCAAAACCACACAGTTTTCACTTAGGCCGGAAGTTCCGGTTGGGCCGGAACTTCCGGTTGAGGCCGGAACTTCCGTCCAAGAACTTCCGGACCCCCAGAAAAGCGACTAAAAAACGGTACTGCACTCGGCCGGAACTTTGGCCGGAAATTTGGCCGGAACTTCCGGATGGCCGGAATTTCCGGCCAAACCGGAACTTCCGCCCCTCAGAAAACTGCAGAAACACTGAACACGAAAACGAAGATATCTTGATCATCCGGACTCCGTTTTCGATGTTCTCGGGCTCGTTGGAATCGCAACGAAGAGCTTTACAAGATCATGCAGAGAAACATCATAGTCCAACAATGGAAGATAAAACCAAATGGAGAAAGGTAAAACCTCTCTAAAAAGGAATAACCGGCAAACCTCCAAAACCGAAAACGCAACAAGTTTTCCATACGAAATTCGTTTTCGGTGAACTTGGGTTTGTCGTGAAGATCACAACAAGCACCAAAACCCAACAAGGAGAAAAGCCAAGTAAGAACCAAGAAAGATGAAATGCCAAGTATGCAAAGGTTTGAGCTCTCCACAAAGATGCGATCAAGTTACTCACTTGAGAGCCCCTCTTGATAGTACGCCGTCTATCCTAAAACCCGGTCTCCCACTAACAACATGAGACCGGTAAAATAGAAAACCTATCAAGATCATACCTTTGCCTTGCGCATTCCACTTGAGCTCGATGATGACGATCTTGACTCTCTCAAGTTGGAACACCTTTCTTGATTGTGCTTGCTAGCACATGCTTGATGAAGACTTCTCCAAATGCTCCCCCATACTCCATTATGGGAGGGCCTCGCAAAGCTCCGTCTTCATGTCTCCTTTGCAAGCTTCAATCAAATGATGTCTTTCGAGATGGATCATATTGAGCTTGCACTTCATCTTCTTATCTTGATATAGATGATGGCTTGGAGATAAACATGAAGTTCACTCAATCTTCTTTTCCAAGCCATGCTTGCAATAAGCTCAACTCTTCACATGACCATTCTTCATATAAACCCTTGGATGGAACCTTGGTCATCATGAAATCTTCTAGCGTCCAACACATGAACTCCAAACATTACCTATGGACAAGATCTACAAGTGTATCTCAATGCAAACATTAGTCCATAAGGATTGTCATTAATTACCAAAACCACGCATGGGGCAACACATGCACTTTCAACATATTCATATCAAATTGTAGCGCCCCTCACCGGCTATTTGTGGCTTTGTGCCGCCGCAATCTTCCCCTAACCTCGAGTCTGTCCGGCAACAGGTTGCGACCTGACGGAGTGAAGGGCGAGCGGCACGGTGGCGGAAGGTGGCGGCTGATGGGCAAAGGCGTGACAATGGAAGGAAGGTGGCGGCTGGTGGGCAAAGACGCGGTGGCGGAGGGATGGTTGGAGCAGCCTGGCGGCGGTAGGTGGCATGCGGCTAGGGCGTGGGCAGGGGATTGAGGATCGTGAATTCATGATCGTGTAGTATAGTAGTGTTAGCCTATTAGGCTGGTTGGCTGGGCACCTGGGCCTCTCCTGGGCCTTTCTTTTACATCAAAATAATAAAGAAAAACTACTCCTGGGCCTTGGAAACTGGGTGCTCGCTAAGCATATATCGGTCATTTCGGTCTGTTCGGGTTAAATCAAACCGATGCCCGAATTTACTAAACTATTTCGGTCTTTCAAACTATGATACCCATATTTTTTATCGGTCTTTTCGGTCCGGTCTTTTCGGTTTCGGTCTCGGTCTTTTAGGTTTCGGTTTTTGGTCATCGGTTTTTCTGCCCACCCCTATCAATCACATATGGACCTCACAAGCCTCTGGATTTTTTCTAGAAGGTTAGACTGAGTAGAAAATCGCAGTGAAACTTAGCGGAAAAATGGGCCACACAAAAGGTTCTTAAGGCTCCAACCCAACATTTATAGAAATTCTACAGAAAGAATTCTAAAAATTCAACTCCTATCAAACACCCTTTAAAATTCATGTGAATCAAAGAGTTGCATGGAGTACTTTTACTAATATGTATTTTAATCATGTTTTCTTTGAAAAAAGAGGCTTAGCCCATGCGCTCACTTTTAATCAGATGTTTTTCCGGGCAAAAACATATTTTCTAGCTCCGCGCCATGATATCATAAGATATTTAAAGCAGGCGAGTGTTATTTTTCGTGTGTGGGAATAATAGCCTAATTCTCGATATGTGACACATAGTACATGTGCCTCTTGGGTTAGTGGTGCGCTTTGCTTACAGCTAGTGGATTGTTGGATGAGGTGCAAGTTGTTCATGCCTTCATGGTGGCATATACACACATACATCTACATCATATCTATCAGTAATGGCCACTACTCAGTTAAGTCGATGATTAGCATCACCAAATCTTGGCACACTATATAGGTAATGGCTGCATAATATGGGTCCGTAAAATGTAAAAAAAGAGCAAAAGGTGAAGAAAAAGATGAGAATTATAGGGAAAAGGGAAAATAAGTGGGGAAACCTAGCTAGCTAAAATACACCCACGATGTGCCATTTGGAAAAGAAAATGAGCACTATCAAATTAGTTTTAAAGATGGAAATTAACCTAGGCAATAGGCAGGCAGATTTGCACTTATCTAGGGATGAAAAATAAATGGAAAAAACATTTCACGTCAATATTTTATTTGTGCAAAAATCCCACCGCTAACTTGTGTGATTGATAAGATATCTTTTTTTTTTGCGAAAAAACTTCCAATCTATTCATCAATTGTCAAGGTAGTACAAAGAATGTAAAAAGTAACAAAAATTACATCCAGATCCGTAGACCACCTAGCGACGACTACAAGAACTGGAACGAGCCGAAGGCGCGTCGCTGTCATCGCCCCTCCCTCACTGGAGTCGGGCAAACCTTGTTGTAGTAGACATTCGAGAAGTCGTCGTGCTAAGGCCCTATAGGACCAGCGCACCAGACGAGCAACCGTCGCCGATGAAGAGAAGTATAGATCGGAAGGATCCAACCTGTAGACACACGAACACAGACAAACGACGACCAGATCCAATCGGATCTGCCGAAGACAAACGCCGACCGAATCCCGCGAGATTCGACGGAGACACATCTCCACACGCCCTCCAACAACGCTAGACACGCTGCCGGAACGGGGGCTAGGCGGGGAGAATCTTATTCCATGTTCAAGGAGCCGCTGCCGCGTCGTCTTCTTCAGTAGGACACAAAACCTAACAAAACACAAAAACGCATCTGAAAACGGAGCCCTCCCTCCAGCAAGCACCAGGATCCACCGCGTCGCCATGGCCTAAGGCCACAAGGACGAGGCAGAACGGCGGCGGCGCTAGCGGGAGGCTGGGAACCTATCGCATGTTTCTCTCAGGAACGAAGCGGTGTGATTGATAAGATATCATTGCAACTAAGAAGATGAAAGAGCTCCAATATAGTTCGACAAGGATCATTCCAAACGAAATCACAAATACTCCATATCCAATATAGATACTTTTGGTTAATTTATGTAAAGCACTAAAGCGTCCACACTTTTCAACCACTACGTATGTAGTACACTTACATGTGAATCATGTGGTCGTCATAGAATGGTAATATATATTCGAAATCATTTTTGTAGTTATGATTTTGTAACTGTGAACAATACATTTAAGATTCCCGGAAATAATAATGTGGTTTCAAAAAGGAGTAAAACCCACGTTTTACATATCCTCTAGCTGTGATCTTGTCACGACCCCCGATTTAAAAATATTTCCACATTGCCCCTCTTACTTTTGACCTGGTGGTGGTGGTGGTGATACATTGAGCGTTTCTATTCTAGTGTCGTATTTTATCCAATTTTTATCAATTATTTGGACTAAACTACTAATAACTATCGCGCGGAAGGAAACATTCTCGTAAGATAAAAAGGAAAACATCAGGAGCCCGTTCTGGAAGCAAACGACAAGACTTGCAAAAAGAGACAGTTGAGGTGGTCACACAGAAACAAGCTAATTTTTTCTTAATAATACATTTTTTATTAATTTTGGGAAATATTATGCAGATGGAAAAAATTGCAGAAATAATACGGCCTCGGCTGCGAGTAAGCCGATAGGCCCCTATCGGCCACTGCTAAGCCGATTAGCCTGTCGGCCGACGGCTGCATGCGGCAGAGGCCCTGTCGGCCACGGCAAATAAATGTTCAACAAAATGGACAGTTATTAGTTAGTGTGGAAGTTTGAAAATTTCTTAAACTTTAAAATTTCTTAAATTTGTAAATGTGTACAGTGGATTTTTTTAGTGCAACTTTTGGGGGGAAGTCTAAAAACTTGTTTTTTTGAAGATTCTTGATATATTTTTTTGCATTTTTTTTGCATAAAATATTTTTTGGTGCAAACTTTTTTGTGGGAATTTTGAAAATTTGTTGAATTTGAATTTTTTTTGTATTTTGTATGCAATATTTTGAACTGTGCATTAGAAGATATGAGTTCTATGAATTCCAGTATTTTTCTATATTTGCGAATTTTCTGGCAGGTGGGTCTCACACATTTTCAACAAAATGGACATTTATTAGTTCGTGTGAAAGTTTGAAAATTTCTTAAACTTTAAAATTTCTTAAATTTGTAAATGTGTACAATGGATTTTTTTCGTGCAACTTTTGTGGGGTAAGTCTAAAAACTTGTTTTTTGAAGATTCTTGATATATTTTTTTGCATTTTTTTTGCATAAAATATTTTTTGGTGCAAACTTTTTTTGTGGGAATTTTGAAAATTTGTTGAATTTGAATTTTTTTGTATTTTGTATGCAATATTTTGAACTGTGCATTAGAAGATATGAGTTCTATGAATTCCAGTATTTTTCTATATTTGCGAATTTTCTGGCAGGTGGGTCTCACGCATTTTCAACAAAATGGACATTTATTAGTTCGTGTGAAAGTTTGAAAATTTCTTAAACTTTAAAATTTCTTAAATTTGTAAATGTGTACAATGGATTTTTTTCGTGCAACTTTTGTGGGGTAAGTCTAAAAACTTGTTAATTTTGAAGATTTTTGATATATTGTTTGCAATTTTTTTTCACAAAGTATCTTTGGTGCATCTTTTTTTGTGGGGATTTTGAAAATTTGTTGAATTTGAAATATTTTTGTATGATCGTTATTATTGCAATGTTGTTTTAGTGCAAAGCAAAAGAAAAGTAAAAAACAAAAGAAAACATATACGAAGATTTAATTTGAATGTATTTTTGCAACTCTATTGCAACAGACTGGAATTCAAAAAGGGAAATTATAGCTGTATATTGTTTGCGGTTTTTTTGTACCAAACATATTTTTGGTGCAATTTTTTGTGTTAAAAGTGTGCGGTCACAGGCTGTTCCCATTGTGATTGGAAATTTTGAAATCCTTTTTTTTAAGCGGTAAAATAGAAAAATATATGGAAAACTAATCAAATAAATGTTCAACAAAATGGACATTTATTAGTTAGTGTGGTAGTTTGAAAAAAATTTAAACTTTAAAATTTCTTAAATTTGTAAATGTGTACAATGGATTTTTTCGATGCAACTTTTGGGGGAAGTCTAAAAACTTGTTTTATTTGAAGATTCTTGATATATTTTTTTGCATTTTTTTTTGCATAAAGTATTTTTTGGTGCATAATTTTTTTGTGGGAATTTTGAAAATTTGTTGAATTTGATTTTTTTTTTGTATTTTGTATGCAATATTTGAACTGTGCATTAGAAGATATGAGTTCTATGAATTCCAGTATTTTTCTATATTTGCGAAATTTCTGGCAGGTGGGTCCCATACATTTTCAAAAAAAATGGACATTTATTAGTTCGTGTGGAAGTTTGAAAATTTCTTAAACTTTAAAATTTCTTAAATTTGTAAATGTGTACAATGGATTTTTTCGTGCAACTTTTGTGGGGGAAGTCTAAAAACTTGTTAATTTTGAAGATTTTTGATATATTGTTTGCATTTTTTCACAAAGTATCTTTGGTGCATCCTTTTTGTGGGGATTTTGAAAATTTGTTGAATTTGAAATATTTTTGTATGATCGTTATTGTTGCAATGTTGTTTTAGTGCAAAGCAAAAGAAAAGTAAAAAACAAAAGAAAACAGATACAAAGATTTAATTTGAATGTATTTTTGCAACTCTATTGCAACAAACTGGAATTCAAAAAGGGAAATTATAGTTGTTTTGTAAGCTAAAATGTCGTGCAATTATTTTTGTAAATGTGTTAGCTGTAGTTTTTTTTTCTTCTGAAAAGGTTGGTATATTATTATTATTTATTTATTTGGAATTACGGTTTAAAAGTTATGAATTTAAACAGGAATCTTGTTGTTTGATGATGCATGGAAATGTTTTAGCTGTAAAGATTTTGTTTTTTTGAAAAATTTGGTATGTTATTTTTTTTTCGAGTTATGGTTTAAAAGATATGAATTTTACTTTTTTTTGAGTAATTTGTGAAATTGTTCTGACGCTGACAGAGAGGTCCCACATGTCAGGGGGGGTGGGCTGACGTCCTGTCGTGACGTCAGCATGGTCAGCACGCGGCGGAGACGCCGGAGCTGCGCCGCACGCGGCCGGGCAGCGGCGAACTCACGGGAGGCCCAGACCGCGTGGATCTGCAAGAGGAGATGGAGGCGAGCAGAGTGGGCGGCGCGGCGGACCAAATGGTCAGCGGGTTCGCCGGCGGCGACCAATTTCGCGGCGGCGGACGGCGAGGCGAACCGCGGTGGTCTGGCAGCGATTCTGGTTGTTCCGGGAAGTGTCGGGGGGCTACCCCCGGGTAGGGTCAAGGCTTGGCATAAGATGAGTTTAAAGATATGCCGAGGTACGGAAAGGGCCGACCTGTTCGGACCTGGGAGTGTCCGAGCTTCATCTTGACCTGGAGGATATAAAGGCCGACCTGTCTTGGCCCAGAGGGGTCCGAGGTATCCCGTTGGCATGGGCCGAGGTTCATAATCCGAGCTATGATCAGCCGACCTAACTACCTCGGTGCTATGATTTGTATTGTGAGTGCAGGAGAAGCTATTTGAAGGAAGTAAGGTCCGACCTGGTAAAGATCTTAAGCGCAAGACCCGAGGTAAGGAGCCCGTCACATCCGTGCCGGGCTAACCAAGGCAAGAAGCCGTAGGTCGGGCAGGAGTCAATGCTCCTGTCACTTCCCGCCTGACACGGGAGCGTCTGTCACGGAGCCTGGCAGAGGCGTGCCCCGGGTTCGGCGGGGCTGCACGTCTCTGACCGCTGACCACGCGAGATCCGGGGAAAAGGCTACGAGGTAGCACGGCGTGGCTACGTCCTGTCTCTGTCAGAGGGACATGCTAGCTCTGCCGTTATGCAGCAGGGGATGGGCAGGCCATGTCTTGTCCCTGACAGGAGTACGATGATGACCAAAGCAGAGGCATGGCAACAGTGTTCAGCGAGGGGCACAACGGTAACTCGGCTGGCCTATATAATGGGCTTCAACCCCTCCTGCTTGAGGGAGGACGACAGAGGGAGGATCAAATCAACAGAGAGAGAGGAACCTCGGAATCCCCGAGACACCTCGGATCAAGCTCGGAGTTCCTTTTCCCCCTTGTAGCTTCATCTTCTACCTCAAGTTCTCACCATTGTATCATCACACAGCTCGAGGAGCAGCTTGTACTTGTCACCTTGAGCTATACACCGAGTAGGATAGTGCTGCAGTAGGGGTGTTACCTCCACAAGAGGGCCCCGAAGCAGGGTACATCGTGGTGTGCTTTGTGTTCTTGGTTTCTTGGTTTCTCGTTCGTGTTCTTGCGGTTTCTTGCGTGTTCTTGCTTGTGCACTTCTTGAGTGCATAAACCCTCCCCGGATTCCCCCAACGACCATTCGGCCCCATCTTAGCCATACCTATGGCATCTGCCGTGATCCCACCACGACAGTTGGCGCCCACCGTGGGGCAGATTGAGGCGTTGGAGGGAGTTTACATCCGGACGGGCTCAGGCGAGCGTGTTCTTTCCGGGCTTATCGCCAAGATCGGTGAGTTCACCTTCATCAGCGACAATGCGGGGTGTTTCGCCGGCAAGCCCTTCCCCGAGCATGGCTTCACCATGATGCTTGGCAGCTTCGTCACCTATGTTGCTGTCGAGGTTGTTCGCGAGTACCCGGAGCAGGTGCTCGTGGACGACGAAACTCCTCTCCTTGCGGCTTTAGGTCGGCGTATCACTCGCCCCGAGAGCTGCGTGGAGGTGATGATGACCGGTCCGGTTGATGCCGCTGGCAAAGTAGATGCCAGCAAATCCAAGCCGGCCGAGGTTGCTAAGGTGAGATCTGCAAAGCCCAGGCTAGAGAAAGAGTTGCCTGGTACCCCCGAGGTGCAGGGCCGAGGTGCGACCCTAGTAGAATAGTGGAGACACTGGCGACCCAGTAAATCCAGGAGTGGATGTAGTAGTGACTGTGGCCGACCTAGAGGCAAAGCGTGTCCTGTTGCAAAAGGAGGCTGTAGCAATGATGACAGCTAGAGATGAGTTCAATAGAGATATGCGTGAGTACAATGCAGCGAATGGCTTCACCCCGGTAGCAGCTGATACAAATAGGGGAGCCGAGGTGCGGCAGAGAGGCAAGGGGCTCAATGATGAGATGAACAGGGAGGCTCGACCTACCACCTCGGCTAGGAGTGAGAGTCGCGTGTCGACTGGAAGGCCGGTATATAGTTCCCCTGCTAAGAACCTCAGAGCTGCCGAGGCAGGCAGGGCCGAGCTATCCGGGTTGACTGGAGATGCATGGCGTGCGCAGCAGAAGCGAGTCAATGAATTAGTGTATGTAGCTAACCAGCAGAATGAGGCTCTCCGCAGAGCATATGCCGGGGCTGGTGATTCGCAGATGGTTTATTCAGCTAGGCCAGTTAGTCAGGTGTCCAAGGGGCAAGCCTCGTCTCCACTCGTCGGAGGAGCCGATCGAGCCCGGAGTGTCACCTCGGGTCAGAACAAGCAGCTGCAGATGTATGATCCGGTGTTAGCAGCAAAGCAGAAGGTGGGCCAGGGCAATGCTAGCCGAGCTAAGGGAAACCCCGGCCAAGGTAATGCAAGCCGAGCTAAGGGTAACTCCGGTCAGGGAAATCAGAATGGCGGGCAAGCAGCGTCGGCTGGCCGAGGTAAACCACCTCCGCCCCCGAGGCATCAGCAACAACCCCGGCCGCAGGGGCAATATCAGCGAGAGCCGGAGTATGTTCAGCAACCTCAGAATGTCGGTCAAGGCGATGACCGATATGATGATGGAGACTCGGCCATGGCGCGAGCCGGATACCACAGAGTGGATGGGGCGTTGGGACCTCGGATAGGAGCTCGGATGTTAGCTCCGGCGATGTTCGTAACAAGCTGGATAGAATCTACTTGTCCGAGCAGTTGGAGGAGGAAGGCCCTCCTGGTCCGGCGTGTTTCGGACCTCGGATCATGAAGGAGCCACCACCGCCAGTATCTCAGTTCCAGTTAGGTCGGAACACCAAGCCATACAACGGGAGCACCAAGCCGCAAGATTGGCTGACAGATTATGTATCCTCGGTGCACATAGCGGGGGGCAATCGCCGATGGGCGGTCCGGTATCTCCCGCACATGTTGGAAGGTCCAGCTCGGATCTGGCTGAATAATTTGCCGGAGTATAGTATCAACTCCTGGATAGACTTGGAGCTGGCGTTTAACAGCAACTTTGCTAGTACATACAAGAGGCCAAACCGACCTCAGCTCCTGGCAGCATGTAAGCAAGATGATCATGAAACTGACCGAGAATTCTTAACTCGGTGGAGCAATGTTCGGAATTCCTGTGAAGGAGTTGTAGAGGCACAGGCCATTTCCTGGTTTGCAGATGGTTGCCGACATGGCAGCATGCTGTGGCAGAGGCTCCAAAGAGATATGCCGAAATCCCTAGCAGAGACAATCCGGATTGCAGATTCTTATGCTCTGGTGATCCGATGCAGCCAGCAGCAGAGGCAGTGGCACGTAACAGAAGGAGGGAGCCAATAAACAACCGGCTCGGACCAAGGTGTAATGACCGCCAAGAGTTCGGACAAAGAGGAGGGAGCCGGACTACCCATACACCTCGAACCAAGTTGCAGCGGTGAACCCGGATCAGCCCGGAGCTGGAGGTGTCCAGAGGCCGAAAATCAATGGTCCGGCATTTAGTCCGAACCCGGAGCCACCCTTGACTTATGAATCGATGTTAGATGGTCCTTGCCGTTACCATACGACCGACCCGCGCAAGCCAGCCAACCATTCAACCCGGCAGTGCAGCTGGAACCACAGAATCAGAGAAGAAGGGGCGAAGGCCGGAGGAAACAGAGGAGGACCACCTCAGAGATTTCAGCCGAGGCCCACCCGAATCTGTCCGGAGCAAATGTTACCCCGATAACCACTGCACCTCCTCCGAGGCCTGCAGCAGCAAGGCCCGTGAATGTTGTGAATGTCCGAGGTAATAACAACAACAATGGTGCCGGACCAAGTCAGCAGTATGAATACCCCGGAAATGACTATAGAGAGGCTCATGCGAGCTATGTGGTCTTTGTGACCGAGCCAACTGACAAGAAGAGTGTGCAGAGGCGTGCCATGGAGGTGAATGCAGTAATGCCGGTGGTGCCGACCTATATGAACTGGTCTGAGCAGGAGATCACTTGGAGCAGGAAAGATACACCTCGGATCATGCCGAGCCCTGGAAAGTATGCCCTGGTGGTAGATCCGACGTTGTGTGGGCCTACAACAATGTGAGGTTCACCCGAGTTCTGGTGGACAATGGCAGTGCCATCAACATCATGTACCGAGACACAATGGTGAAATTGGGCATATCGCCAAATCAGTTGATGCCGAGCAGTTGTACTTTTCATGGGATTGTGCCTGGCGTTTCCTGTGCACCCATGGGCAAGATATGGGTGGATGTAGCATTTGGAACCAAGGATAACTGCCGAGTTGAGAGTATCGAGTTCGAGGTGGTGGACTTGGAGAGTGCATACCATGCATTGCTTGGAAGGCCGGCTCTGGCCAAGTTCATGATTTCCACCCATGTTGCATACCTGAAGATGAAAATGCCGGGGCCTAATGGGATCATATCCATCTCGGGTGACTACAAGCGAGCCATTCAGTGTGCCTCGGCGGGGTCTAATCTGGCCGAATCTTTGGTGATCGCAGCGAGAAGAAGAAGCTGCATCAAGTGGTGGCAATGGCGCAGTCAACACAGCTCGGCATGTCCGGACTGATGAGCCCGGACTCAACTGCAGCATTCGAGGTGCCCAAGGAGACCAAGAAGATCCCCATTGACCCGGAGCACCCGAGCGCATGGCCCTCATTGGGACCGGGCTGGGCGAGAAATAGGAAAGCGAGCTCTGTCACTTCCTCCGTGAGAATCGGGATATCTTTGCATGGTCGGCTAAGGACCTGCCTGGTGTTCCGAGGGAGTTGGCAGAGCACTCTTTATTTGTCAGGCCGGAGGTGAAACCGGTGAGGCAACCGACCCGTCGTCTCTCAGACGACCGAAGACAAGTGGTGCTGGACGAGCTGGCTAAGTTGCTTGCAGCCGGGTTCATTATGGAGGTGCTGCATCCGGACTGGATATCCAATCCGGTCTTGGTGGAAAAGAAGAAAGACGAGCCAGCCGTGGTCAAGGTGTGGCGCATGTGCATTGACTTCACTAACCTCAACAAGGCGTGCCCGAAAGATCCGTTTCCATTACCTCGGATTGATCAAGTGATTGATTCCACTGCTGGTTGTGAACTGTTGTCTTTTATCGATGCGTACTCTGGTTTTCACCAGATACCACTGAACCCGAAGGATCAAATAAAGACTGCTTTTATTACCCCGTATGGGGCGTATTGCTATCGTGTCATGTGTTTTGGTCTGAGGAATGCCGGGGCAACTTATCAGAGGTGTATGCAGAAATGCCTGCACTCTCAAATGGGCAAAAATGTGCAAGTGTATGTCGATGATATCGTCATCAAAACTAAGGAGAAACGTACTCTCCTCGAGGATCTCGAGGAGACATTTGTGAATTTGAGAAAATATCGGTTGAAACTTAACCCGGACAAGTGCACCTTTGGTGTCCCGGCTGGAAAGTTGCTTGGATTCCTGGTGTCTAGCCGAGGTATCGAGGTTAACCCGGCCAAGATCCGAGCTATTGAGAACATGAAATTACCGAAGTGTTTGAAAGATGTGCAGAAATTCACAGGGTGCCTAGCCTCGTTGAGCCGATTTGTAGGTCGGCTGGGAGAAAAAGCCTTACCTTTGTACCAGCTCATGAAGAAAAGTACCGGGTTTACATGGACCCCGCAGGCCGACGTGGCGTTCAATGAGCTGAAAAAGATGTTGTCCACCGCTCCGGTGTTGGCGTCACCATTGCACAATGAGCCGATGTTACTTTACATTGCGGCCACAAACCGAGTTGTAAGTGTGGCAGTGGTGGTGGAGCGCGAAGAAGGTGGCAGGTCGGTGCAGAGACCGGTGTATTACTTGAGCGAGGTGATCTCTACCTCGAAGCAGAATTACCCTCACTACCAGAAGATGACGTATGGTGTCTACCTGGCGGTCAAGAAGTTGAAGCATTATTTCCAGGAGCATCCCATGACGGTGGTGTGCGAAGCTCCAATCTCGGAGATCATCGGGTGCAAAGATGCAACTGGCCGAGTTGCCAAATGGGCGATTGAGGTGTCTCCATATGCACCACATTATGAGAGAAGAGATGCAATTAAATCCCAGGCGCTGCCGGACTTCTTTTGTGATTGGGCCGAGATGCAGTATGAGCCACCCAGGCCGGACTATAATTATTGGAAGATGCATTTTGATGGGTCCAAGACAAAGATCGGGCTGGGGGCTGGAATAGTCCTCACCTCACCGAAGCGAGATCAGCTAAATATGTGCTGCAGATTCATTTCTCGCATCAAACAATGTGGCGGAGTATGAGGCCTTAATCCATGGACTCAATGTGGCGAAGGAGATCGGTATCCGGCGTATGGAATGCTTCGGCGATTCCGACCTGGTGGTGCAGCAATCTTCTGGAACTTGGGATGCTCTGGATGCCAACATGGCGTTATATCGGTTCCATGTGCAAAAGATATCCGGGTTCTTTGAAGGGTGTGAATACAGCATATACCTCGGACAGAAAATAATGCTGCCGACGTGTTGTCAAAGCTCGGTTCATCTAAAGAGGCAGTACCACCTGGAGTAGCCCTGAATCACTTGAGAACTCCTTCAATCAAACCTTCTCCTGAATCCGAATCTATTTTCATCCCGGCGAGCAAGAGTCCGGACCTGTTCCAATGGAGGTAGACGTCGGATGCGTCTGGTCGGACCCGGGGACTGCGTGGCAGAACTCGGGGACTGCGCACCGAACCTCGGGGACTGCTCGTCAAGACTCGGGGACTGGTCGCAGGATGGTGGAGGAAATAATGGAGGAGATTATGGTGGCCGAACCAATGGAGGTGGACGAGAAACTTTTTCCTTTGCACCCAGTGCCGGAGTGGGCGGAGCAGATCATGAAGTTCATAACAGAGGGAAGCTTGCCAAGTGACACAACCGAGGCTAGGAGAATCCAAAGGAGGGCAAAGGCGTACACCATCATCAACAAGGAGCTCTATAAAAGAAGCGTAACCGAGGTGTTGCAACGGTGTGTCGAGCCAGCTGAAGGCAAGGAGATGCTTTTGGAGATCCACCAAGGAGAGTGTGGTCATCATTGCAGCACAAGAGCTCTGGTGGCCAAGGTGTTCAGCATGGGTTCTATTGGCCCACTGCTCTTGCTGATGCAGAGGACATAGTCCGGAGATGTGAAGGATGCCAAAGGTTTGCCAAGCAAACGCATATGCCAGCCTCGGCGCTCAAAACAATTCCTATCACTTGGCCGTTTGCGGTATGGTGTTTGGATATGGTGGGAGAGTTCAAACCAGCCCGAGGTAACATGACGCACATACTGGTGATGGTGGACAAGTTCACCAAGTGGATCGAGGTGAAACCAATCCGGAAGTTGGATGGTCATTCAGCAGTGACTTTTTGAAGGAGATCATTCTGCGATATGGGTACCCCCATAGCATTATCTCGGACAACGGCACGAACTTTGCTGTTGGAGAATTTGCTCGGTTTTGCATGAACAAGGGAATCCGGCTGGACATAGCCTCGGTGGCACATCCGGAGTCTAATGGACAAGTGGAAAGATCAAATGCTCTAGTGTTGGCCGGCATCAAGGCTCGGCTCATTGAACCACTGCTGAAAACGCCGGGGTGTTGGATAGATGAGATACCAGCAGTACTGTGGGGTCTAAGGACCACGCCAAATCGATCAACTGGCTATACGCCATTTTTTATGGTCTATGGGGCAGAAGCTATGCTACCCACTGACATCGAATATGATGCGCCCAGAGTGGCAATGTACACTGAAGCCGAGGCAAAAGAGGCTCGGGAGGATGCAGTAGATCTGCTTGAGGAAGCTAGAGAATTGGCCTCATCTCGGTCAGCAATATACCAACAAGGTCTCCGACGTTATCATAGCCGGAATGTCAACCCTCGTGTGTTTCACGAGGGAGATTTGGTGCTGAGGCTGGTGCAGCGCAAGAAAGGTCGGCACAAGTTGTCACCTCCATGGGAGGGACCGTTCATTGTGAGCCGAGCTCTGCTCAATGATTCGTACTATCTTATAGATGCGCAGGAACCAAGGAAAGATGGGCTGGACAACCCCGGATCAGAGGTCAGCGACCATGGAATATAGCTCTACTCCGACCTTTCTACTCATGAAGGGCGCAATGTATGTACCTCGGTTAATCCTTAATGAAATGTCGGCACTCCGAGGTTGAAGCTCGGGGACTGCCTCGCTCATGTGCTTGTGTTTTATTTCTGTTTGTCAATTTCGTTCATATGCCGAACTATTTTGAACCTCGTCTCAAACTTCAAGTAATGTATGCTGTGTAACTAATCTTGTGACTCGACTGACGAACGCCGAAATGGTAGTCAAGAGCAAAGATGAAAAAACGTGGGAAACATGAAAATGGACTCGGGGACTCGGTCCAAAATATAGTTCGGCATGTGTCGTTTACTAACCCCTGTCTTTACCTTTCATTTATGTCGGATGATTTTGAAACACACCTCGGCATTTGCTAAGTACTGTATGCTATAAACAACAATCTTGTGACTCGACTGTCGAACGCCAAAATGGTAGACAAGAGCAAAGAATGCCAAGTATAGTAAACACGAAAGTGAACTCGGGGACTCGTTCCAAAAGGGTTCGGCATAAATTTTAGAAAAGCATGGTTCGGATAGCAAATGTTAGGTAGCAAGGCAAACTACTTAAGGTCTATTACATCTGCACCCGGCATACCGGGATTTAATGTTTTTCTTGAGACAAGTTCAGGCCTCGGAACCAGAGACCTCGGTCGCCGAAGTTGTGGTAGTGGGAATCTCGCTGGAAGAAGCCTCGGAGCCGAAGTCGGGAGGAGGAACCTCGGGCGCAGGAACAACCTTGGTCGCGGAAGCAACCTCGGTTGTTGGAGTGGATGCCGGGGTGTCCGTCACGTCGGGGGAGATCACCTCGGTGGCTACGGCTTTGCCGGACTTGCCCTTGGGGTTCGGAGGTTCGTCGAAGTTGAAGTCATCATCAGAATCTCAGCCACCTCGGTTGTTTTGCCGGCCTTGCCCTTGGAGCTCTGAGGCTCGTCGAAGTCAAATTCCTCGCCGTCAGAGCCTTCTTCACCGGACTCTTCTTCCTCGTCCGAGCTCTCTTCATCCTCAGAATAGAGGCGCCCTCATCAAGGTCCGGGTGTTTGCATAACTAGCAAAGAGGTCGGCTGCTGCTTGGCGTTTCTCAATGCCATCAGGAGTGGTGTTCCAAGGAGAGCCCTTGCGCAGGGAGGTAACCGTGTGGATCTCGATACATTCATACCAAGACAGCACGAACACCAGGGCCTTGTCCGCTCCAGCCCGAGCTGATGAGCATCTCCACTCCCGAAGTCTAGCCTCGGCTCCTTTCAGCTTCGTGGCGAGCTCGTCGATGCAAGTGGGAGTCTTAACCTTGGGCCAGAGGGCACGATGGACCTCGATGGCAGCATCAACCAGTTTAGTTCCAATGGCCCTGAGCGGCCTGATCCGAGCATTAAGGGCGACAAGGTGGTCCTGGATATCCCAGCTTTCGCCGAGGGTTTCTGTCTCAGCCCTCTTTGCCCGAGCTGCTTGAACTTCTCGGATAGCTTTGTCCTTGGAGTGCTCAAAATGCTCTGAAGAAGACAAAAAGGCTGTCGCTGAATTAAGGCATACGGTGGCACGGGGTGTAGGTCGGCGGAAAATAAGGAAAAGGAGAAAGGAAACTTACTATCCATTTGGTGATTAATCCGAGTGAGCTCGGACAACCAACTTTTCGATATAGCTCGGAGAGCGATCAGTTCGGTTTCGGCCGAGGTGGCGCGGTTCTCCAGGGTCTTGGCAATCTTTCTGCTGTTCGGCGGCCTGGTCTTTGACCTTCATAGCGTCCTCCACAGCAGCTTTGGCTTCATTAGCCCGGTTCAGCTCTTGTTGCAGCCGAGCTATTTCATCTTCGGCTGTCTTCAACTTGGAGGCATAATCTTTGTCGCTCTGCTCCTTTGCGATAGAAGAGTCCGGTGAGACTTCTTCAGTGTGTTGTGATCCAGCAGGAGGTTCTTGAAGATTTTGGTCCGAGCATTGTTGCACTCCTGAAAAAATAGAGAGATCAGTTCGGCGGAAAGAGATTTGACACGAATATTGAAATTTACATTTCGAAGAAATCCGAGGTCTTTTTAGCACCCGAGGCCCAATTGAGTCCCGGGGACTCGGCATTGGCCTCGGGGACTCAGCATTGGAGAAATGACAAGTTTTTGAGATTCAAGCCGAGCAATTTTAACTCGGTGGAGTGTCAATTGCTCAACCCGAATCTCGGGGACTGGGAATAGTGTATGTTTGTCATTTGGTTTCAAAGGAAGAAAGAGAGTTGCGTAAAGAAACTTACCGATGCCTTCTTGCTGCAATCAAGGACCGCAGTCTGCATGTTGTAAATGGACTGGAGCACGGCGCTAGGTCCAGCTGGATGCTCAGAGGTCGGATTAGAGGAGACCTCGGCAGTGTCAGCCGAGTTCCAGTCCATGTCGTAATGCTTCTCCGAGCCTAAGCTGTTCCCGCTCTTGGTCCGGAGTTGCCCGACCTCCCAGCTGCTGATGTTCGGCTGGATGGTAGCAGCGAAAAGAGCTCGGGAGGTGGCGACCTGAGAGCTCGAAGGCGCGGTCTTGGTCAAGGTGGACTTCGGCGCAGGGACATGCGGCACCAGTTGGGTGCTCGCAGCCTTGGGTCCCGGTGGCGGTGGCGGCATCGGAGTTTGCTGTGGCTGTTTGGGGGGCTCAACATTTGAGCTGAATCTTTCTGCTGCTGCTGAAGCTTTTGCTTCTGCAGTCGTTGTTGTTGTTGCTTCTTCTGCTGCTGTTGCTGCTGGTTGCGCGCAGCTTGAGACTTGGGGGAGAGCCGAGGCTCCAGCACGGTCTTAGCCGGAGTCTTGGCGCGATCTGTCTCCGCATCCTTCTGAGGACGCGGAGGAGTCTGATCTCGGGGGAGCGAGTGTCCCAGGCCGGAGTCAGAGCTCGGCGGTGGAAGTTCGGCGGAGGCGACACGCACCGGGGAGGAGATGGTCCTCTCCGGGCTGTGGATGTCAACGGACCGTTCTGGAGGAGAGGCTCTGGCGGGGCTGCCGAGGTTAACCTCGACCTCGGTTGTCTGAGATTCAACCACTGGAGGCAGTGGTGAATGTATCGAGCTGTGGCTCTGTTTGATCTGCCGAGCCGGGCTAGACGAAAAAGAAAAGATTAAGTTAGAGTAAAAAGCTTAACCTCGGAACAGCGTGAGAAGTAAAAAGGAGCAAGGTGACTTACGCATCTTCCTCCACGGGGCCTCGTTTCTTGTGCCTCGCCGAGGTCTTCTTGGCACGCTTGGCTTTGGGCGCTGCAGTCTCCGAGGTCTTGAAGCCTCGGCATCCGAGGTACCGGGTCCTGAGCGCTTCCGGGAAGCTGCAGACGCTGGATGAAAGTTCTTATATGTTGGAGGAGCATAGAAATTGGAATAACATTGACAGGTTCCAGAATTTGGCAATCGTCATCGTCATCATCGGGCCAATCCTGGATGGACGATCGAACTGGTGGGCGGTGCGATGGGCAACCGCGAGTCTTACCCGAGGTGGCCTTGGGAATAGGGAGGTGATCCTCATTGTCCGGATCTTCAGCCTCGGCGGCGGCCGGAATAGGCAGGTCGGGAGTCCACTCCTTAGAAGAAAGGGGGCCATCCTCGATTTCCTGTCGAGTGAACTTCTGCAGAGGTGGCGAAGTAAAACCGAGTTAGCACAAGAATCAATACAAGTCGGGGTGAAAATGAAACCGAGGAATATTATACGCCGGGTAAGGTACACTTACTTGGGTGGAAGGTGATCTCGGTCATAGGGCTTGACACCCCATTTCCACTTATCGGGCATGGTGGTCTTGGCGATGGCCCGGATGCGCCTCTTCACTTCGGAGTCATCGAGTTCATGAGTGCTATTCCGGTGGGGTCATAGCGACCACTCATGTGGCAGATCTTATGGGCCCGCGCTTGTAGAGGATTAACTCGGCGGGTGATCATGGTGCGCAAAATGTCATCTGCTCCCCAACTTTTCTCCTGGAGGACATCATGGTTGATGGATCAATAAAACCTCGGGAGCGTCGGGTGCAGGCTCGTAATCCCAGTTGAGTTGGGCAGTAGGGGCTCCGATGGTGAACTCCGGCAAGTTGATGAGGTCTTCGGTGCCCGGGTTCTTCACATAGAAGAAGGAGCGTTGCCATTTTCGGCAGGAGTCCAGGCCCTGAATCCGAGGAAACTCAGAGAGGCGCCGAGGTGAAATCGAGGCCGCCCCGCAAGCGGTCATCTCCTTGTCCACGACCTTCTTGTTCGGGACACTTTGTTTCTTGAGCTGGAAGTACTTGGCCCAGGACTCGATGCTTGGCCATAATCCGAGGTAACCCTCGGAAAAAGTTGCGTAGGCCGAAAGTTGGAGGATGGCATTGGCGGGCAAGTGGTGTGGTTGTAGCCCAAAGGTGTCCAAGAAGTCCCGGAAGAATTTCCCGGCCGGGAGCCCGAAACCACGTTCGAAGTGATCCAGGAAGACGACCCGCTCCCCGGATTCCACCTCGGGTTCGATATCTTCTTTCTTCGGAACCCGGCAGATGAGATTGGCCGGGATCCGCCGTGAATCTCGGAGCCACTTGATGTCGACCTCCGTGACATCAGATCCCTCCCAGCTACCTCGTTCTCCAGGTGCTCCTTCCTCGGCGTGATCCGAGGCAGAAGACATGTGGACGCTTTCCTGCAGAAGAGGGAGGTTCAACCGGGGTAAGTACCTCGGACAGTTCAGGATAGCCGGGGTAAATACCTCGGATCATTCGGGACAGCCGGGCTAAAGGATTTAGGCGGGAAACACGTTTCTACCACTGCGAGATACTAGCAAAGATCTACCGATGAGCTAAAAAGGAAAATAAACTCGAGTTCGTCAAGGGGCAAACTAAGAGGACAGTGCTGTGGATGTGTCTAAAATGAATCTAGGTGAGATTTAAAAGTACTAAAGAGCTCGAGAGGGGATCATCTGGTTCATCAAGATCGTAGGGTTCGTCAAGATCCTCGAGTTCATCGAAGGATGAACACGTTCATGGCAATGGAGGGGAAACGAAGAACTCACCGGTGAAGAACGCGAAGGATCGGCGGCGAGTCGACGGCGCAAGGCGCAGCGCGCGTACTCCGGTGCAGCGAGGCGCTCGACGGCGGTGCGGAACGCTGCTGCAGAACGGCGGTGTGGCGGCGCAAGGTGCGGTGCGCGTCACCAGCGAGGGCTCGACGGCGGCGCTGGAGGCGGAGAGCACGGAGCAGCGGGCGAGTGGGGAAGAAGGAGAAGTTCCCCCTGGGCCCCTATTTATAACCGCGTGCGGTAACTGCGCACTACCGCGCGGTTTCCGGGGAGATGTGGGATCGTGTGCGGGCGAGGAGCGGTTGCGCGGTTTGTGGCCGCACGATCGGCCACATCGTGGGCCATAGGACGGCAACCGCCAGCGCCGGATTTTCTGTGCTGGTCAGCGCGAGAACCGAGGGGTCGTGGGCGGTCAAGTTGGTCAAGTACTTGAGTGCGCATGTGCACTGTTTGGTGGGTCCGGCTGACGAAGGCGGCGTGTGGTCAGGACCTGTCTTTCAAAGGTCCGGATTTCGAGGTCCGGGCAGAGATTCTTCGCCACGTGCCTCGGAAAAACTTGAGGCAAGATTGTGCTGAGTCAAGCAGCTCGGAAAGTTCAGATTGCATATCAACCTCGGATTAGATTATGGTCTGTGGGAAGTACCACGGCAGAGCTATATTTAAGGTCGGTTTTAGAGGTGGTGCCGTGCTTATTTTGAACCTGCTACGGCCCTCCTTCTGAGGTCGTAGGACCGCACCAGCTTCGGGGACTAATGTCGGGGGGCTACCCCGGGTAGGGTCAAGGCTTGGCATAAGATGAGTTTAAAGATATGCCGAGGTACGGAAAGGGCCGACCTGTTCGGCCTGGGAGTTTCCGAGCTTCATCTTGACCTGGAGGATATAAAGGCCGACCTGTCTTGGCCCAGAGGGGTCCAAGGTATCCCGTTGGCATGGGCCGAGGTTCATAATCCGAGCTATGATCAGCCGACCTAACTACCTCGGTGCCATGATTTGTATTGTGAGTGCAGGAGAAGCTATTGGAAGGAAGTAAGGTCCGACCTGGTAAAGATCTAAAGCGCAAGACCCGAGGTACAGAGCCCGTCACATCCGTGCCGGGCTAACCAAGGCAAGAAGCAGTAGGTCGGGCAGGAGTCAATGCTCCTGTCACTTCCCGCCTGACACGGGAGCGTCTGCCACGGAGCCTGGCAGAGGCGTGCCCCGGGTTCGGCGGGGCTGCACGTCTCTGACCGCTGACCACGCGAGATCCGGGGAAAAGGCTACGAGGTAGCACGGCGTGGCTATGTCCTGTCTTTGTCAGAGGGGACATGCTAGCTCTGCCGTTATGCAGCAGGGGATGGGCAGGCCATGTCTTGTCCCTGACAGGAGTACGATGATGACCAAAGCAGATGCATGGCTACAGTGTTCAGCGAGGGGCACAACGGTAACTCGGCTGGCCTATTTAATGGGCTGCACCCCCCTCCTGCTTGAGGAGAGGACGCACAGAGGGAGGCATCCACAAATCAACAGAGAGAGAGGAACCTCGGAATCCCCTGAGATACCTAGGATCCAAGCTCGGAGTTCCTGTTTCCCCCTTGTAGCTTCATATTCTACCTCAAGTTCTCACCATTGTATCGTCACACAGCTCGAGGAGCAGCTTGTACTTGTCACCTTGAGCTATACACCAAGTAGGATAGTGCTGCAGTAGGGGTGTTACCTCCACAAGAGGGCCCCGAAGCAGGGTACATCGTGGTGTGTTTTGTGTTCTTGGTTTCTTGGTTTCTCGTTCGTGTTATTGCGGTTTCTTGCGTGTTCTTGCTTGTGCACTTCTTGAGTGCATAAACCCTCCCCGGATTCCCCCAACGACCATTCGGCCCCATCTTAGCCATACCTATGGCATCTGCCGTTATCCCACCACGACAGGAAGCGATACTTCGCGAGGAGGGAGAGGGCGAGGCGGCGAAGCTCGCTGTTGCCGTGGATTCGTCGGAGGAGGTGCGTGGCGGCCGCATGGCGCGGTGGCGGCGGCGCGGCGATTCCGGCGTCGCGCGGAGAAGAAGGAGGAGTGGGGAAAGTTCTGGACGCTTTTGCAGAAAACACCTTGGATTTTGCCTTAATTTGATGTAGGTCCTTCTCTTCGTTAAAATGTGGGTTGCGGAGCTATTTGTCGGCAGCGAGGGTTTTTTTTTGCAAAAGCGTCACGGGAAGAGGCGTGGACCGTCCGATTAGAAAGCGACGGCGCGGATGAAAGAACTATTGAACACTGTAGCTACTGTAGATCTACAGTAACTGGATTGCTGAGAGCTCGAGGCATCGCTCAGCTTTCATATAGTTAGATATATATTGTCACTACAACACTCCTTCTAGAGTTAATTAAACTTAAATCTACTGCCTAAACCCAATGCTTCTCCTACACTTGATGCGTGGCCAAGTTACAGCGTGCATGCCTGGGCGTGTTAACTACTTCGAGAAAGAGGTCGAAGCCTCGAACTCGATCATTCGGTGTACACTTCGTTGACGTACGGTTTTGCTTTGCTTTGCTTTGAGGAACCCTGCCGGATTCTGCCAACTGCCAACTTCCTTTTGCGTGCAATAGTCAAAACACTCGCTTGATTGCTTAGTGGCTGAAGATAGTGAAGAAGCAGGCAGGAAACCAGCTGGAGCTGGGGTTCCGCCTACAGTCAACACGCCTACATGCATAGCTGCAAATAAAGGAGTTCCGAAACCACTAACTCGACCATCAACCTTTCTGGCGTGTCAAGTCAAGCTAGCCACACATATACCCCTTGAACAAGAAGCTTATTATAGGGTTTTGATACAGTCTCCAGCACTCAACTCTACCCGTTATTTGTCAATTGTCATATGGATATGTTAGCGAAAAGTTATAGACGTAAAAACACTCGGTAACCACTAGATGCATAGGAGAAACTAAATGTTCCATGGTAAAGCGAAAATTACTAGTAGCTCTTGATCTCCAGTGATCTCGTTTGTTTTAATTTAAAAAGTTTATTTCTTTGTGTGCAAAAATTACGAAAAAAACATACGGGTAAATGTACATATATGTATGGCCAAATTTGCAGCGAAATATTTTTTCATGTGCGATCTGCACAAAAAGGCAAATGTTGCAGGTTAAATTAGTTCTTTTTTTACCTTTTTAAGAGCCTTGATTTTGTGAATTATATGTAGCATATAATAAAACCGGAAACCCCAAACGTAGGCCGAGCTATATGGCTCCCTTTTTTTTTGAAATCTGCACTTTTGGGCTTCCAAAAATTCAAAACAAAAATCATGAGTGGAGATAATGTCGAGATCTATAGTTGTGCAAAATCTCAAAAAAAATCTTAATATTTCGACCTGGGCAAAAAATTCAAATCTGGCAAACTTTTCAAATTTTTGAATCTCGGCACTATTCACTATCCAGAAATGCGGATTTGTCTTTTTTGCCCAGACCAAAATACTATGAATTCTTCACTGAAATTTTACACAACTATAGATTTCAACATTATCTTCACACAGAATTTTTTTTTGATTTTTTTGGACAAACAAAAGTGCAGATTTAAAAAAAAAAAATGAGAGCCATATAGCTCGGACTCCATATCGCTGCACTCATAAATCATAATAAAACATATTATCTAACAAAACTATACATCTATGTAGATATCATGTGTATGTATCTGCGTAAATTGTTTTAGAATCTTTATGAAACTTTAAAAAAATTCATATTTTTTATATCAGGATCATTGGAACTCGGGAGAAAAAACACCTTTTTCATAGTAAAACCTATATACTCGTCCTAGATTTGAAGGATCCGGAGGTTACACATAAGCTCACATGGACAGTTCTAATGCACATATAAAATGGAAATTTCGGGCCACCGACACTCAAATTTTGTAAAACGAATTGAGTATGTACGTCATGGAGTAAGCACTGAGATCAACGTGATACCAAGCTAGCTAGGGCGCATCCACACGCAAGAAACACGCACGTCTTAAACTCTTAATTAAATATAATAATATTGAGCAGGAGCAAACAATAAGCAACAAAAGTACCAACGACAAGTACTTTTCTTACTAGTGCACAATGTCATCACTTCCTACTTGTCAATTAATCTAAGGTTACTATACAAAGCGAGGCAATGCCATCGATTGAGATATTAATGCTAGTTTTCAAGAAAAATGTGGCAATATCAATAACTTAAATCAATATAGTACGAAATATATGATGAATCTAATAAAAATTAAATAATATTGTACTCCCTCCGTTCCACAATTTTTTAGCAAGATAAAAATATTATGGAACAGAGGGAATAGATGTTAAAATATATACTCCCTCCATCCCAAAATGCAAGGCGCCCCCTAATTTCGCTGGTCAACGACATCCAACTTTGACCATGAATTATACTTATAATATAACCACAAAATTAATATAAAAATATATTGAATGAAAGAATTTTGCAAAATGAATCCAACTGTACCATTTCTACATTCTCGATCTACATAATTTTTATATATTAATGGTCAAGGTTGAGCATTGAAGATCAACATAAAAATAGCGCGCCTTATAATTTGGGACAAAGGGATTATTAAACTTCATCGAACTTCAAATAGTTTGATTTAAGACAAACCTAGAACTTCAGTTAATTTAGAACATAGTGTTTCTAGTCTATCCTAGTTGACATGTGAAATGCTGCAACACCCTGGCAAATAGAAAAATAGAAGAAGCGTATATAACACCAACACGGTGTGGACTGCTCCACTTAACCACCAAATTTAATTAGGCTGATTAGGAGTCAATTTTGGCAGCCGTGAATGGACTGACTAGCCAGGTCTCTTCCTATAAAACCCCATCAACACAGCACAAACACCACAGATCGAGCTCTTCACTCTCCAAAGACAGTCACAACAAGAAGCATCTCCTCCTCCACAGAGCCACAGCTAGAGGGCATCTCACAACAAGAAGCTAGCTAGCAATTTAAGTAATGGCGCCAACAATGGCCATCGCCACCGCCACCCTCGTGCTCCTCGTCGTCTCCCTCCTGGCGCCCAGCACCCTAGGCTCCCGCACAGGCCCGTCCTCGCACCACGGCCACGGCGGCCACGCCAAGCACTCGCCACCGCCACCACCGCCCCCCGCCCCAGTCGCCCCGGTGGCCGTGGCGCTGGTCCGCACCACCTGCAACTCCACTGCCTACTACGACCTCTGCGTGGCCGCTCTCGCCGCCGACCCCTCCAGCACCACCGCCGACGTCCGCGGCCTCTCGGCCATCGCCGTCTCCGCCGCAGCCTCCAACGCCTCGGCTTCGGCCGCCGCGCTCGGCGCCAACGTGACCGCGCAGGGCGGCGCCGCCGTCGACGGCACCGTGCAGGCGCTGCTCCGGACGTGCGCGGGCAAGTACGGCGAGGCCCGGGACGCGCTGGCGGCGGCCAGGGGCTCCATCGCGCAGCAGGACTACGACTACGCCGCCGTGCATGTCAGCGCCGCCGCCGAGTACCCGCAGGTGTGCAAGGTGCTGTTCCGGCGGCAGAGGCCCGGGGCGTACCCGGCCGAGCTGGCAGCCAGGGAGGAGGCGCTCAATCAGCTATGCTCCGTCGCGCTCGACATCATCTCCCTCCTCAGCGCCACTAGCTGAACCAAAGCTCCGAACGAATATAGTATGACCGATACGTACTACGCACAAGCGTACGTAGGTAGTACAGTATAAATTAATCATGTAACCGTAAGTACGTGTAGTTGTAACCGAACTAGTGTAGTGTACGTGTAATGACACGTACTAAGTCTCCTTATGTTTTTGCTACTAATAAGTACAAAATATGGAGTACTACATATTGATGATATGTTGAATTATGGTACTTGCTTGATCATGTTCTTTTTTTTGGTGAAACACAGTACAACGCAGGCGCTCATATACACACGCACACACTCACCCCTATGAACGCACGCACGCACACCCTACCCCCTATGAGCACCTACGAGAGACTGAGTCGGCGGGTCGAATCTTGAGATTGACGAAGTCACCATGGGCACCTCGCTGTCGACAGGAACGTCGCCTCCCACTGAAGAGTATTCCGCCTAAATGAGAAACACCAGCGTCAAACCTGGGGTTTGAACTCTGGTGGGCTGGGGGTATAACCACCCTCCTAACCATCTTGCCACAGGCAAGTTCTCGAAGAGGAGTTTATATTACAACACGACGGAAAGTTCATTTGGAGGACGAGCTCCATGGAGCCCGTCTTTTTATATAAACCAAGCCTATTGGCCATTTTGTTAGGATTTGACCACTGAAGAGGATTTGACCACTGCAGAGGATTTGAAAATTTCCAGATTTGTTAGGATTTGTCTTTTTTGTGTAGGACGGAATACAAACTATCACGGGTTGCAAATTTACAGACTCGTAGAATAGGTCATTGTGAACGTCTAGGATCTTTTGCAGCATTTTTAGAAACTTAAAAGTATCGATTTTATTTTTTTCAAAAAAGGGCTCCATAGAGCTCGTCCTTCAAATGAACTTTCGGTCGGGTCAATAGGCTTGGTTTATATAAAAATGGCCAATAGGCTTGGTTTATATAAAAAGACGGGCTCCATGGAGCTCGTCCTCCAAATGAACTTTCCGTCGTGTTGTAATATAAACTCCTCTTCGAGAACTTGCCTGTGGCAAGATGGTTAGGAGGGTGGTTATACCCCCAGCCCACCAGAGTTCAAACCCCAGGTTTGACGCTGGTGTTTCTCATTTAGGCGGAATACTCTTCAGTGGGAGGCGACGTTCCCGTCGACATCGAGACGCCTGTGGTGACTTCGTCAATCTCAAGACACGACCGCCGGCTCAATCTATCGGAGGTGCTCATAGGGGTAGGGTGTGCGTGCGTGCGTTCATAGGGGTGAGTGTGTGCACGTGTATGTGAGCGTCTGCGTTGTACTGTGTTTCAAAAAAAAAACTCCTCTTCTTAACTAATGGAAAATGGCCAATAGGCTTGGTTTATATAAAAAAGACTGCTACAGATTCCCGTAGAAATAAAGAGTGTTGAATTCAAAGAATTAGAATTACCTCTATTGCTAAGAATACAGAAATGGTGTGTGTATCATTGTACAATGGTAGCGATTATGGATGGCAATGGGTACCCGCAAACCCGATACCCGACGGGTACCCGCCTTAAATGGGGCGAGTTTGGTAAGAAAAAACCCACGGGGCTGCTTATTGGTAAAAACCTAGACCCGTCGGGTCTAGCGGGGACGGGTATGGGGGTGCCAAACCCATACCCGCAGACCCGCATACCCGCTATGTCTGAGGAGTGGCCCACATGTCATTGCCTCACACTCTAACTCTCACCTAACCCAGCCACTCTCTCCCCATTTTCTGTGCTGCTGCAATGCTTGGCGGGTACGGGGCGGGTACGGGGCGGGTCCCGCGTACCTGCCGGGTCGTGGGTATGGTAGAGATCTTGACCCGCCGGCGGGTATGGGGCGGGTGGCGGGTGCGGGAGGAGGGGCCGGGTGCGGGTATGGGGATGCCAAACCCGGCCCCGAACCCGACGGGTGCCATCCGTAGTAGCGATAAAAAGAAACATCGCCGATCTTTAATCCATGTGCCCTACACCTCCTTTTTTTTGTCGTATCAGAAAGCCACTAAAGCAGTTAGACAAAGCCACTAAAGCTTACACAATTTAACTGGCCATTGCACTGAATTTGAACACAAAAACTAACTGGACATTGCATTGGGATGGGAGTATGTACAGCAGGGTAAATGTCATCATAAAATTGTGGAAGTAGCAACTAGCAATGATGGTTGGTAAAGTAAAGAAAATATTAGGGCCAGCGAGATGACGAATCTTGTCTGACTGGACCATTTATATGTTGGATGGAAAGAAAGGAGTAGCTAGTGAAGTAACATGCTCGCCCTCAATTTATCATGGAGTGGGGATAAAACTGAAAAGCAGCAAAGCATGTCTGTGCAGGTGGCGCCGTCAGGGCAGTTCATCAACGTGCTGGCTGCACATGAAGCAGAGGTTTCAGTTTATCAACTTGTTCTTTATGTATTTTTTTCTTCTCATCCTTACTAGTCATGATTCCCTTTTTCTCTCCCAAGTTACTACGAGTATTATTTTCCATTTCCCTTTCAACTAAAGTCTCTTGCTATCCACTACTACAAAGTTTTACTGTTCCCGTGTTTTCTTCTCATCCGTACTAGTCACGACTCCCTTTTTCTCTTCCAAGTTACTACGAGTATTATTTTGCATTTCCCTTTCAACTAAAGTCTCTCATTATCCACTACTACAAAGTTTTACTGTTCCCGATAGAAAAAGGAAAGGCCGCAACATAGTAACATGTCTATTTTTTGATAATCAATACCATATATTATTATAGTAGCGAATAGTACATGGTAGACGTACATGAGATGACTACATCGATTGCAAAATAAAGTCTAAAAGGAAGGAGCAAATCTTCGAAATCTTCAAACTCTTCCTTCTTACATGACACAATCTTGTACTTTTCTGAAGACAGTCGTGGAATGACAAATATATCAACCCACATACCTGTAAATAACAACGACGGTTTTCCCATAGTTTTGAGCCGCAATGCCAAGGTTACGTGCACGCACACACACATCGGCAAGAGTACCAACACTGGTATTACAGGGAATAACAACCGAACAGCCTGGTCGACGTTGTTGGGAGCCGATAGTACGAATTGCCATTGTCGAGGACGTAGCAGCCGTGACAAAATACTGCGAGGAAAATCCCCACGACAATCATAAAAAATAATGCAAAATCGATCCGGCGAAGCAAGATCTGAAGGATCATACCTAGACAAATTTAATCTTACAACACCATCATTTGACGTCGGGAAGAAGATCTCGTCGTCGAAGGAAGGACCGAATATTGCTTATTGTAGATGATGCCAACTCCATTGATGAAAAAGACGGCTACCAAAACCCTAATCCAATCTATTGAAAACACTACTTTTATTAAGAACTCCAACCATAGATCGGGTTCCCCACCCCTCCCGACACCGACGAGGCCAGCCAGAGGAGGGGGAACCGATCTATGGTGGAGGCGCAGGTGGTGGCGGCTGCTGCTAGATTTTCAGGAGGTGGTGGCGGCTGCTGCTAGGTTTTTAGGAGGAGAGCTAACGTCGGCAACCACTTGGCCCGTATGCTCTGCGATTCAACATAGTAACAAGTCTATAAAATGAAGAAGATAATCATGCTCATGTGACTCTAGTCATGTAATAAGATCTGACTTTCTTTATCTTCTTTTTTCTCATCCTTGGTAAGTCATGACATCCTTTTTCTCTTCGAAGTTACTACTATTATTTTTGCATTTCCCTTTCGACTAGTCTCTTGTTATCGACTACTGCAAAGTTCTACTGTTTCCAGGAGAAAAGGGAAAGGCCACAACAGACTAGTAACATGTCTGCATACGATGTAGAACACAATCATGTTCGTGCGACTCTTCTCACGTAATAAGATCTGACCTTCTTTGCACTATATTCCTCTTTACACGATAGAAAATTAGAAAAGTAACCTCCAGTGTGCTGTTGCAAAAGCCAAAAAAAGGCTGGCAACCAAACAGTGCTTCTGAGATGCCATTAATCACACTAAAGACGAATCCTTTAATCACAGGCTAAAGTTGAAGCTCCATAGGCCAATGGAGACTTTAATCACACTATTCTGCTTTCCAAAATAAAGGCTCCATCCTACTCGGTAATCTCTTTTATCTTGCCAGTTTTCCTAGCACAAGTCGACAACTCGCTAAAGAATCATACGAGTCTTTTGATATGCATCAAAGTTGACATTAGGCTGCATGAAGCCCTGATGAATTAACAAACTAGTGAGTCATGGGCACAGTCAAGGAGGCAGCAGGACGCTCTGGCCATAAACCAGAAAAGGTAGTAGAAGGTAATATATAAAAAGATACCAGATAATAGAAAAGAAACATGCATAAATATCAATGGGGGCTCAAAGTTTGCACAATCCAACAACCTCAGGCGATGCCAGAAAATATCAACCACAGTGTTCGACACTCACACCCACTAGATCATGAGCAACTCATTGCATATTACACATACAGAATTCTCTTAGCACTTGCAGTACCATAACAGAATCTGGGACACCAACAGGAGCTCATAATTGAATAGGCTTGATCTTAAAGTGGAGGTTGATAAGTGAAAACACGAAACACTTCAGGTCCTGCAAACAAGAGCATCGATCAATGTTAGTTGGGGGGTGGGGGGGATCAGTTAAAGATCAACGGTACTGTGCACAACAAGAATACCGGTAATCATCAGAAGATTAAATCAATCAGCCAGATATCTTGGTGGGGTTAACACAAGCAGCTTGTTACATGCTTTTGCACCCCACTTTGAACTTTAGCTATAATGCAGATGCCACTAACGGTTCCTTAAATGTCGACAAGGAATCAATAATATATGGCCGCCCATGGCACTTGTCCTCTAAGCAAACCTAACAGAAGATCAAGGATTTAATGATGAATAGATGGTATGCAAGTTTTGTAATTATCTTTTAAAGTCAAATTACAAATGCCATCAGAAGTGAGGCAAAATAAAGGTGTTACCTTCATCCACCTACATATGCACTACTATTAACTCAATTAAGTCTATTAGGGTGTAAACCTAGCATCTTGCAAAAATTTCTAAGGAACCCTGACGCGTCCAATCGATTCTTCTGATGTACAGCAATTTTGGTTGACACCTGGAATAGTATGTCAAATTATGAAAACTGAAAATTTGGCTGGGTTTTAGAAGTGTTATTGGTAGTACAAACCCGGAACCAAATGGTTTGCTCTCCTTTCGACGCTGCACGCATAGAGTTTGAGAATTGCCTTTTTGTTTATGCTCTGTCCTTTATTTTGTAAAACAGACTACTTGGTTTCTATTAATGCAAATCGGAGGGGTGACCCTCTTTTAAAAGAAAACACATAGAGTTTGCAAGACCCCAGGTAGTGTTACTGGAAAATAAACTCCAAATGTGTTAATGTTGACTAGAAGACAATAAAGATCATGCTAACAAAGATACATTATATTACTATTAATAGGAAATTAGGGTGGACTTCCAAATTTTAAGCAAAGTATGTTGTTCCAAATCCTCCACTTGCAAAATTTAAAACCGCATGCAATTTTGTCACTGCCTATTAAATGGGTGAATATCCTGTCTTGTTCAGTGTTACTTTCTTTGAGTTTCTACAGTTAGTTTACTATTACAAGTTTCCTACAGGTTGAGCTTGGTGGTCAAGACTAAGCCAAGGAAATACTCAGAACAAGAAAAGATGCTGACAGATGTCGAACCACCAAACTCTCCTGTTGTATTTTTCTGGTATTTTGTGTCTTGAGTTTTCATCTTGGTGGATTGTAGATACTAGACACCAAAAGGTCAACTGACGTGGGAAGTGGGATATATGCTTCCTTAAGATAGCAGGTAGGGTGCTTATGGTGCTACCAAGATTTAATGACAGGTTCCGAAAGTTCATAAGAAATTGGCTGTCCCTTTTCTTTTGTTAATGGACAGGGTGGGTCCAAATATAAGTGAAAATAGGATAATTCGATATGAAAGCTAACCATTAACTAGCTATTTATCTCAAAATCAGTCAGCTTGAATTAGATATAATGGAAGTGAAGACATGGCTATACTCCTCCTGCAGCCAATATATAACCTCGTAACAGATTGATATGAGATTAAAAGCCGAGAAACTTATCAGTGTTCCGAAAATTCAATTTTGGTTGTTAAGTACATATCTCGGTGTACAGAGGATGAGTTTGGCAAAAGATTGCTCAGCACCGGCACAAATCGACAGCAAACCCATTAAGGCTCTGTTTGTTTCTAGAGTTTTTGTGGGGATTGGTGGGGATTATCCCGGTGAAACCCCAAATCCCCACATCTCCAAAGGACCGTTTGTTTCTAGTGTATTTGATAGGTTTTATCCCCACTTTTCCCCGGAATTCCCCAAACTCTAGTGTATTTTCTTCAATACCCAAAACACTACCCCTCCCTAGTGGATTGAGGATTGGGGATTTGATGGATTGGGTGAAGCTTGGGGTTTCACCCAATCCCTGTGGGGATTATCCCCATTAATCCCCACAAAAAACTCTAGAAACAAACAAAGCCTTGTTTTTCATATGTATTAGATATCAAAACCATTAGAACAGCACTTAAGTTGCTACCACTATGACTGTACAGATGGAATACACTATATATGCTGACAAAGGTGGTACTAAAGTGCACATTACCAAACATTGATGCTTTTCCATCAATGTAACGAACAAATAGTTCACAATGTAGGCCGAATTTGTGAACCTGCTGTTCAGTTAAGCTGTTCTTGAACCATCCTAAGTGAACATACCTAAGAATATAATCTGTGCTGAGAAACATGAAACAAAAGATGCTCCTCTGCTCGTAACCATTTTGCTCTTTATTGAGTTTAGCACATACCAACCACAGCACATATGCACCGAATTGTGCGGTACAGCAAATGCATCAATTAGCGCGGAACATGTTATTGATAAAATTAGCACGGAATTGCACAACCAATGCACGGCAAGGAAGCAAGCAATGATTTCTGGGAAAGGATGGGGATGAAATTACCTGGACGAGGTAGTAGAAGATGCGGAGGCCCTCCGGGTCATTGCTGGTCTGGACGTCAACGAGGGAGCCGATCTTGGATGTGGTGAAGGAGATGTGCTCGTTGCCCATGACAATCTCGAGCTCCTGCCTGCCGACGCGGTCGGGCTCCGGCCAGTTGCTGTCGTCCTCCTTCATTATCTGCCAACCCAGCACAGATTCGTCTCAGTAAGTAAACCCCCAAACCCTAGGTTTCCAAATCGCCATTAGCAAGGGGGGACGCGGGTACCGACCTCGGAGTCCTGGATGACCCTCCTGGCCTCGCGGAGCACGGAGGGGGAGACGAAGACCTCCTTGCGGATCATGGTGTCGTTCTTGTAGTTGGAGTTGTTGGCGTACCGGAGCTTGCCGTCGGGGCGGAACTCGAACTCCAGGAACTCGTGACCGAACTTGCCTTTGTGGCCCACGTAGTACCGCAGGTAGAACTCGTCCCCGCCGGCCCCCTCGCCGGCTCCGCTGCCCGCGCCGCCGACCGCCGCCATGGTCTCCTCTCTCTCTTTCTCTCTTCGTGGGGGCGGAGGTGGGATTTTGCAGCGCTGGCTCGTTCGTGCTCGCCTCGTCGTCAACCTGGAGACCTTATTGGACCTTCTATGGGCCGTCTTCCAATTTGGGCTCATATAAGGCCGGCATTTTGAGTCTGACACGTTCTCCTCTGTATCAGTCTGAGGTTTAGGCTATGTTTGGTAGGAGAGTATCCTAAAAAGCAAAGTATTCTAAAACTACAGTTTTCTAGCCCGTAGGCATAACTTAGCAAAGTATTGATAAACTGAAGTATTTTGGAGTATTGAGAATACTGTAACCTGTTTGGCTAGCGCTGTAATTATCTACGTAAAGCCGCTACTGTTAGAGAAATCTGTTCCAAACTCGCGGGAAAAAAAGACCACTTCTTCCGCCAAGCGCGCCATGACGCCCAGCTTGACTCACCATTACCACCACGCGTTCAACGACGAGTCGACCAGGAGTTGCAATTCCTCTCACAGGCTGCTCCGCAGCTCCGCCCCATCCAGGACAGGCAGCTGCTGGAGGCTGACTTCTCCACCCGCCACGAACGCGGACGTCGGCGACCACGACAGAGAAGGCGGCTACTCAGCCCCGTCTACGACCTGGAAAGCTACCGCCGGAGTGCGGCTGCTCCGCCCCGTCCGTGAGATTGAAGGGCGTAGCTGGATTTCGGCTGATTCGGCCATCCGCGACCGCCAAGGCCTCCGCGGGAGTCAACGCCCTCAGGTTCAGTGCTATTTTTCTCATCTATTAAAGTACCAGCAGTGGTGCGTCGTTGCTTCCAAGTTCAACAGTGTAGTGAACTCTGACAACAGTGTAACCTGTTTGGCTAGTGCATATTAACCAGCTTTATGGTAGTCCCTTTTTTCTTGTGGTAGATAGATGGATGGATTAGATAACTAAATGAGGTTGAAATTAATCTGGAAGAGCGGAAGAGGAGAAGGAGCTAGAGATGATACGACTCATGTGCAGGATTCAACAGTGTAGTGAGATCTGACAATACTGTAACCTGTTTGGCTAGTGCATATTAACCAGCTTTATTCTGTACATTGCATATTTCTCTGAAGTCAAGTTGTCTGAGACATTTTTCCCAATTTATTTTCTCTGGTTGTAGTAATGCTGCATCAATGTGGGGGGATTTTTTAAAGCGTAAACAAAGAGAAGATGATGAATTGTCCATCATCGAAGCCTTATACAAAAACAACAGAGGATCAAGCAATCGTCGACGTATTCATACTTCCATACTTACAGGACATAAGTACGTACAAGAAGTCTTGGAGGGTCATGAATTGAGATGTAAGAGAGATTTTAGGATGGAAACATATGTATTCCATAATCTGGTTAAGTGCTTTCGAGATAGAAAACTTCTGAAAGATTCAGAGCAAATCACTGTGGAAGAACAGGTAGGCATATTTTTATATGCCCTTTCAGCGAATGCAAGCAACCGTACTCTTCAAGGGCGATTTCAGCACAGTGGTCAAACTATAAGTGTTCGTTTCAATCAGGTTCTAGAGAAGATCTTGGCAATATCTGGAAGGCTTATACAGCTGCCACCAATTAATGTTCCTCAAAAAGTTTCAAGCAACCCCAAGTTCATGCCATACTTCCAGGTATACATCCTATAATTGTTAAATGTCATTTATAAATATTGTTACGTCATTTTCTCACTAGTTCTTGTCTTTATGAAGGATTGTATTGGAGCAATTGATGAAACGCACGTTCCGATTACTATGTCGCCGGGAAAGCAAGACCCATACCGCAACAGAAAAGGAACATTATCACAAAACGTCATGGTGGCCTGTAATTTTGACAATCAGTTTGTCCATGTCAGTGCGGGTTGGGAAGGTTCAGCTTCTGATGCTCGGGTCCTACAAGATGCACTACAAAACAAATTCTATGTGCCTGAGGGGAAATTCTATTTGGTTGATGCTGGATATGCAAATACACCTAATTTCATTGCACCGTATCGAAATGTCAGGTACCATTTAAATGAGCAAGCTAGAAGCAATCAAAGGCCACAAAACGCTAAAGAGCTATTCAATTTGAGGCATGCACAGCTCCGTAATCATGTCGAGCGTATCATTGGTGTTCTGAAGAAGCGTTTCCCAATTCTGAAATGTGCTTCATATTACCCTATTGACTCTCAAGCTTATATTGTCATAGCATGTTGTGCCCTACATAACTTCATTCACAATCATGAGGGAGGAGAACAATGGCTTGACCAGGTTGGCTCAAATATTGACCCAAAAAACATAGTCGATATTCCTAGTGGGGATGGACAGTACCGAAGTGATGTACAATCTCTCAACGAGCGGCGCGCATTGGGCAATACAAAAAGGGATCAAATAGCTGAAGCAATGTGGAAAGACTATTGTGACTATCTGCAGAGGCGCACTAGAAGAAACAATGCATGATCTGTGTATCATGTTCTGTATAGTTGAACAATTGAATGTCAAGTAGTGTTCTGGAGATGTTCTGTATAGTTTGACAGCTGAATGTCATTTTACCTTTCTTAGTTTTATCATGTCAAAAGAATTCCAAGTTCTCTTGTATTATCCATGTATTGTTATGACGAGCAACATATAATCTATATTATGCAGCCAATGGGTACATATGTGTTCTGAATACACGTAAAAACTGAAATCTGGGTTTACATGAAACCAAATAAAATGGAGAACGGTGCTAAGGGCATCTCTAACCGATCCCCTAAAATCGGTTAGAGGAGTAAAAATAGGGAGGTGCGGCACCTAACCGATCTCCAAAACGGTTAGAGGAGTAAAATTTTACTCATCGGAGGAGTAAAAGTGGCCTCCGATGAGTAAATATAGGAGTCGGAAGCCAGTTCCGAGAAAAACTCGGCCAAGGGCAAACTGCCCCGATTTCATCTCCGCCTCGCCATATCCTTCGCTCCCGGCCTCCAATCCGTGCCCGGCTCCGGCGGAGAGGTCGAGCATGAGCTCGGGATCGATTCCTGACCTCGTCCCTCAAGTCCCCGGCTCCGATTTCTTCCCCGCCGCCGGGAGACCCTTGATTTAGTCGGGGCACTGCAGGCTCCTCGAGGTCTTCCTTCCCGACCTCCTCCCGCCGGCCCCGTCCTGCCCCGCGCGCCGCCGCCGGGAGACCTTGATGAAGTCGGGCGCCAGCGTGAGCTTCTCAGCGACGCCGTTGGCAGAGACCATGAGCACTATGAAGACACGGGTGGTCTTGTAGAAGTCGGCAGGTCGGAGATCCCGCCGCCACTGTGCGCAAGTTGGCCACAGCCTCGCCGGCAATCTGAGTCGCCCTCGCGTGCGCGCCTTGCAGGTCCCGGAGAATTCCTTCTGCAAGACGGTGAATTCCTTCTTTCCAAATCTTCTCAATTCGTTTGCAATAAAGAACAAGGAAAGAAAGATTGGAATTTGGGATTTCGGTAGACATGGGGAAAGAAGCAGAGCTGGACTTGTTTTTTATGCCAATTGCTGCTCGAGGAGCACAAGCGCGAGGCGCCACCGCAGGACGAACTCGGCCACAGTTTAGATTTGTGGTTGTTTGCTCAGCTCGGTTCACGAAAGACGCATAGCACCTGTTCGATCAAATGTTTGAGCTAAATTTTAGTTTTAGGGAGTTAAGTTTAGGAGTTCGGTTCCGCGCCGTCCACCTTTAGAGGAGTATTTTTACTCCTCTAAGTTTTAGGAGTCGGTTTACTCCTCTAAAGTTTTGGGGATCGGTTAGAGATGCCCTAAGTTCCTTGCTGGCAGAAAATAAATAATGAAAAATGAACCAATTAATCATGATAAAGTATAAAAGAGCTTCCTTATTGATATGAAAATGATGTAGCTTCAGACTTCACGTCCAAGCTGTTGCAACGTTGTTGTCAGGATCCCAACCAAATCCACTCTTCTCTAAAATGGACTTGACAGTTCCATAATCTCTCTTCAAGCGCTGCTCTCTATCTTTCACTTGTTTAAGTGTGAAATCAGCTCTGGGGAATTGTTTATTCAGGCGTGTTGCCATGCAATTCCAACCTTCCTTAGTCCATCCGTTCTGACCACGATATTTGGATGCGTCATTATACTCCTTCATCATAAAAACAAGCATTTCGGTTTGCCCATCGGTCCATGATGCTCTAGGTTTTGTTTCTGTAGTTGAGAAATCTTTGGCATTAGTTACTAAAACTGGAGAGGACTGATTAAAATAGATTATGTAAACAAGAGCAAGTTGTTTTTTTTTTTGCGAGGAAACCACTGATTATATTGAAACAAGGATTACAGAAAAGTCCACCAGAAAGATAAAAATTACACACAGGACCTTACTGCAAAACAGCATCGCCGACGCGGAGAAGAACGTGCCGGTGGCGGGCCGCCGCTGCATCTCCACACAAACCTTGGATCGGGAGATGTCCCCAGGCGGCGGGGTAGTCGCCGGACCTCGAACTCCGGGGAGCCTCCACTCTGCTCCGCAGGAAACGCCGTCTTGGTCAACAATCAGTGGCTTCAAAATCATCAACTGGATCCGCCGCGTCGAGATCCAGAGGGGGATAAACGCACGCATCGGCCGCCGGGGACCGCGAGCGCGGACGAGGAGGCGCTCCGCCATGGCACTCAGAAGAGCTCCACCGCCGGAGGGGACGAGCACCACCTGCACAACGAAGACCGGCCACGCCGCCCACTCCAAGACGAGGCTCCCCCATCCTCCCGCCGCCGCAGCGGCCGGCGGAGGACAGGGGACCCGGCGAGACGACGGCGATGGGGTGGATCTGCTCGGGGGTTCCAGAAAACTCACCTCTACTGTAGCGGGAGAGGGGGACGCGTCCAAGGTCGCAACTAACACATGCTCATGGTACAATTAACCGTAGTCAATCAACCTTTTAACAAGAGCAAGTTGTTGGCAGTAAACAATCACCAAAAACGAACACTACACTCCCACTCAACTAGCTAGTAGCAGTAGTGCACGTGTGCAGCAGTTATTAATCGATCTCTGAATCGAAAACAAACAACAAGCCAGTGATACCTGCCTAAACAAACAACAAGCTAGCAATAGAGCCAAAACAATGGCATCTGCTCCACTTAATGACCAACTTAATTCGGTTGATTTATAGTCAATTTTGGCAGACCGAGCTCTTCAGTTCACTCTCAGAAGACAGCCATAATAAGAAGGTGCATCTTCTACTCCATACAGCCGCAGCTACCTAGTACCCAACAATGGCCGTCCACTGCCACGGTGCCACCTTGGGCTCGTGCTACTCGTCCTCTCTCAGTTCCTAGTACCATCGGATCTAACGCAAACCTGTCCTCTCACCACGGCCATGCCAAGCACTTTCGCCACAGGCACCGTCGCCGCGCCAGTCGCCCGATGGCCCGGGAGCCGCAAAAAGCTTCGACAGCTCAAATCAACAGAAATAAACACGAGGACAGAGGCAGCACTCACCTTTCTTCTCTTCATCGGGCTCTTTTCGCTTTCCCATGGCTGGCGACGATCCGATCTCGCGAGAAAACAAGGAGGCGGCGGCGGCGGCGAACCAACATAGCGAGCGGAGCAGGTCGTTTTTCTCGCTTCCTCCGTTTCCGAAAAAGAGGTCTCGAAACTGCAGTATTAATACCACGTTTTTTTGCTATAGCCAAACACATCAAAGTATTATATACTGCAGTATTTTCTGAAACTGCAGTATTTTTGCAATACTTCGAAAATACTCAGCTACCAAACATAGCCTTATCTTTCTTTCACTCAAAATTATTAGGTTTAAATAGTTCAAAATTTAAAATTACCTTAATTGAAATGGTGTTTAAATTTTAGAAACTTCTCAAGCTTCAAATGTGTTTTTTTCATTGGGCACTCCTTGCCCAAGCATAGTGCAACTTGTGGGCGACGCGTCAAGGACCTAGAGGGCTAGAGGCAAGCCACAGTAGCGGACCTCTCGCCGAAAAATATATGTAATATCTCTGTGAGATAGCACCCCAATATTAGATAGTAAACTGATAAGAACACCGGGAAATTCACTTTTGCTCCCGACATCCAGTGCTCTCTATATTTAAAAAGAATTTAAAAAATCAGATTTATAAGTTAAAAAAATCTGAAAACAAAATTAGATGCATTCATTGATGCATCCTACGAGTATGCTGTATGCAAGATCATAATGTGAAATTCTTTGTATTATGGGATACAATTTTTTTTGAAAAAATCTTGTATATTTTGGAGATTTCAAAGTGTGTATAATCAGATCTCATATTTGACATTTTTTATGTAGGTCTGAATGTAAAGTATTTCAAATTAAAAATTTGCACATTTGTGGTAAAATCATTGACAACATGCAGGATTTTTTTATAGATTTTTTAAAACTTGTAAATATGATTTTTCTTCTTGAAATATAGAGAGCACAGGAGCTCGGGAATCGGAAATCTCCACTCTAACAATATATACTACACTTGATCTTTGCCAAAAGGCCTAGAAATAAATATATGAAATGAAAGCCAGGATCCTTTCATTCCAATATCCTTGCCTTCCGACTGCCTACATCGTCGATGTAGTGTACCGAACTCTGAATATCAAACGGAGCACAGCCCACCTATCTGAATTTGCCACACATGTGCGCCCAGATAGATCAAGTTATCGTTAATCTCAAGAAAAAATATTCACTAAACATGGACTTGTTCTGCAAAAGTAAACATGGAACTTGGATGAGCTACAATGCTACATCGTCCAGCAATACCAAGATCACATCAATAACAATTTATGTACTGACAACCATTAAATCACTTTGATTTTGTAGCAATGGGATCACTTCGCAACTAATTCGTAGCTGCACAGGGATTTGAGACAAATCTAGAGCTCTAACAGTAATCTTTAGCTACGAACAGATCAAGTAAAATCACTTTGATTTTGTACCAATGGAATCGTTTGGCAATAAAAATGTAGCTGCACAGGGACTTCAGACAAATCTAGAGCTCTAACAGTAATCTTGTGCTATGATTACAAAATTTCTATCATAGATGCATAATTTGAGAGGAGATCCTTGGTCGTTTGGAGGCTCCCATGAGCTCCACCAATGAGGGCAATGGCCGAGGAACTGCCACGTTCATCAACCTGTACAGCCTCCTCAGCTTAACGTTCAGAACCTTCGACGACCCGACTGCAGAAGGATCTGCTCTGTCAGTGCCAGAGCCTTCGGATTTGTTGCTAATGTCTGACAGAGGAGTGCGATCCTCTGAAGGCAGTCTTTCACTGGGCTTGCAAACTTCCCAGAGTTCAGCTCTTGCAATTGAAATCTCTTCTACGGATTCCAATCCAGCTACCCTGATTCGTTCCACGCCATGACCGCATTTCCCATCCTTGGCAAGTTCAGTACAGCCTTGTGTACTCAAGCTGTGCTCTTGCACTTCACCTTCAGTAATGTCGATTACTTCGATGGATTCACAGTCCTTGTGCAACTCAGGGTCTATTGCTGAACCATGGAGCTCTTCCGTTACAGCCTGAGTCGGATCAGTCACGTCGGCAATTCCTTTGTCAGGTTTGACGTCCTTCCACAGCTCAAACGATTTTGTATTCGAGTTCTGAAATTCCATCTCAAATTTAACTTCCTCGTCCACCTGAACACTCTTATACTCTTCTTTCATCAGTTCACATTCCTGAGGTAACCCAAACCTTGCTCTCCCAAACAGTGTCACCGGCGCAGCCACTTGGATTGCAAAATCCTCTAGTGCTTGTTTTTCAGTTTGGAAAACCTGACTGCAAATAGCAGAAAAAGTGTCTTCTTGCTCACTTTGCTTCATCTCTTCTACCACGGTTGGCGCTGCCTGGAGTGAGCCTACGACGGTAGAATTCCCATGTGGTATTCCGAGCAACTTCCAGATGGGATCCTCGGGGCCTAGCTTGGACATGAAGCAGTGTTTCTTGACATAGGCCAGATCCATGGCAAGGCAAGGAGGTGTGGTCGAGATGACCCACTTAGGCTGGAGGAACCGCAGGGCCTGCTCCAGCTCCTCGCGAGACGAATGCATTGACAAGCACACGTGCCACACCCCGAACTCATCCCGCATAGGCTTCGTCAGCACCGGTTTCTGCTTTAGCGACGCCTCCTGTGACGCATAGTGTGCGTACCACTGGGAAGAAGGCCTGATGATGAGGGGCTCAGGCTGCTGCTTCGCCCGTGCTAATGCAAGCATCTCAGTCGCCCGCTCCGACAACCGGGGGAATTCGACCACCTGAAAGCGAGAGGACGTGTCTTCGGTGAGGATCTCCGGTGCGACGAGACGAGCGAGAGGGTGTGGTAGCAGCCTGAATTCTTGTCCCTGTCGACGTATATCTTCGACCCGAACGCCCTCGACACCTCGATCAGTATCTCTTCCTGTCCCAGCATGTCGGACACCAGATAAACTGTCGGCGCATTTGGGTGCTCCCAGATGCAATTGATCACCTGATATTAGAGAGCAAACAAGGGGATGAGACACACGAGCTCGGTTGCTGGTTCTGAATTCTGACTGCAGCAGCACAACACAGATACCTGACGAATGGAGTCCTCCTTGGCCGGGAATTGCAGCGAGCACTTGGCAAACGTGCAGTCCAGGAAGAGGTAGTGGATGCGGCAAGATGGCGGCGGCGGCTGGGACTGGCTCGCTGCTGGTCCCTCGGCGGTGATGTACCTGAGGGGCATGCCCTGGATGCAGTCGGGAGTGAGGCGGCAGTCGCCGGTGTGCAGGACGTTGCCGAAGGCGCCCTCGAACAGGAACATCACCGCGCCTGCAAGCAGCAGCGACAGCAGAAGAATTCATTCAGTCGTGGTGGTACCAGCGAGGAAATCAGCGAGAAGGGGAATATGACGACATTGGCGAACGAACCAGGGCAGTGGTTGGCATCGAATGCGGTGACGGTGAAGTCTCCGTCGGGGTCCTGGATGAGCACCGGCGCGCCGAGCTCAATCTCCACGAACGCGTCCGGTCCAAGCTTCGAGAGGGGAAAATTCCCGGATGCAGATCAGATGAAATGAAACGAACAAGCAAGAGAGAGACGAGGTGTAGCTTGGTGGTGGTGGTGGTTACCTGAGGGAAGATGTGGCAGGCGATGAGGACGGTGAGGCGCGAGGCGTAGACGGCGCCGGCGGCGCTGGTGGTGGTGATGCCGGTGAGGTGGTCGCGGTGGGCGTGGGTGAGGAAGCGGTGGCGCTTGAGGGCGGAGGCGGGGGTCCACGTGTCCACCGCGAAGGGCAGCCCCCTCGGCAGCTCGATCGGCATGTCCTCTCTCTTCCTCTTCGACGACGACGCCGGCGGCGGCTATCTCCCTCGTTTTCTCGCTGTTCTGTTTGGGTGGAGGGAAGGGCGAATTCTTTTAGCGCGGCCTCCCAAAATTTCGAGTTTTTGGCGCCGACAGCTACGAACATTTCCCTTTCAAAGTTTCAACTTCGATTCCCCTGTTCACCAGGCCCTAGTGTCATTGCTGTTGCCAACTGTCCGATTTAGCAAAAAAAAAAAATGTCCGATTTGGCAAGCGATAACCGGAGCCAGACAAGAATATGGAAGTGCAATTTTTTTTTCAAGTACGAATCCTCATAGTCATAGCATAATCTAAACATCAAAGATTCGAATGATTCGATGGTTAAAAAAAGTTGTCAGGTGAAAACATATCAAATATATTTGTGCACGTTCACCTTTCACCGTGGAAAAGAAATGAACACCTTCTTAATTCTGTTAGTAGCCTGGTATAGCTGTTTTATGATTAAGAAATGTATTGCGTAGTAGATTTATGTATTATGTTCTTATGCTTCAGTCCAGGACATGTGGAGATCAAGTTAACTTCTATGCTCTGGTAAAGAACATGTGAATATTGGTTAAAACCACTTGGTGCAAAACAATGTATTTTCTACAATGCTTGGAGTTATATAGTCTAAGGAACCAAAGTACTACTCCCTCCGTCCCAAATTATAAGGCGCGCTATTTTTATGCTGGTCTTTGATGCTCGACTTTGACCACTAAAATGCTCTAAATTATGTGGATTCGGGATGTATAAATGGTACCGTTGGATTCGTCTTGCAAAATTCTTCCATTTCATATATCATTATACAAATTTTGTGGACATATTATAAGTTCAAATCATGGTCAAATTTGCAAGCCGTTGACCAGCGAAATTTAAGGGCGTCATATATTTTGGAACAGAGGGAGTACTCTGTTTTGTAAATGTGAGATTATCTGCTATGAATGTACATATATCGAGCTCCACATTGTTGAATCTTAATATTCTCAATTTGAAGTAATTTTTTCTGTGTTTGATATTAGTCTATTAGACCAGTCACCAGTGTCACATTACCTAGAGCATGTCACCACTTCTGTTTATATTTGTAAATGACAAACCTGTTCGTATAGCGATTTTGTCTGTAGGCTGCTAGCTGCGACTGCATGTATTCGTCAAGTCATATGCATATAAACTACCGGGCCCTCAATTTTCAGTAAATGTGTAACAAAGAGAGATACTACCATGGTTATTATGTCAATGAGTCGAGTCGAGTCAAGCTCGTGGAGTTGAGTCAACATGGCGCCCACCATGGCGACAATTAGGCGTTAGGTGAAAATAATAATAAATAACATATATAGGGTAAAACATATGAAATTATACGCATATGGCATTAAATTCCTACCATACGTGACAATTTGGCCCAAAAGGTATACTAGAGCCAGCCCATTAGGCCCAATAACCCGATATAAGAGAACAGAAAACCTATCAGGTCCCCAACGCTATCAGCCACTCCCTAGAAATAAATTGCAAGCGTGACGAATGCCCAAACTTACTAACATAGTAGCGCACATATTTGATTGAGAATTTGTGTATACTAGAAGGGGTTCTCAAGTCATGAATTATGTGCTTTAAAACCTGCATAACCCTCTTTGTTGTTAGTGTTTGATGTGCTTGTGATTTACTGGAAGGTAATAACAGAGTAGCGCACATATTTGACTGAGAATTTGTGTTTTGGAAGGACCCTAGATCATTCCATATTTGAGTAATATCAGATTTCTTACTCCCTCCATTCCTGAATGTAGGGTGTATAGTTTTCTGCACGTATATTAAGACGTGGCTATTTTGCATACGGTGGACTTATTTTCTCTTGGAAAAAATAGGGAGAGAGGAGTCCCTAATAGCAGCAAATTGACAACAACGTGTCAAATCCCTCCGCTTTAGATTGAGACTCATTTGTAGATGCATAAAATTGTCCATAAATCGCAATACACCATATATTTTGGATTTTTTTCTCAAAAAACTATACACCTTATGTCAAGGAACGGAGGGAGTATAATTTTAGCTCTTGTCGTTAATTTATGAATTGATTTTCATCATCTGCCATATTTAGGCAATCATCATTCTATTGTTGTAAATGATGCCTCCTTGATTTCCGCATCTCGTATTGTTGTTTTGAAGGTTAAGTGCACCATTTCATGTGTGCGGGAGTGACTTGAAGTCCCATCGATTACCATTGTCTTTCTTTGGCACCTTCCTCCTGTTATGGTCATGAATCACTTCTTAGTTCTTGCATAGCATTTGCTTTGTTAGATGAAATCTGATTAATCCCCCACTAGAAGACAAGGTTTCGGGAAGCATTCCGTTGACATGTATAATGGTTTTGAGCTAGGATTGTGGCATGGCATAGGAAGAACTAGGTGCTTAATTGTGACTTTGTTTTGGTTCCCGCAGATGCCTCTTGGTCTGGTGCAGGGGGTCGACAAGAGTATGTTGATAGAAAGGGTCACGCTGCGGCAGCGACACATCTACAAAATGATTTATGTGAGTTTCTTGTTCCTCTCATTTCTCATGATTTAGGTCAGTAATACGATGGCGCATCCTACTTGACCCGTGCCTTTTATTTTGCTGTTGCTGCGGTTTTTATGTGTGACGAAAGCCCTTGCTCAGGATGGTGGTACAGCCCAATGCGGAGGTGATGGCGAGGATGTGCGACGGGTTCAGGAGGGTGCCTGGTTGTGACCGGCAACTTCCACCAATCGACAACCCGGGACAAAAACAGCTATAACTCCTAGGTGCCTCCCACCGCTGTTTCTGAAAAAAAAAACACTTCAACTTTGTAGGTTGGTAGCTTGATGGCTAGTCACCGTTCAGACTTGTAGGTTGCACTCATATGATGTGGAAGGAAAGGATGCATGGCCAGATAATATAGTTGTTTGCTTGTGATTTGGCCGGTGCTTGTATAATGTTGATGCATATACACTGTTAGGTAGGTACTTCCGTGTGCCTCTTCTGTTCTGGAACTAACTATTCATCCTAGTGGCCAATGTTTTGATGGCTTTTGTTGCACACTAAAATGCATTTCCTTCGGTGTGGAATAGAACTCAAATGTCAAATTTAAGCATGAAAATGATTCATGGTTCTAGATGATATGGAATTCTTTCATAGGCACTCTGCTTGCTATCTACCATCACTAATACAGCTTGTAACCATATTGAGCAAGCATGATTTTTTCCAAAGTTTATAAACATTGACCAGAAGCAAGTTTTGGAACTCATCATGTAACTAACGTTTTCTATATTGAAGAAGATAAAGCTTTGCCCACTGTCGTTATATTCTCTGTTGGATCCTTAAATGAACAATAGCATTTTAGTGTTGTATATATGTTTATTTCAATGAAATGAAACGCAAAGGCTTTTTGCGTTTTCTCGGAAAAAAACTATATGTTTATTTCGAATCATTGGCATGACCCAGCTAGTTTTGCCCTCTCTGTTGTTCTATTCCCTGTTGTATTTCGTGTTATGAATGTACATATATTTAGCTCCCCATTGCTAAATATTAAGATTCTAGTTTTGGCGAGACTTGTTGCGACGTTTGATATTAGACCTGCATTACATTACCTATTAGCACGTAATACTTCTCTTTATTTGTAACTAACAAACTCACATATGCACCAGACGCTGCTGCTGCTGCTGCTGCTGTGTGTCCATTGGTGCACGTAGCTTGTGACCATATTAAGCAACCATGATTTTTCTCCAAAGTAAAATTGACTACAAGCAAGTTTTGGAGCTCATCGACGATTTAATTTTGTCGAACAGGTGGGATTACCTAATTTATGTATGCTTGTGTGTGTTCTGATGATTAACTCAAGCTAGAAAGCCCTTTGATTCAGCGATGCTTAAACTAGTAGTGTTTGGCCAGACACACTCGTAGCTAGCCGTCATGAGCTTGTTTGTTTTTGTATGCTCATCATGAATGTTGTTTTTCCCATGCAGATTCAAGGCCGTGATTCACTTTGATAGGCTGAAAGTCGTCAGGGAGAAGCCATTGCTTTACCACGACGACAACGTAAGTCATCGGCACCATCAGCCTACCTCTTTTTTTTTTTTGCCCTCTTGCATTGCTGGTTCAGTGGTTCACATGATACCATTGAGTGTTGTCGTTGACTGGTGGGACCAGGTGTCTCTCAAAATTCCAGCTGTCACGTACTCACTTATAAACACAGCCATGCATGCGCCAGTAATCATGTGGTCCCAGCTCGTCTGTGCTGCTTCTGTTGTTGGCTACTAGCATTTTATGTTGCTGCAACCTATCTATATACTTTCTCTGTTTTTTAATATAAGATGTTTTACCATTTATCCACATTCACATATATCTAGATATATGTAGATATATTTTAAGGCCTCTTTAATTCGTAGGATAGGAAAATCATAGGAATAGGAAAATTGTAGGATTCCAATGTCATGCACACTGCAATCCTATAAGATTTTGCATGCACCAAAGTTTGATTCCACCAAAGGAATTATAAAATGAGGTTGGAGTGAATGTTAGATTTCCTATGGGAAGTAGTACAATGATTCCTGATCCAATCCTACAAATCAAATGACCAAGATTCATTCCTCCACAAATTCTTTGCAATTCCTTTGAATCAAAGGAGCCCTTAGTGTTAGTGTGTATATACACTCATATTAGTATGCATGTAGACAACAAGTTGGATAGCTAAAACGTCTTATATTTATGCATGTAGGGAGTATGTAGTAGGAATGGTGGTAAAAAACACTCCAACATTTTAACTGCTGTGTCTTCATTTGTGTCCTCTGAACAAGGAGGCTATGATGTTGTTGCCATTGCTTGTTCTACACCAGTTAGTAAAGTAGGAAGTGTCCTGCACAGAGGAATTCCGCCATGAACCCTTACCAGCCAGCCAGCACTTGTTTTCTGTTGCCCTGTCAATTATTGATTTTGTACAAGCTTCTTACTTGTCCCTACTTGTTTCAGCAGCATTCAATATTTGCCTGTATGAGGTAAACAGACAGTACAAAAAATTCAATTAGATGATATGAAATATCTACTTGCAGAGGTTACATCATCTAAAGTTCTAAACATATAAAGCAGAAGATCCTTAAACCAACTATCATCCAATTAAATTAAAATTACATAATAGAATTTTCTATTGGAAAGCTCTTCGTCAAAGGAGTATTAACATTAACAGTTTTGTTGGCACTCTCACTCTTCCTGACTGTATTGAGTATTCTTGTCATACAAGATCCAGTTTCAGTAACTTGCAAGTTCTCTTCCATTCCATGCAACTCCCTCCGTTTCAAATTCCAGACTTGTCCCAAGTCAAACATTTATATCTTTGGGCATCAATTCCTATAAATTTGTACAATATAACGACGAGCATAATTCTCATGGTGAATCTAAAATATAAATCTTACGGAGTATTACGTTAATCTATTGAGTGAATTTCACTTTTTATCCACAGTAACATTTGTGACAGCAATTACCCCATTTCATACGAATTTCTCCTGTTTACCCTATTTAGTCTAGGACTCTAATATCTGACGAATGGTACAAATAAAGGGACAGTACTTGACGCATTCACCAGTTAACATTCCCATTTAGTGAAATATGTTTCGGATATTGCAAACCACGTAGACCTGATAACTCGGTCCAACCTTACAGAATGGGTGAAGTTTATAAGGGGGTGAAAGCTAACACAACTTTTACTAAATGGGGGTAAGTGGGAAGTTCTGCTAAACGGGCCAATTGTTAAACTAGGGGGTGAAAAATGGATTTAACCTAAACTACACGCATTTCTAGAAATCGATAGTTAAATATAGAAAGAAAGGTTTGACTTTGGATAAAACAAGAAGTAGAGGGAGACCCTAAATGTATTGCCATTTTTACAGTGGCCACGGATCCAATGCAATATTTCCCCTCAAATAAGCCAGCCATAGGGATTGCCAATTTTGTCCACTGAGAAACAGCTGGGTTAGCTAAGCTTTTACCTATTTTACTTATTTTGTGTGATGGAAATAATTTCGGTTCCCACAAAATAAATAAACGTTTAACACAAAAGCAAGATTATCACCAAACAGGTGCACACAACAAAGGAAAACATCACTTCATTCGTGCACATAGTGCATCTTATCGTTTTGACAATGGCCCAGGAAATTGTATGGCACGAAACACGCAATGCATGGAAGCTGAATCCTGGGTATGAGATAACCTACCAATGGTCAATGGTGTGCAATATTTCCCCCTCAAATAAGCCAACTATAGGATTATTTCCTTGGTGCGCATTTTGCACTGTTTGAACAATGGCTGTGGAATTATTTTCAATAGGGGTTAGTTACACCACATGGCGTGCAAGATACAGCACATGGTGCACTCATGAAATCATTCATGTGCAACACACGATAAGCAAGCAGAAACTTCGGTTACGGAACAATGAGGTGAAGTTAAACTGGACACTGTCTTTACTTTTGTTATTTTGTCTGTTGAATGAAGCCTTTTTTATACATCTCATCAAACAGAAACCACAGAATTTAAATGTGGTGACAGGGGAGCAGTAAGTGCTAAATTTATGGACGGAAACGTAAATGCTAACGAGAGAAATGCACACACAATGTTCACCATCCTGAAACAAATACAGTAGTTATTTTGAAAACAACAAATCAGATAGATCAAGACAATATAATCTGGTAGCTGCACATGATCAAATCAAATAATAAACAATGAAAACCAGAATTGTAATGGACGATGGAACACATTCTTTTCTGATATTAACATTCACAACATAATAAAAACATAGATGTAACAACATTCTACATCCACTCGGTAAAAGTACCTAAAGTACTCTCCTGCTGTCCGTAAAAGCTGGTTTACCTTTGATACTTCAGTTTGTAACTCATTTTGCTAAGCAAGCATATGAAAGTTCTTAACATAATTACCTGGTCGATGAGAAAATGTCGAGATGCTTGGAGATCCCACTCTCGAGGTAGGTGTAACAACAATGACCCACAGGTCTTCCAGAGCCAAAATTGGCCACGCCTTTTACAGTCTTGTTCCTCATATCAACAGCAATCACATAGGCCTTATTCCCAAGGAAAACAGGCTTGTGCATGAGGTAAACAACATCACCGTCATGCAAGCTAAGAGCAGGATAGCCTACAATAAGTGTCTTGAGGTTTGGCTTGGTATTATCACCCTCCTGCAGATTAGGTAGCATTTGGGCATGCACCAGGCTATCCAATGGTACGTCATCGGAGCATTTGATAGTGCAGTCCTCCTCCCAGTTGCTACCAGAAGCAATGCCTGAAATTTTTATTTTTTTTGTTGCAGCAATCCAACCTTCAGATATCGGGGAGTATCCAGCTTCTGAGCCCAGTTTGTGCATCTCAAAATACTTGATGTAACCTTGGCGGACAATGATGTTCCGAACATACAGGGGATAACGGCTGAGTGGCTGGGGCGACAGCGGCGAAGGTAGTGGGATGTAGCGAAGACTCTGATTGTCAAGGAGAAGGTCACAGATGAGAATGCCCCGCCTGAGGTCGACCCAACCCACTGAACCAAGCTCCCCTCCAATGGTAATCCCCTTGTTGGGAGAGTGGAACTCAAAATCCTGCGGTGAATCGAGATGCATCAACTTGGTGCTCCATGTTTTTGCCTTGGAGTTGTACAGGTGGAGATCAAAGTGCCCATCGGTGTACTCCCGCTCAATGAAGGTCCTACGTAGCACGGCGATGAAGAACATATCTTGGTCGCCGCAGCGCAGCAGGGCAACCTCGTGGTCGAAGAAGGTGAAGTCCGGGCGCGAGTGGACGAGCTTGACAGACGGCGGCGTGTTCTTGGTGCCGGCCTGGTAGACGAAGTAGCGGATGTTCCTGGCGTACGTGTACTGGCGCTCGGGGCGGATGCTGATTCGGAGCAGGGCGAGGCCGTCCTCCGTGTAGGAGATCCTGGGCATGCCAGCGAACGCGTCGGGCTTCAGATCTGGGCAGTGGACCGTGAAGCAGGAGACGCGCGGCGGGGTGGCCGGCCAGAAGGTGACCAGGATGCGTTTGCCCTTCTTCTTGGTCCTGCTCCTGCGGCCACGGGCGGTGGTGGCGTTGGTGCGGTCGCTGATGTAGCCGAACGAGTCGATGAGGATGGTCTCCGGAAGAGGAGAATCCGGATCCTCGGGGTGGATAGGCGGAGGCATCATGAGCAGCCGGAATTCTTCATCCAGGCCCATGGCAACCGAGGAGGTTGATGTGGAGTTGACGGCCGAAGCAGGAACGGGGGTGGAACCCTAACGCAGGGAGGAGAGATGAATCTATGTATGGGCTCAGTGCAGTGGTACACAATGCCCTACTTGCGACTAGTCGATATTTATCTCGGGGGCTCGGTAATTCCTATACATCGCGTACCGCGAACGGTACGAACTGTCGCGTACCCCGCGCGACAAATGGGCCGGCCCATTCTAGCCTGGAGCGTTCAGTTTTTCCTGTTTCGTTTTTTGGTTTTCTTCTCTGTTTTTTTTCTTTTTTCTTTCTTTTATTTTCTTTCTTTTTTATATTCATTTTTTAAAATAATATATTTGCAATTTGTTCATTTCGGAAATTGTTTATTTTCGAAATTTGTTCATTTACAAAATTTATTCAGATTCAAAAATTGTTCATTTTTTAAATTTGTTCGTTTACAAAATTTGTTCATTTTCGAAATTTGTTCAGATTCGAAAATTGTTCATTTTTGAAATTTGTTCAGATTTAAAATTTGTTCATTTTCGAAATTTGTTCATTTACAAAAAAAATTCAAATTTTGAAATTCGTTCATTTTCGAAATTTGTTCAAATTTTGAAAAAAAATCAGATTAAAAAATTATTCATTTTCGAAATTTGTTCAGTTCTGAAAAAACGTTCATTTTGGAAAAAGAACGAGAAAGCATTACGCGCAAACTTTGACGGAGTCCATTTAGCTACCTACGCGAGCGGGGGGTACGCGAAGGGAAAGCTAGCGCTCGCGTAACGCGCCATATAGGCGATCCCGCGGGCTCCTATGACGCGTTTTGCGTCAAATAGACCCGACGACACGAATGGGCCATCCCATTTGGCGCATACTGTACACACTGTAGGAGGGAGCCCCTATATGTCGCCCCGCAGTGGCACTTTAGGCTCGCGCCACTTGAAGCAGTGCTTCATGGGCCGCATCGAAAGCGCCCAATAAAAACAGTACACTAATCCTTTTTTTTGTTTTTCTTAATCTGATTGTTTTTGAAAATCCGAACTTTTTTAAACTGGACAGATTTCGAATCTAAACATTTTTGAAGAATACTTTTTTCCAAAATCTGAAAAAAAAAACTAAATATTTTTTAATCTGAATTTTTAAAATTTAAACAATTCTTAATTCTAATTTTATAAATTTGAATAATCTTCAAATCTGATTTTTTTTAAAAAAATCTGAACATGTCGAATGATAGTGATTCACGATCCCCTGGCAATCTTACTTCTGGAGATCAAAAGCAAGTTTATTTGTTCGGCAGGCGGTGCACGTAAACAAGTGTAACAGCCCAAAGCTGAGAACCTAAAAACCTGTGTAAATTTTCCACTTTTGAGTTAATTGCATCATGGCATCCATGCATAAACATGTCTCTTTTGAGTTAACACAACAGTGGTATCGAAATGATGTTGAGTTGCTAAAACAAAATGCCAAATTGCTCTAACAAACTTCAACACAATGAAGGCACTCAAAGTTGCAAAACAAAATTTCTTGACATCTTATATTTGTCAAGGAAGTTCCAAGAGTTCAAAACCATATTTTTCAATTGCCCTAAATTATTAAAGGAGCAACATGTTAAAATTTAGCAATAATGCCATAAGTCAACCCTATGAACAAATGTTGTCAAAACTAATTTATTTTGCAACGCCAATTTTTGTGGTGCCTCTACATGCAGTTGGGAGGCTACCCAAATTTTCTCAAATTTTTATAAAATGTTTAAGTGCCCTAATAAAATCATTGAAAAGCTACTGGTTTTATTAATAAATGAGGAAAGGACCTATCCGTGATGGTCAAAAGTTAATGAGGGGGTTTTTGCAATTTTTCCTTTCTTCTTCGTCGCTGTAGCGACCGCACGCCGCGCTCCCGCCGGACCACCTCGCCGCCCTGCCACCGACGCCGCGCCGGGGCCCCCTCTGCCTTCACCGCAGGAAGACACGCACCCCGGGGCCCTCTGCTCCCCATCCCTCACTCGCTCCCCGCTCCCGTGCTTCCCCTTCCTCTTCCCCGCGAGCTCCGCACCATGGCCATGGCGGCCGTGCTCGTCGCCGTCGCCTGAGAGCATCCCGAGCAAATCGAAGACAGTAGAAAGCTCCGCCGCCTCGCCTGCTACCACTCCACCCGAGGAATCGAGCCCGAAGGCCGTAAATCGCCGCCGCCGTCCGATTTTCTGCCGACCACCGCCGCGGGCGCCGCGGACGATTCCCGCCGCCGTGGTCCGTCTCCGACCTCGCCGTTGCTACCCACGAGTTCCTGGTGAGCTCCCGCGCCTCCCCGTGCCCTCCTTCTCGTCGCTCGCGACCCGTAGCTCGATTTCTCGTGTGAGCTCGTCGTCGCCGTCGCCGGAAGTTCATCGCGTACAGAAACCAATTTCTCTCCTTCGCTCGGAATAAATCCGGAATCAACTCGGAATTCCGGACGATCGGAAAAATCCGATCATCTACTTACTTGATTCCGACACACTCCAGTACCGCTTTTGCTCATTTCGGAATGAACTCGGAATTAATCCGGATTAATCCGAGCGCTTCGGAATTCCGACTGGAATCCGAGTTGGACCAGTACCAAGAGAGCTTTCCTGTTCCATTTTTCTTTGGTTCCTTTTTAACTCGGATAAATATTGTAATGTTTCTTCTAATTCTTTCTATTTTGGCTAAGTAAGTCCATTGTTGTTTAAACATAAAGTGAAAAAGGACATAAGTAAAAGAGGAAATAAAATGTAATAACTTGTTATCGGTGCTTCCGAAAAATGCGTGTATTATACCAAAATGTCCAGAAAAATGTGAGCTACCCTTTAAAATAAATATCATGATCATGTCATTTCATCTACAATTTAAATCCTAGGGTTTCAACTACATTGTTCAACAAGTAAATTTGTCGCTTCCCTTAAATCCACGGTATATTCGAGATGTGCCCCCTTGCGCGTCCGAACTCCGTTTAAATTGAATAGATTGAATCATCTCCTCCCGGGGACTTAAAATGTCATGTCATCATGTGTTTGCGCATTGCATTTTGTAAAGCATGTGTGGTGATTGATTGCTCTTCCGTTGTTATGCTTCGATAGATCCAGCAGCCGGGGTTACCCCTCAATACCCCGAGGATCCGTACTACCAGCCGTATCAACAAGGTAAGCGTAATCCCCCCTCTGAGCATATCTTATCCTATGTTTCCGCAAATATTTTCTCCACTATAATATTGCATGCGGTTCCAAATGTCAATTTTGTGGGATTAGAGTATCCTATAGTTGCATTAAGTTTCCGATGCCATTACCTGTTTCCCCTCCTATTATCCATAGGTTTGTATGGTTGGCCGGAGATACTTAACTATGCAATGTTGATGCTTAGCCATGCTTAGTTAAACGTTATTCGTCCGGTGGATGTATCATGTTGGGAACAGGTGCTTAAATGTCTGATGATGGTGGAGAAACTGTGGTGACAGGTGATAAAATGCTAAAAGGTGGGATGAGAGGCCACTGTGGTTGTGGTGCTTTGTCTCGTTCTCGCCGCCTAGGTGCGAGTTCTTTACCTCCCGAACCAAGACTGAGCGTGCAACCATGCGTGAGGCCTATGCAATTGCAGGAACCCTCATAGACTAAATAACTCGGGCGGGACTAGCCAGGGTCCTCTAGTTCGGGCTTCCATTTGCGCGTGCGTGATGATGGTGGTTGAACTGGGATGAGGATTGTGGTGTTAGGAAAAATAAGTGGCCGTGGGGCAGGGTGTTGAAGGCACAAGCGTGCCCTGCCGCCACTGATGATCCTGGAAAGTCCTTAACGAGGGAGAAGTCGACACCGCTCCCACCCAGCCGGCTTTCCAAGGAAGAGAGCTAATGCGCAGGTAATGGGCCGGACGGTACGCGTGGTAAACATTGTACACCCTTGCAGGGTAAATCTTTTCGAAAAGCCGTGTCCACGGTTAAGGACAACTTGGGAAAGGACGATAAGATCATAGAATAACTTGAACGGAATGATTAAAAACTGGGTACTAAAGGTACCACTCAAGATTGCAAGGTGAGCTTCCTCGAGGGTGATTCGGGGAGGTGCCTTTGATGAACAGGTACAGTAGTTGATGATGGTTGATGTTGAGAAAGGTGATCAACGGAAAGAGTCACTTATTACCTCTTTTGAAAACTATTCTGATTAGTCGATGCCATTGAGTTATGTTTTCATAAATAAAATCAGCTTTATGCAAAACAGCCATAAAACCTTGAAAGCCTCATCGAGCTAAAGCTCTATATATAATCTTGCGAGTTCGTCGAACTCAACGTCGTTTGTTTTGTTTCAGAGGAGGACTTCACCGACCTCGAAGGTGGGTTCTTTGTGGACGTCGACGAGTAGTATGGGGTTCCCAGGTGGCAGCTTGGGACATCCCGGAACAGCTGGCGCTGTGATGTTTATCTGTAGGCCTCTTAGGCCATATTTTGGATCTTGTTGTTTAGAACAACCTAATTCGCTTCCGCATGTTGTAATGTTGGGTCCGTGACCTCTGGTTGTAATTTGCTATCTTTCTCTATTATAAGAGTTGAACTAATGCTTTGTGTCGTACAATCTGTAATGTGCCAGTTGTTCCACAAGTCTTGATCTCTCTATTATACATTGAGGGTTGTGCCTGTGTTAAGGCATCAATCGGGGTGTTGCGTTGCCGATGATCCATTCCGAGCAACGCCTGCTAAAGGTTTTGGCCGGGGATTGGTAAACCCGTAACCTCCGGTTGTATCGCTTAACCGGTGACACACAGCATCACTGTATAACAGTCGGGTCGGGGCGCCACAACAAGTTCGAGTCGTAGACGAGCTACATAGCTATTACAAAGGTGATCTCGGCGAATTATATGAGGTCTCGGCTATAGATTATAGATGTGGATCTAGGTTCTACGTTTTACAGAGAGGGCTGGGCTGAGTTTCGGCGTGTAATGGATGTCCTCGTCCTGGTCAACTCCTTTGGTATACATAGGTTGAGGTAGTGCCCGATCCTCCATGCGCCTAGGGTTTTTGTCTTGCCTTGTACGTTAAGTCTTGATCTCGTAGCCTTCCTTTGAATGTAGTCTGTGGCGAGCAGATCTTCGTAGAGTCTTGGTGCAGTAAGGCAAGTTTAGGTTGGTGTAGAAGCTTTTGGAATAGAGCTACCAGTGGGGAGTCTTGGACGTCATGGGCCAAAAAGTGGTGCAGGCCTATGAGATTAAGGCCTAAACCCACTCCTATCTGACAAGCCTTTGATCAGTACTTGTAATAAGTTGGCTGGTGTCTTGTAGCTATTCTTCTATTCAACCTTCTTCTGCTCAAGACCTTCCGCTCTTATCTTGTTGCTACAGGGATCAGGTTTTGACGATGTCTTGTTGGCGACGCGTGACCTTCTCAGTTTTGTTGGTCCTGGTAGAGCTTCTAAGGGTGTCCTGGATCTGGATGGCAAACCTCAACGTAGTCCTGAAAATAATTCTTAATAACATAGGATGCTTGTTCCGTACTACAAACTCTATTACTTGTTGAAGGTGTGGTCGTTCTTGATAGCTCTTTAAGTCTGAAGGTAATTCGTAATAACATAGTTGCGTGCTAAGGTCGGGGAAGCCAACGGGACACTTGTGTCGCCACCATGGTCCCTCTTGGAGTAATTTTAACCATGCTCTTAATGTTAAACCTGCTATTTGTTTGCAATAAACTCGTGAGTTCTTTTTTACTAATGTTGAGCTACGGTTTTTGGCACTTCCACCATCCATATTTTACTAGCCTCTTCGGTGTTGTGCATTGCCATCTCCTCACATCGAGATTTGGTGCATACTTCGCCAGTACATCCAAACCCCGTGGGAGGACTTTCTCTTGTTCTCCTACACATAAGCCTATACATCTTCCTCAAAACAGCCACCATGCCTATATACCACGGCATTTCCATAGCCGTTCCGAGATATATTTCCATGCATTTCCATCATACATTACATTACATCATTTGTTGTCATTTTTCATTGTTATATTGCTTTGCATGATCATATACAGCTGACGTGATGGTTTATCATTTAACACATGTTACGCTAGATCATTGCTATCCTGCTACACTGACAGAAGCATTCAATTTCATACATCATGTTTTATTCATTATGAGCTATTTGAACAAAAAGTGTGTCTTCAATTAGGATGTTGCCCCTACCAGTGAGGAAGAGAAAGAGAAAGAGCCATTGAGGCTATTTAAAAACAGAAAAATAAAAAAATAGAAAAAAAATAAATAAAAGAAAAAGGGGGCAACATTACCATCCTTTATATCACACTGTGCTCATGTTTAGCACCAATGCTTCAGAGTTATCATACTTGTGCTCATGTTTAGCACCTATGCTTGAGAGTTTTCATACTTGTGCGAGTAGCACCTATGCCTCATTGGAGAGAGTTTTCATGTTTCATTAGTATAACTATGTGGGGACTTTTCATTATAGAACTTGGGTTGTATATTCCAATGATGAGCCTCCTAAAAAGTGCTCTAGGTCTTCGTGAGCAACCGGGTTAGATGCACCCCCACTAGTTCCATTGGAGAGCTTTCATGCACATATAGCTCTATGTGCATCATTTCCATGGCAATCACTACTCCTTGCATAGCTTCGATGATAAGACTTCCTCTTGTCTAATGATCATTTATAGCTTTGTGAGACTTTCTTCCATTGGCCTTCCAAACCCCCCATTAATGTTCTTTTTGCCACAACATCCTGGTGCAAATACCTAATGCTTACGCTCACTCGGTGAGTAAAACTTCGAAACAGTGGATGCATGACGTTCATGTTTAATTTTACTTGACTGGATCCTTTCTATGTTGTGAAAAATTTACTTGATGCTTAGATAGAAGGATAGAACTTCTACATTGGATACTTAATCATCTCTAATGAACCTTGTATGGTTTCATGTCTCCAAAGCATTATCCATGAAAGGTTTTGACTTGTTTAACTACTTTAATATCAATATTAGACATTTGTTTTGAATGATTTGATCTTAGTTCACATGGTATACATTACTATTTGATCAAGATTGTGTTGGTAGCATGTCACGTCAAAACTTATTTTTGTTATCATTTACCTACTCGAGGATGAGCAGGAATTAAGCTTGGGGATGCTGATACGTCTCAAACGTATCTATAATTTCTGAGTGTTCCATGCTTGTTATATGTCAATGTCACATGTTTTTATAATGTTTTAATATCATTTTTATACATTTTCTGGGACTAACCTATTAACAAGAGGCTCAGTGTTAGTTCCTGTTTTCTGCTTCGTTTTGGTTTAGAAATCCTAGTCAGGAAATATTCTCCGAAAGACCTGAAAATTTACGAGATTTATTTTTATGAAGGAACGAAGGCACCGACCAAAAATCACCTGGAGGGGACCCACTGATACGTCTCAAACGTATCTATAATTTCTGATGTTCCATCTTGATATTATACCAATTGTTACATGTTGTATATACACTTCATAGCATTTTTATGCATTTTCTGGGACTACCTATTAACAAGATGCCACAGTGTCAGTTCCTGTTTTCTGCTGTTTTTGTATTCCAGAAAAGCTAGTCTGGAAATATTCTCGGAATTGGACGAAACTTGGACAGAACCTCCTATTTTTCCAACACGAAGACGGAGTCCAGAGGAGACACGGAGGGGAGCCACGTGGCGCCCACACCATGGGGACGCGCGGGCCCCCCCCCGCGCCGTGGGGTGGTGTGGGGCCCTCGTGGCTCCGCAGCCGCCGCCCTTTCGCCTATTTATTCCTCCCGACGCGAAAACCCTAGATACCCGAGCCATTATCCACGAAAAGTTCCAGAGACGCCGCCGCCGTCAACCCTAGCTCGGGAGGGTTCAGAAGCTCTTCCCGGCACCCTGCCGGAGAGGGGAATCATCACCGGAGGGCTCTACATCACCATGCCTGCCTCCGGAGTGATGCGTGAGTAGTTCATCCTTGGACTACGGGTCCATGGCAGTAGCTAGATGGTTGTCTCTCCACTTTATGCTATCATGTTTAGATCTTGTGAGCTGCCTATCATGATCAAGATCATCTTATTGTAATGCTACATGTTGTGTTTGCTGGGATCCGATGAATATTGAATACTATGTCAAGTTGATTATCAATCTATCTTATATGTTATTTATGATCTTGCATGCTTTCCGTTACTAGTAGATGCTTTGGCCAAGTAGATGCTTGTAACTCCAAGAGTGAGTATTTATGCTAGATAGTGGGTTCATGCCTCCGGTAATCTGGGAGAGTGACAATAACTTCTAAGATTGTGGATGTGTTGTTGCCACTAGGGATAAAATAACCGATGCTTAGCTTAAGGGTACGCCGTTAGGTCTAATGCATTTGTTTACTTTACGCACATTACTTAATGCAATTATCCGTTGCTTGCAACTTAATACCAACGGGGAACTCGGTATGACAACCTGGCGGTGGATTATTAGTCATAGACTGTTGGATAACGGTCTATGTATTTTGTCGTAATGCCCACATGAATATCATAGTAATCATCATGTCATATATATGCATTGTTATGCGCTCAATATTTTGTCAATTGCCCAGCTGTAATTTGTTCACCCAGCATGTTAGTTATCTGTTATGGAGAGACACCACTAGTGAACTGTGGACCCGGTCCATTCTTTTACACTGATAATACAACCAACTGCAAACACTGTTCCTTTTCATTCTCTGCAATTTACTACTGTTTTCCACACCATACGTTTAATCCTTTGTTTTCAGCAAGCCGGTGAGATTGACAACCTCACTGTTTCGTTGGGGCAAAGTAGTTTGATTGTGTTGTGTGCAGATTCCACGTTGGCGCCGGATTCCCTGGTGCTGCGCCGTGCCATATTCCGCCACCAACAACCTTCCGAAGCGATTTCTTGCTCCTACTGGTTCGATTAAACCTTGGTTTCATACTGAGGGAAAACTGCTTCTATACTGCATCATACCTTCCTCTTGGGGTCTCCCAGCGAACGTGTGATCCACGCAATCAAGCATATTTTCTGGCGCCGTTGCCGGGAGCAGAAGCACTTCGGTTCAGCAATCTCCTTGCCTTCCTTCCACACGCCATATTTTCTGACGCCATATTGGGAAGCAAGAGGATTTCTGCAAGGGGAGTTTCACGCTTCCAATCTCTTTACTTTGTTATTGTCTTGCTTAGTTTATTTTTATTTAGTCTTGTTTGCTTTATTTATCAAAAACACAAAAAAATTAGTTACTTTTATTTTCAAGTTGTTATCTTTCTGTTTTGTTTTAATTTTGCTAAAATGAGTACCCCTGAAATTGAAGTTCGGTCCTTTAAGCAACAAGGTGGAGAAAGTTTAAAAGATGCTTGGTATAGGATCAGTGATGCTCACCGTAGATGTGCTAAAAAATATTCTACCATGATCCTTCTTAGAAATTTTTATGTTGGTATCACTAGTTGGTATCGGTATGTTCTAGATACTCTGACAGGAGGCAACTTTCTGGGGACTCCTGCTTTGGAAGCACGCAATATAATCGAAAGTTTGGTAGGAACACCACTTATTAATGATCTTAAAATTGAGACTACTTTGGAAGATGTTATAAAAAAATTGGAGTCCATGGAGAAAAACTTGCCGGATTTGCTTGGTAGTTCTAGCAAAGTTAATGAATCACTTGGAGATCTTAATAAAAGAATTGCTATTTTAGAAGCTAGCACTGGCCATGATAACCAAAACTTCAGGATAGGTGAATTAGAGGATACTCTAAGTTCAACTTTCTCCTCTTTTAAAAAGCAGAAAGCTTTTGTGGGGAAAGAGCAAAAATTCATGTATGTTCGAAAAGTGCCTCAACCAAAACCCCCTAATGTGCTTAAAACTGATAAAATTGAGGGTGAATCACATAATGAATTATTTAAATTTGCTTCCCAAGAATTACCTGAACCAAAAATGCCTATTGTTACAAGCTGTGTTTTTGAGGAAGTTTTTGATGATGTTGATGCTTCATCGCTTGGAAACACTTGATTCTTACTTTCTGCGCCTAGCTGAAAGGCGTTAAAGAAAAGCGCTTATGGGAGACAACCCATTATTTTATTTCTGCAATTTTTCTTTTTTTTTGAGTCAAGGAGTTGTTTACTTCTGTAACAATTCCTTTGTATCTTTATTTTATCGCATTGTTGTGCCAAGTATTGCCTCTAATAGGAAGATGATGCTAGATTTGGATTTCTGCGCAGGAACAGATTTCTGCTGTTCACCGTTTTAATTCTGTAAAATCACAGAAAAATTATTTAAATCTGAATTTTTTGTGCGTGATCCTCAGATATGTACGCATCTTTCGTTAGTTTAAAGTTTTTCGATCTGAGCAACGTAAGTGCCTCGAAAAAATTCGTCTTTGCGGACTGTTCTGTTTAGACAGATTCTGTCTTTTATTTTTCGCATTCTCTCTTTTACTAGTGTTGAGTGGAATTCTTTTTTAGGGTGAAGAGCTTCACATAACATCAGTGGCAGTAGCTAATGTTAAAAGTAACGGTCATGTTTGTGTCCTTATAGAACATGTGAGTTTTTGATTGTGCACTAACCCTCTAATGAGAATTACTTTGAGTTTGGTGTGGCGGAAGTTTTCAAGGGTCAAGAGAGAAGGATGATATAATGTGATCAAGAAGAGTGAAGAGCTTAAGCTTGGGGATGCTCCCATGGATCACCCCAGCAAATTTCAAGAAGACTCAAGCGTCTAAGCTTGGGGATGCCCAAGGCATCCCCTTCTTCATCAGCAACTTATCAGGTCATCTCTAGTGAAACTATATTTTAATTCTTTCACATCATATGTGCTTTACTTGGAGCGTCTGTGTGTTTTTTTCAGTATTTTATTTTTCGTATGGTCAACTTGATTGGACCCCAGCATTCTTGATTGGGAGAGAGACACGCTCCGCTTTTTCATATGAATACTCCTATTCTTCACTTATACTTGTTGAGTATTCTTGTCTAGCTATTGCTATGCTTTTAGCTCCTGTTTTTCATGCATCTCTTATTCAGAGCTGTTAGTTCTTTTAAAGAAAGTACTCTCTTGCTTCACTTATAATTGTTTGGAGAGTTTATGTTGAAATAAATTGATTGGTGTTTGGTTGGAACAGAAAATGTTGCATGTGGTAGATGGTATAATGGAAAAAGCTTACATATTCTTGTAGATCGCTGTATTGGATAATTTGATACTTGTCAATTGTTTTGAGTTATCAAGTAGTTCATGATTAAGCTTTTGTATCATGTAGTTAAAACCTATTAATGAAGAACTACCGTAAAGCTCGTTGAAATTTGGTTTGCATGTTTGGTATCTCTAAGGTCTAGATATTTTCTAGTAAAAGGGTTTGGTTAACAAGGAAGACAGTGTAGAGTCTTATAATGCTTGCAATATGTTTTCATATAAGCCTTGCTGTGTCGGTTGATATCTGTGTTTGCTTCAAATAACCTTGCTAGCCTAAACTCTGTACTGAGAGGGAATGCTTCTCGTGCATCCAAAACCTTGAGCCAAATCCATGCCATCTGTGTCCACCATAACTACCTATATGTGGTATTTTCTTGCCATTCCAAGTAAATTTTTCATGTGCTACCTTTAAATTATTCAAAATTGTTATTATTCCTTTTTGTGTCAATGTTTACTAGCTCATGAGGAAGTAGTGGGTTATTCTTTATTCGACTTGTCAAACAGACTTTACACCTGGACTAGCGGCATATACATCCGCTTATCCATTAATTTTGCAAAAAGAGCTGGCAAATGGGGTGCCCAGTCCCAATTAATTACAACTTTAACCGCTTAATTCTCTTCACATTTTTGCCCTGGTTTATCAGTAAGCAATGACAAACAGTGAAATACCTGCATGTGTAAACAAAAGAGAAGAGGGATGATCTGCCTTGCTGGTAGAAATAACGTCCTTCATGGGAGCCGCTCTTAAAAGTCTGTTTGATAGGGAGAATACTGTTTTCATCCGCTACCATTCGTTGAAAATTAACAAACACCTCTCAAAACTATACACTCCTCCATGGTATGTGATTGATGGTAGGCACCCGAGGATTCGGTTAGCCATGGCTTGTGTTAGCAAAGGTTGGGAGGAGTGTCAAATATTTTATGCAATCTCTATATGTTTTTCAAAACTTACAAAGCTTTAGCACATGATTTAATCTCTGCTTCCCTCTGCGAAGGGTCTTTCTTTTACTTTTATGTTGAGTCAGTTTACCTACTTCTTTCTATCTTGGAAGCAAACACTAGTATCAACTTTGGTGCAACAATTTTTATATGCTCATATATTGCACTTATTATATGCTTTGTGTTGACTAATATCCATGAGATATATATGTTGAAAGTTGAAAGCAATTGCTGAAACTTAAATCTTCCTTTGTGTTGGTTAAACACATTTTGGTTAGAATCTATTGCTTTATGAGTTAACTCTTATGCAAAACTTTTTGATACTTGTCTCGAAAGTACTATTCATGAAAAGTTTTTTGCTTATATGATCTTGCATGCTTTCCGTTACTAGTAGATGCTTTGGCCAAGTAGATGCTTGTAACTCCAAGAGTGAGTATTTATGCTAGATAGTGGGTTCATGCCTCCGGTAATCTGGGAGAGTGACAATAACTTCTAAGATTGTGGATGTGCTGTTGCCACTAGGGATAAAATAACCGATGCTTAGCTTAAGGGTACGCCGTTAGGTCTAATGCATTTGTTTACTTTACGCACATTACTTAATGCAATTATCCGTTGCTTGCAACTTAATACCAACGGGGAACTCGGTGTGATAACCTGGCGGTGGATTATTAGTCATAGACTTAGTTGGATAACGGTCTATGTATTTTATCGTAATGCCCACATGAATATCATAGTAATCATCATGTCATATATATGCATTGTTATGCGCTCAATATTTTGTCAATTGCCCAGCTGTAATTTGTTCACCCAGCATGTTAGTTATCTGTTATGGAGAGACACCACTAGTGAACTGTGGACCTCGGTCCATTCTTTTACACTGATAATACAACCAAATGCAAACACTGTTCCTTTTCATTCTCTGCAATTTACTACTATTTTCCACACCATACGTTTAATCCTTTGTTTTCAGCAAGCCGGTGAGATTGACAACCTCACTGTTTCGTTGGGGCAAAGTAGTTTGATTGTGTTGTGTGCAGATTCCACGTTGGCGCCGGATTCCCTGGTGCTGCGCCGTGCCATATTCCGCCACCAACAACCTTCCGAAGCGATTTCTTGCTCCTACTGGTTCAATTAAACCTTGGTTTCGTACTGAGGGAAAACTGCTTCTATACTGCATCATACCTTCCTCTTGGGGTCTCCCAGCGAACGTGTGATCCACGCAATCACCCACCGGGAGGGGGGACGGCCTCCAGGCGTGCCCTAGGGTGGGCCCGCCCCCTGGTGCCCCTCTGACACCGCTTCTTCACCTATAAATTGATTCGTCCCCAAAAACCCTAAAACACCCGATCATATTCCAGAAAGAAAACCGAGGCCTCCGCCGTCGCGAACCCTAGTTCGGGAGGGTACTAAAGCTCTTCCCGGCACCCTGCCAGAGTGGGAGATCATCACCGAAGGCATCTACACAACCATGCCTGCCTCCGGAGTGATGCGTGAGTAGTCCACCACGGGACTACGGGTCCATGGCAGTAACTAGATGGTTGTCTCTTCTCCTTGTACCACCATGTTTGGATCTTGTGAGCTGCTTAACATGATCAAGATTATCTTTATGTAATGCTATATGTTGTGTTTGATGGGATCCGATGAATTGTGGAAATCATGACTTCTTTGTTCATTTATCTATGATATGTTTTATTTATGATCTTGCATGCTCTCTGATGCTAGTGGTTGCTTTGGCCGAAGTAGTTGCTAGTATCTTCAGAGAGGGTATTTATGCTAGATAGTAGGTTCATGTCGCCTTGTTCTGAGCTCGAGTTGACAGAAACGATTAAGATCAAGGATGTGATGTTTCTACTAGGGGTAAAACAACGGTGTTTATTACTTTGTGTTGTAACCATTGCTTACATTATGCACCATGCTTATTGCAATAATCTGTTGCTTGCAACCTAATACTTTCGGGTGACATGCTAGATAGCGTTCCCGGGGTGGATTATTAGTCATAGATGCAGTTGGAACAAATCAGACAAATAATAGACAGAAAACTAATTCGTGCAACTAAATGGCATGTAAGCACAACGAAATTGTGATGAAGCTTCGTACGATCAAATGGATTATTCACCTGTGTGTTTAAACAGCCATCCCAACCGTATACTGAAAATATGCGTTGTTTTATCTTCACCGACGACGGTTACACACCCGATGCACGAATGCTAACAATGAACGGGTAGAAATAAATATATCCATATGTAAGACCAGACACCTAATTACACAAAATAATAGACATAAAACAAATTGGAACAACTGAATGGTATGCAAGCACCAATGAAGACGCCTACTACCGATCAAGTGGATCAACTGGATATATTTTACCCCTGTCTTTAAACCGCTGACCCAACCGCGTGATGCCAAGATTCACTCGTCTGACTGATAAGATTACGTACGGACCCTCGCGATGAAGGAACCAAGATCATCACGAAACGACAGCCTCTCACAGACCGAGTAGAAAGACCATAGCATTAAACAAAGTGCCAGCCGGCTCGCCAAACACTTGAGACAGGCAATTTATTGCTATACACACAGACGCTTGTACACACGTTATGTCAGATGGCTCAATAGTAATAGCCATTTCCATCCCTATCCCCTCCGGCTTCATCTTCCTCACACCAGCCCCACGGATCGAAAGAAGAAACCTATAGATCCATGCAAAACAAAGAAATACAAGCGCCGGAAGTGGAGCGGATCGAAAGTTCAGGAAGTCCTACATCGAAGCCAGCGTCTGCAACCGGATACCAAGCTGATATGCTTTAACAAAAATATAACCTCACCGGCCCAAAACCCTTTAAAACCTCTAAACCCTAAACCCTAAAAACTCAGCAGACACGATAAACATTAGTTCATTTGCAAAAAAAAGGATAACCCAAAAAAAAAGAAATCTGAGAAAGAAAGAAAAACATAGTCGCGACCCGATCTAATATCGTCAAGTCGGACGGTGAAACGTGGGAAGAAGAAGTGGAATACGATCGAACCGTCGAGGTTGAAAAGCTATGGTAAAAACTAAACCGTCACACGTCATAGATTTACCGTGGGGAGAGTAAACTCCTCGGTTTCCACGTATACGGTAGGGATGAGACCTAGTGGCCGTAGGGGCGTGCATGCTAGTGGGGAGTGACGACATGGGGATGAGTTAATTCCTCGGCTTCTCCGCAACCGGCACCTATCTTCTGTGATTAAATAGAGGGGCGACCACACACATCTTCACCTAGTCCCCCCTGACCGCTTGCCTGACCACCTTCCATCTCTAGTACATCGATCGCTACCTGCTCCTCCTTCCTCAACAATGGCTGCACGGGAGACGCGCTCTGCTTCCAAGTGATTTCTTACTTCCTTCTCTGCTTTCACTTCTTTAAACCCGTTGTAAGCTATTTGCCTTTGGTTTAACTTACTAATGTTCATCGATCTGATGCAACTACGTATGTACAGGACCGGTGAATCGGAGCCGACGTCAGAGACTGAGGTGATCGCCTCACTGAGAACGAGGAACCTCGAGCTTACTGATGAGTTAGTTGCGGCCCTCAAGCTCATTAGCAGGAACCTCGACCAGACAATTGAGGCCAGAGAGCTGTTGTTCAAGACGCAGAACACGGCAATGAAACATGATGAAGAATTGAAGAAGATGATGGCTAGCAATAATGATCTATTAAAGAAGGTTTTGGACCTCGAGACGAAGCTCGGGACCGAGCGCAATAAAGTATTGGTCCTGCAAAATGAAGCTTTGACCCACGAACAAGGGAGCCTTGACAGGCAGATCCAAATGGCCAAACGCGAGTGGGCTTCTTATATCATCGAGGGCCAAATTTCATGTTTTGCGAACTTTCAGGTTTAGTTTATGAAATGCTATCCGTTTGTGGTTTTTTACCATGTTGATGATTTGAATGTGAACATTTTGTTGATGTTTCTATCGAGAGGTCCATGTCGCACGTCAGCCAACGACATGACATCAGCACGGTCGTGATGACGAATCGCCAGTCAAATGCATCGTCTCCATTTGTCTTTAGACCGCTGTCTCAGTCCCGTGTCGGAAAGGTACACATACCATGCACGTGGAGATTGTTTAAGTCCATAGAGTGCCTTATCGAGCTTGTAGACATGGTTAGGGAACTTGGGATCCTCGAATCCCGGTGATTGCTTAACATATACCAACTCCTTTAAAGGACCATTAAGAAAAGCACTTTTCACATCCATTTGTTGTAATTTAAAGTTATGATGTGATGCATATGCAAGAAGGATACGGATGGACTCAAGGCGAGCCACGGGTGCATAAGTCTGTCCAAAATCAATGCCTTCAACTTGAGAGTACCCTTGTGCAACCAATCTTGTCTTGTTCCTTACAACCATTACATGTTCATCTTGCTTGTTTCTTGAATATCCACTTAGTGCCTATAACATTGCGGCACTCTTTGGGTTTCTCAACTAACCTCCACACCTTGTTGCGCTCAAAGTTTTTGAGCTCTTCATGCATAGCTTCCAACCAATCCGGGTCTTCAAGAGTTTCAAACACTTTCTTTGGTTCAACCATGGAGATGTGTGCTTGGTGCTCACTAACACTTGCCAATTGACCTCTTGTGGTAACCTTGCTTTTCAAGTCACCAATAATTGCTTCTAGCTTATGACTCTTTAATTCTAGGTTTCTCAAAACTCTTGCTTTTGGACGGGCTTGTCACCTTGGAGGAATGTGATTTTCACTTCCGTTATCTCTATGAATGCGAATCTTTTTTGTCGTTTCGTGCTTGCCGTAAGACGGCGTGTGGGAAGCCGGCTACCTGGATTCGACGCGAACATCGTTCCTCTCCGTGGAAGACAGGAACCATGGGCCCGCCTAATCGCAACCTCGCGACGTCACGTAATGGGTGTCTTATCCAGCCGGCTCCCTGAACTCGGCTTCGAAAATATATTGTATTGACAGTCAACAAAGCACACGATCGCAGTCAGAGCTAATTGACACAAAATATACATCAGGTGGTCACATTTAACAAAATGTAAAACTTAAACCCGCGAGCGCCAGACATAACCAAACCCTGAAAAAATTCGTCACCACCGCGTGGTGAATTTATGTCCGCGTCTCAACAGAGTGACGAAGGAAGTGACTTGCATGGAAGAAAAGGATGTCATTTAATTAAGTCGGACCGATTAAGTTGGCACGACAGCGTAGCGAGGCGTATATTGTCTTGTCCGTCTTAATGCACCGTCCGATGACGCCGATTCATTATTTGGACAATTCTTACCTTCGAATGCCAAATCCACCATACCCGCTTCATCTAAATTCTATTAACAAATCCCAAATCAACAGATGGTGCATTCAACGTGGGATGGAACAACACGTCTCCGTCTGGACAAACAGGCCGTGAGCTCACTTCGCTTCATCTAAAATTCTATTAAGCCAGCGCTCGCGCCCGACTCTTGACGCATTCCGCGTGACACCACAACCGGTGTCAGTGGCTCCCTTGAGTCCTTTCCAACAACTTGCACTTCCAGATCAAATATTCAATCATTTCCAATCGGAGGGAGTACCTTTCGCCACAAAACACATGGAGTCGGCGGAATAGACGACGGCCAAGCAACGCGCTGAGTACCCAAGAGGACAAAAAAATCAAGGCAAATTGTTCCTACAATCCTCCTTGTTGTGTATAACAAAATTGTCGTGAGTGATATTGAAACTGCTTACCTCCAATAAACAAAATATCATTATTTTCTATGTCATATTTGGAGTGTAGTCATGCTTCGATTTGTGTTGTAACGGTTAATCCGTGGATCCGTCAATTTGCACATGTTCAACGACACGTACTATCATGTCAGTTTTCATTTCCACCGAGTTCCCGGAGGAACGCAGGTTACGCCGACTCCATGGAGTCGCTGGATCGACGTGCAGTAAGACGGACAAGGCCAGCCCTGCCGACCCTAGGGAGTCGGCGACAGCGGCCGTGTAGTTCCTTTATTTAAAAACTCTATCCTAAAAGATTAAACCAATTTGCATATCCGCCATTAAATAATGCCTCTGGTTAGACATTCCAGCACACGACCAGCAATACGAACAAAGAAAACGGGCAAATAAAACGAAGGATTTATCAAAAGATTCGACGCCGACTCCAGGGAGCCGGCGGGGTCAGGTGTCACACCACCCGCGCTCTTAAAGGGGAAAAAGCATTTAGCGTGACGTCAACCACCAGAAACATTGGCGTAGGAAGTGCATAAATAGAAACAACTCGTGCAGTCGACCATCCGCACTGACCTCGTACCGCTCATTTTCTTCTCAGTTCCTGCTACCCTCAACACCTACACTACCATGACCTCTAAGGCAAACAGAGGGCGAATCAAGAAAATCCGGGCAACGACGACAAAGTCCACGAAGAAAAATACGGCACCTCGGAGGTTTTCAAACCGTAGCGTGGGCACCCAAAATCTCCATCCCGCGACGAACGGGCTCATGAAGAAACGTGTGACAAGATCCGTCAAAGCTGGACTACAATTCCTGGTCGCCCGTATTGGCCGGTACCTAAAGGAGGGTCGATATTCAAAACGCGTCGGCAGAGGGGCTCCTGTGTACCTCGTCGCCGTCCTCGAGTACCTTTCCTTAGAAGTACTGGAGCTCGCCAGGAACACCGCCAGGGAAAACAAAAAGGTACGCATAACTCCAAGGGACCTGATGATAGCCATTATGACTGACAAGGAACTCACCAAGCTGTTAACCGGAGTCACCATCGCCCAAGGGGGAGTCGTACCATACATCCACTCGGCGCTCCTCCCGAAGAAGAAACCGAAGAAGACTGCCGACTCACCCAAGAAGACAGTTCCTCCCGAAGAAGAGCACGGAGAAGAGTGCCGAGTTGAGCCGAATTTACCCGTGTAATAACCCGTCTGTATTTTCGTTAATGATATCAATGTAATGGTTTGATCTGTAATGGAAACCTAGAAACCATGGTATGTTTATCGAATCATGTCGGCTCAACTTCCATTTCGAAGTGAACAATGGTAGCAACTCGTCTACACTTTCATCATTGTAATAGACTCTCAACATCTGGCAATATTAAGACCGTCACCACGCTACTCCAACAACCAATGTTCTTCCAGCCAGCTGTACTCGTTGAGATAGAAAGTGTACTAAGCAAGTGTTCATTTTTTAGAAAAGGGTGTGCGTATCCCCGGCCTCTGCATCAAAGTGATGCACACAGCCGCCGCAGTTACAATTCAAGGATCACCGAGCGTGAATACAAAAATCAAGTGTTCATAGGTAGGTACTGACGTGTTCGACATGATGACATGATCAATGTGGCCACATGGCGTGATTCTCACCGTTTATACCGTCGTAACTGCAAAATATCTGCTTGGATCGTGTCTTTTCGTTCGGCTTTCCTAGGTGGCTGATTCTGTGTTGGTTAACCTACTATTGTCTTTTTTGTTGTGACTGGATTTTGTTTCGCGCCTTCGCTTTTTTTCCGTTTTATTCTTACCTATTGTAACGTGTCTGACGAGAGCAACCAGTAACTAACAGCTCGGCCGTTTGCTAAGATGGCACCGACAACGGGTAACGATCAGGCATGGTGTACCGGTCACGCCGACTCCATGGAGCCAGCGGGATCGGATGGTGCATTAAGACGCAGACGCCAAGACCACGGAGGACGTCAGGGAAACTATTCTTTTACATCTCGTGATGCTAGCTTTACCAGCGTCTCTTTCCCTCCGGACCATCCAGTCTCGCCGGCTCCAGGCACGAGGAGAATTTGTGGAAACACTTCTTTGTACAATCTCCCGTGGCAGCTTCTTCGGTACCAGCTTAATCAGCTTACATAGATCGTATCGTAACTACGCGGTGTTGTCCGATGGTTAGGAACCAGGTCATTTACTACATGTTGTTACGTTGACGATGTGTTCGATTGATAGGATAGTTGCCATGATTTTAGAAGCCACTACACCAACGCGATGTCTCCGTGGACCGCAACAAAACTAATATCGTCACCGTTTGACATTTCTAAATAGACGATGCCGCGTAGGAACAATATCCGGATTCCGACTCGAACATCCCTTCACGGGCTAAAGCCAACATTCACATACATACAACTAAGTGGAAAGGTCGCTGAACGGACCAGGTCATTTACTACATGCTATCACGTTGATTACGTGCTCGATTGATAGGGTACTTCCTTAATCCACCGTGGGATCATACCACTCCCTTTATTAAAGACGCACCGTCTATACCCCCTCCCCAAGCACAGTGTACACGGAAACCAAAATAAACGACACCCAGGTACGTAACGAATTGGATGGATCTTCGTTTCGGTTATTACGGCGGTGCATCCTGTCTGGAGATTCCTGGCGTCGGAGGTACCTGCTGGTTCACGTATATGCGTTTTCTGTGCACCCCGCCGACTCCAGGTTCCCGTCTTACTGCAGCACCCGACCCAGCCGACTCCAGGTTCCCGTCTTACTGCACCCCCCGACCCAGCCGACTCCAGGTTCCCGTCTTACTGCACCACCCGACCCCGCCGACTCCAGGTTTCCGTCTTAGTGCACCACCTGGCCGGGCCGACTCCAAGTTTCCGTCTTACTGCACCACCCGACCCTGCCGACTCCAGGTTTCCGTCTTAGTGAACGACCCGACCCAGTCGACTCCAGGTTCCCGTCTTACGGCGCCATCCGACCCAGCCGATTCCAGGTTCCCGTCTTAATGCGCCACCCGACCGGGCCGACTCCAGGTTTCCGTCTTACTGCACCACCCGACCCCGCCGACCCCAGGTTTCCGTCTTAGTGCACCACCCGACCCAGCTGACTCCAGGTTCCCGTCTTACTGTGCCACCCGACCCAGCCGACTCCAGGTTCCCATCTTACTGCGCCACCCGACCCGTCGACTCCAGGTTCCAGTCTTACTGCACCACCCGACCCCGCCGACTCCAGGTTGCTCTTACTGCCATGGTGTGCTTTGTTGACTCTGGATACAATATATTAAGATGGTTGATAGCACGACGCAAAATATTTCATCATAGACAGTTTCACTCTTCATACAATCAACAAAATGTTCGCATTCAAATCATCAAGATGGTAAAAAACCACAGACGGATAGCATTTCATAAGCCGACATGGTGGTTGTAAGGAAGAAGTCAGAGTAATGGGATTGCGCTATCAACACGACACATGTAGAGACAAAACAGAGACATCTTCCTAAGGAATCCCTTTGGATTAAAGGAACGACACATCTAAAATTCCCATGGGCTACGCTATTAATGCGGCCACTGTACGAAGCAAATATGCTATATTCATATGCAAGAAGGAAAACTATATTAGAAAAATAACAATACAAAAAGTCGCGCCGATATATGACACACAATTACGAAGCAAATAACCTATGACTCAAACACAAACATCTCGTGACGACGCCCTGTACCCATCAAATGCAGTGGAGTCGGCAGTGTCGGGTTGTGCATTAAGATGGGAACCTGGATTCGGCGCGGTCGGATTTTTAAACTACCGTCCCAATGCACATCCGATCACGCCGACTCCCTGAAGTCGGCGTGAACATCCTTCCTCTCCGCATCAATTGGTGCGGCTTCCATAGACGTACTCCTCGTCAAGTACTATTCCTAAGATGGCTCATCTTTTATTGACGTTCGGTCAACACGAGAACAAAATACTCGAGTGGAACCCGCTCCTGATAAACAACTCCAATCTCAACCTCGCCGACTCCAACGACGGGGCCGTCCAGTCTGCCAGACGCAATAACTAAAACATGAACGGACAAGTTTTTATTGCACGTAGAGAAACAAAACAGATCCTATCACCAGACATGTAAACATTTATTAGGATTCGTGGAGAAGATAACATGACTGCCTTTGGTTACAGTGATGAATTGAGAACAAGAATGGTAACTTCCTCCTGCAATGGATTTTGATAAACACGGTGAGAACCGCAGAAACTGCTACGTCAACTCTTTTGGCCACCGTTGCAATATCTTGATGGCGCTACACAAGTTACTATTAACTAAGAAACACATTGTCCGGCTTAGAACCAGCCTTGGGTTTCACAGGTGCGGCAACAGACCCGCCGGCTTAAGAAGCAACATTCTTTTTTGTCTCTGGTTTTGGAAGGACGGGAAATCATTCCTTTGGAACATCATTGTTGCTTTTGCCAGAGGAGAACGGAGAATTATTCGCCTCTCATCTCGTCTCCGGACGACAGGACTGCTCACTCCCGATTCAAGACGGGGGGGATTTCGTTCAAACCACCCCGGATCAACTGTTTAAATGCAGACAAGGGAATCAGTTAATGCGTTATTAGAGCAATGTCGTCTATTCCAAACAACGTAAATCACACCTACTTACAATAGCGGTTTCTGTTTGTTAACACAAAGCGTTGCTAAGGGGAACGGATATAGTGAGTGGACTTACTTGTACAATGTCACCAAAATAACATCCTTCTTGTAGATCTTAGTCTAGAGTCACATGCAAAACAACTGTTAGATACATCACATGAGAATAACGATTTGAGATACCAACGCTTCTCCTCACGAGCGAACCGAGAACGTCGGATTAACGAACCTACATTTAGAACATACAAAAAAACGTACTGGTTAAGTCCCGGGAGTCGACAGGACATACCTCCTCCATCTCACTGCTTGGCGATACCGCCGACTTCAGGGAGTCGGCAGCGCTGACCTTCTCCATCTCACTCCTCGGCGACCCAGCCGACTCCAGCGACACCGAGTCGGCAAGACAACCTGTCAGAAGCCATCAGTAGCAATAACTTCTACCAAGACACAACCTGAAACAAAAAAATCAAACAAAAACACAAACAATTAGACACAGACCAAGTCGGCAAAAGCAGCAAACAATAGGAAAGATACGAAGATGGCGTCTCCCTCTCCTCTCCCGATCCCTCCCACCACCACCCAATACGCATCCCTCAATGGCGTCTCCCTCTGATCGAGGTCGATGGAAGGCCTTCTCCATTGGGACTTCTCGTCGGGCCTGGCCTTTTAAGCGCAGGTGCGTCGCCGCTTTGGGTCCTCGGTGCACTTCTCTCCATCCCCCTCCTCGAAAGAATTCTTTCTGGTGGTTTCGTTTTCGTCGGCTTCTTTTGCTTTGAATGAGGAATCAGTGGGTTTAGCCCTGCAATGCTGCATTGGAGGCGATCGAGTTGGTTTCAGGGTCTTTCAGATCAGCGATCGAAGATTCAGGTTTTCTGTGGCGTCTAGCAAAGTTGGTCATTTTGTTTATGGTTTGCGTGATCGGATCTGGCCGGACTTTATTTGTCACTTCAGTTTGTTTCGTGGTGATCATCCATCTATAAATGGTTTTCACTCTGCTGGTCTTTACGAATGGAATTCCTCTGTTGAGAATCTGGAAATTGCGCAGCGGAGCCCCACTCGTCTAAACCCTAATTTGGCTTTCTTGCATGCTAGTGCTCGTTTAGATCCTTGTTCTTCCTCGACAGAGCTGGAAAAATTTGATCTTTCACCTAAGGGATCCCCCAGGCTGGTTTTTGGCTCTGTGACTGCCCCTGTTGTCGTCGGGCTGGCTACCCCGGTGACCTCATCGCCGGTGGATTCTTCAAACCCACCAACGGTGAGAGTCGGTTTCGTGGATTGTCTGATTTCTTTGGATCTGACAGTTAAAGGAAATCGCATTTTTCAAGGCATTAATTTTGCTTCCAATTTATGCGCTCGTCTACCGAAATCCATTTGGAAGATTTGCGTATGGCGAATTATTCGGATCAGGATATTATGGAAAGTTTGAAAATTCCCGTTGTCCCGCCTAAGGAATTGGTGTATAGTTTTCTGGGTCGATGTTCCCGTTGTGGACTTACTGACCATGCAAGAAGTCATTGTCCAGGCATATGTGATGCGTGCCAATTGCTGGGCCGCAAGTGCCCCAAATGTGCTTCAGGCACGAACCTTCTTGTTTGCTCGAAATGTCTCGGCCCTGGCCACCCAGCTGTGGATTGCACGATTGGGATCCGCTGTCGAGCTTGTAAATCTCTGGGACACCGGGAGAAGAACTGCAGCAACAAATTGGTATGGCGAGTTAAGAAACAACCCACACGGAAAATTTGGGCGGTTAAACAAGGAAAAGAATCTTCTATTTCAGGTGGAGACCCAGTAACTGCTCAAGTGAATCATGTGCCTATGGACATTACTATTACACCTGCGTTGCCGCCTGAATCACCCCCGTCTGACCTCCAAGTGGTAATCACTGAACAAAGAGTCTCATTCCCTGATGACATTGATCCACCCAGTAACAACCTCGCTGACAGCCCAATGCATGTGTGGAAGGATAGCAGTCCGGTCCTGGCTCCTGTCTCGGAAGAAGTCGCTCACATGAACACTGACATTGTCATCAAATCTGTTTTTATTTGCGATGAGGCTCAATTCCAGTAGGTTTCGCGCTCTTTGGCATCTGTTGTTGTTCACAAACTGCTGAAGCCCAATCCATGGATGGACAATACTACTCTTTTTCCATATTTGGAACTTAAGTTGATGGCTTTCTCGGTCGACAAACGACTTCTATTGGAGGCATCACAGATGGACGTCTCTAGGAAAGTGACAAGGACAATTTCTTGCCAGGTTGGCCCCTCCAGTACTGTGGACAAGGCGGTATCTGCACCTGAATCTTTTCTGAACATTCCTTTACTGATGGGTCTGAATGATGCTACTGGCGGCAAGCACAATAGCACCCCGGCTGTTACTACCCTGGTGCGAAGGAGTCCACGGCTAATAAGTATGATGGCTTTAAGCCACAAAATCTTTCTGACACTCGGAAGATCAAGTCGAAGGTGAAAGCCCGTGTGGTGCCTAATGATCAGTCTGCAGTTGCAGAAGAGAACGGCACTACTTCAGTTTCCGCACTGCTAGCTGCAAGTTCTGTTCCAATCACTCCAATTACAGTGCTATAGTCCATTGGAATCAATCTCTGTGGTGTGCCGGCTGAGGATCTCACGCCAAAGAAGCTCATGGCAGCTCTTCAGGTTCAGGAAAAGGAAGTCGAGGACAGTGCCTGAGCCACATATATCCTTCACTTATCCTTTGCTATGTCTCTTTTGAAGAAGTGGCTTGTTCTCTGTTGGAATATTCGAGGCTTGAACGCCAAGTCCAAACAATTAGCTCTTTTAAATGCCATTAATTCCTCGGGTTGTGCTGTGGTTTGTTTGCAAGAGACTAAGAAACATCATTTTGACCTGGCCTGTATTCGTGCTTGTTGCCCTAGAAGATTTGATGATTTTGCTTATATTCCTTCTGATGGTGCTTCAGGGGGTCTTATTATTGTGTGGGACAGCTCAGTTTTCTCGGGCATAGTTATGCATTGTGAATCTTTTGCGCTCTCTGTCCATTTCACATCCACTCAGTCGGCCCAATCCTGGACTCTTGTGAATGTGTATGGCCCATGCATTGGTGAACGCCGTGATGCTTTTGTTGAATGGCTATTTGCGTTGCAAATCCCCACTGCTGAAGATTGGCTTATTCTTGGCGACTTTAACTTTATTCGGTCACCAAGTAATAGAAACATACTGGGTGGCAATACTGCGGATATGTTCACCTTCAATGATTTTATTCGAGAACAAAACTTAACTGAACTTGTGATTAAGGGGAGGTCTTTCACCTGAAGCAATATGCATGCCAACCCTCTTATGGAGCAACTAGATTGGTTCTTCACGTCATTACATTGTACTACTTCATACCCTGCAACTGTTGTTCTCCCCAAGGAAAGCCAACATCTGATCATATCCCTTGTTAGTGTCTATTCAGACCAATATTCCGGGCAGCAAAGTTTTCAGGTTTGAAACCTTTTGGACTACGCACCCGGGTTTTTTCGATACTGTCTCTCACAGTTGGTCCAAACCTACTCACAAAAACAATAGTGCGGCCAATTTAAATGCTAAATTCAAACGCCTTAGATACGACCTCAAATTCTGGAGCAAATCTATCTCTCGCTTGTCAGTTTGTATTGAAAATTCAAATAAAGCCATCTTGCAGCTAGATTCTATCGAAGATAACAGAGGTCTGTCTTGCCCTGAGGCTAACTTCAGGAAGATTTTGAAGCAGCATCTAGCCAGGCTGCTTGAGTACCAAAATGCCTATTGGAAGAAACGAAGTACTATTCGTTGGACTAAGTTTGGAGACGAAAATACCAAATTCTTTCACAACATTGCTACCGACAGACATAGAAGGAATTCAATTGCCTATCTTCGGTTAGCAGATGGGTCTGAGGTGACTGAGCATACTGCCAAAGAGAAAGTTATCTATGATACGTTTAAAGATCGTCTGGGGACTGCATCTAGCCCTGCGATGCGTTTTGATCTGCATGCTCTTATCCAACCAATCCCAGGTTTGGAATCACTTTCTGAACCGTTCACTAGTGATGAAATTGATGCAGTTGTAAGGTCAATGCCGGCTGACAGAGCCCCAGGACCCGATGGGTTTAGTGCACATTTCCTTAAAAGCTGCTGGCACATCATAAAAAATGATATCTACAAGCTGTGCTTTGATTTTTATGAAGGGAAACTAAATATAGAGAGCATCAACATGGGACATATTACACTTGTTCTGAAAGTTCCATCTCCTGTTTCAGTGTATGAATATCACCCCATCACTCTACTCAACTGCTGCTTGAAGATACTGACTAAAATTCTGGCTAATAGGTTACAAGTGGTTATACTGAAAATTATCCACAAAAATCAATATGGCTTCTTACGTGGTAGAACTATACAGGATTTCCTAGCATGGGCCTTTGAGTTCATACATCAATGTGAACCTTCCAAACAGGAGATTATTCTGCTCAAGCTAGACTTTGCGAAAGCATTCGACAAAATTGATCATTCGGCTATGTTGAAGATCATGAAGTCCATGGGTTTTGATGATAAGTGGCTGAACTGGATTGAGATAATATTTGGCTCTGGTATGTCTGCAGTTTTGTTAAATGGGGTCCCAGGTCGTCAATTTCATTGCAAGAGGGGGGTTCGTCAAGGAGATCCCTTATCCCCACTTATTTTCGTACTGGCCGCTGACTTGCTCCAGGCAGCCATTAATAAAGCTTTCCGAGATCAATTAATTAATGCGCCTTTCTCGCCATACTTTGGAATGGACTATCCGGTGATCCAGTATGCGGATGATACACTTATTATCATGCCGGCTTCTGAGCGGCAGATAGAGGTCATGAAAGGAATTCTTGAGGACTATGCTAATTCTACCGGCTTGAGCATTAACTTTAGCAAATCCTCGTTGGTTCCCATCAACCTGGCACAGGACCGAGCTGAACACATTGCTACTTTTCTTGGCTGCTCTATAGCACAGATGCCCTTCACATATCTTGGCCTACCTCTGGGTACTACAAAACCAACCGTACAAGATCTCATGCCACTAGTTGACAGATGTGAGAGATGCATGACAGCCAAGTTTTTGATGATGTCCTATAGTGGTAGAGTGTCAGTGATTAATTCTTTACTCACATCCATAGCTACTTTTGCTATGTGCTCTATTCAGCTACCTCCAAAAATCTTAGACCACATTGACAAGATTCGGAGGCATTGTCTATGGAACAAAAAAAAGGACGATGGAGTGAAGTGTAATTCCCTGGCTGCTTGGGATTTGATCTGTAAACCAAAGAAGAAAGGAGGATTGGGTGTTCTAAATCTAAAAATCCAAAATGAGGGTTTACTGCTCAAATTCTTACATAAGTTCTATAACAAACATGATGTGCCCTGGGTAACCCTCATCTGGAAAACTTATTATTCTGACAAAATACCCCATGCTGCTGATCCTTGTGGCTCTTTTTGGTGGAGAGACGTCTCCAAATTAACCCACATTTTTAGAGGCATTTCAAAAGCTCAGGTAGGAGATTGAACATCCATTTTATTCTGGAAGGACATGTGGTTGAATGAAATAAATGCAGAGTTGTTTCCAAGAGCCTTCTCTTATGCCATTGATGAGGATGTATCAGTGAAGAAGTTCCTGTCGATATCCCAACTCTCAGACGCTTTCCACCTGCCTTTGTCTCCTGAAGCTATGTCGGAACTCAGGGACTTGCAAACTATCTCGGCAAGCACCAGCCTTCAGTCCTCCACGGTTGATAGATGGATTTACGAGTGGGACTCCCCAATTTTTACAGCTAGCAAATATTACTAGTTCTACTCCCGACAGTTAAACCCTCATGAGTCTCTTCTTTGTATCTGGAAGTCCAAATGCACTCCCAAGTTGAAGTTTTTCTGTTGGCTTGTCCTAGTTGACAGGCTGAATACACGTGGAATGCTTAAAAGGAGACAAATGCAACTCAACTCAGGATACAATTGCCTGCTCTGTGCTACTCTGCCTGAAGAAACTATTGAACACCTTATATTCCATTGCGATTTCAGCACTGAATGCTGGAATATCCTTGGCATGAGATGGCAGAACCAGGGTACCCTCCTTGAAATTATTTCACAGGGTAAAAGGGAGTGGAACAAACCCATGTTCATGGAAATTTTCATCGTAGCATCATGGAACATATGGAAGCAACGCAATGACTTATTCTTCAATGGGGTACAGCCCAATGTCGACCACTGGAAAGCCAAATTCATTTCTGATTTCTCCCTGTTGGTCCATAGGACCAAGGAAGCCTTACATCCTTTTATTCACAGTCTGTTACAAAGCTTGTAGTTTTCTCCAATTCCTTTAAGTTTTCCTGCCTTCTCGCTGTAATTATGTAATTATATAACTCTCTGGTGGTGGCGTTTATTGGTAATATAGTAAGGCAGTAGGATCCTCTCCTACTGTCATAAAAGTTTTTTAAAAAAAGCAGCAAACAAAACGACTGTCCATTAGACACACCAAGCCAAATTTTATTTCCAACTACAAACAAAGAGCACACGAGACTACAAAACAAACTATTTGTGTCAGAGTCACCGACCCGGCGATGCAAAACAAATTCTAGCGGAGACACCAAGCCGACGAAACTGCAAAACAGAAGTACTCTATCGCAAACACCGAGCCGGGAAGAAAAAAAATCATATCGAATACACGGAGGGGTGAAGAAATGACAAAACACTATTAAGCACGGAAGAAAAAAGCGAACCGGGAACATCGGATCAATGAACCTACTTTTAGAATGTACACACAAAAAAAGTAATCCGTACTGGTCAAGTCCAGGGAGTCGGCGGGACTGACCTTCTCCATGACACATCATCCGGTCGAATCCAGGAGTCGGCAGGACTGACCTCCTCCAACTCACTGCTCGGCGATTCCGCCGACTCCAGGGAGTCGGCAGCACTGACCTTCTCCGTCTCACTCCTCGGCGACCCCACCGTCTCCAGCGACACAGAGACGGTAAGACAACGTGTGAGAACGCAGCAGTAGCAATGACTTATACCAGGACACGACCTGGAACAAAAAAAATCAAATAAAAACACAAACAATTAGACACAGACCGAGACGGCAAAAACACCAAACAAAACGATTGTCCATTAGACACACGAAGCCAAATTTTATTTCCAACTACAAACTAAAAGCACGCGAGACTGCAAAACAAACGATTTGTAACAGAGTCACCGAGCAGGCGATGCAAAACAAATTCTACCGGAAACACAAGCCGACGAAACTGCAAAACAGAAGTACTCTATCGAAAACACAGAGCCGGGAAGGAAAAAATTCCTATCTAATACACAGAGGGGTGAAGAAATGAAAAAACACTATTAAGCACGGAGGAAAAACTACAGAAACAAACGAAAAATGCAAAATAACAAAAAATAATAAAAACCATTTAGGTAGAACAAACAGAGATAACACAACGACCTCTAAAAAAGAAATTAAATACCAAAAAGAATACGACCACACCAATTAACAAAGTAGGTCGCATCGACGGATCTAAGACACGAAAATCAAACAGGAGACAACGGCGACCAACGATGAGGAAAACTCACCACACATAACTGAACAGCAGCAAGAACAAACCACGAGCGAGACGCTCCCAAGTAAGACGGCGACCTGCAACAAATCAACAGAAAAGAAACAACAAGCAAATAAGAAAATACGAAAAGAAAAAATAACTAACAAATATACACACCAAGAAAGCACAACCTAATTTAAGCGGAACTAACCTTAGCCGGAAGAACATCAGATCAATAAGCCGATGAACTGGAAAAAAAAATATAGAAACCAACAAAGAGAATATATAAGATAAACCATTAGAATAAATACAAGAAGGAAAATAAGATACCGTCCCCATACAGAAGGAAACCCAGAAATACTAAAAGCAAAAAACACCTCCCCAAACAAAAGGAAACCCGGAAAAACGCAAATCAATAAGAAAACAAACCGTGCAAACCGAACAAAATAAGTAAACAGAAGCATCTCAACAAAACTGACCTTAAACCGACGAATGGGAAACCAGTTAGCCGGCGACCTGCGAAAAAACAGAGGAACAAACAAAAAAGAGATGTTAGAAACCGATAGAACAGAGAAGAACAAATGCATAACCAAGAAACAACAAACGAACGCGGATCCAACACACGGTCAACAACATGGACAAAGAACGACCAAAAACAAAGAGTAAAAGTCGGTAAGAAAACCCAACCTGACCTCAACGGGAACAAACATGACCAGAAGAACAGCAAACGGATTCCACGGAAACACGACAGAGATCGAGAAAAACACGACGGAGCAAGAACAGCGAGGAAGAAGAAAAGGAGGGAAATGAGAGCTGCAGTAACCATCCGATCCAGAACGGAGCCTATATACCTCGTTCCCTGAAGCACTGTATTTAGGTCGGTAACCACTCGGAACCAATGGCGAGTCGCCAGCGTGACACGAATTCGGGCCTTCTGACTACCAGCACAGTGCAACGTACCCGCCAACGAATGGAGGGAGGCCACCTCGGATGGAGAAATCGGGGCCGAATTCTCCCTGACATCACGAACAGTGCAACGTACCTGACGATTGTGCAAAATACCCAACGTACCCTGACTGTCGGGGGGCTGCCCCCGGGTAGGGCAAAGAGGTGGTGTTAAGAGCTGTAAAGAGCGGACCGGATCAAGGTCAAGCCGGATCTCTTGGGCCGAATCCCTTGGACCGGATCACTTGTGCCAGATCACTTGGGAAAGTCAGTTAGCTCTCAATCATGCTAAAGTGTAGGGAGAGACCGAAGGGGATCCGGCAAAGTCTTGCCGGATCAGAGGAAGGAATACCGGCTTAATTTAGCCGGGATGGTCAGGAAGGATCCGGCATAAGGCAATGTCGGATAATGCACAAGGGCCAAGTAATGTCAGTAAGTTCACGGGTCCTGCAGGTCTCCTGCCCGAGGCTCAGAAGACAGCCAGGTCGAGCCACGGGTTTTCGGGTCGCTAGGCCCTAGGCGCTGACTCGGCTAATTCGGGAAAGGGCAGTGGCCTAGGCTCCGGTGGGCTACGCTGGCTTAAGCTCAAAGAGGAAAAGATAGACCTGCCGTTGGACTGACAATGAGCTGGACTGAGTGACAGTAGCCAGAGCTTGTCCTGTTCCTCTTGTCCATGCCATTATCATCTCCGGCCAGGGGCAGAATGGTAATCCGGTTAGTGTATAAATAGACCAGCACATCCTCCAGGGCGAGGGACGACGAAGAAGAAGCCTCATTTCCCCCCTTGCTCCATCTTCCTCCTAGAGCTCTCACCATTGTTGCTTCATACAGCTCAAGGAGCACTTTGTACTTGTCATCATTGAGATATAAAGAGAGTAGGCTAGTGCTGCAGTAGGGGTGTTACCTCCACAAGAGGGCCCCGAAGCAGGGTACATCTTGGTGTGCTTTGGTTGTTCTTGGTTTTGCTCGTTCTTTCTTGTTCTTGCGTGTTCTTCGTTGTTCTTCATGCGTGCTTCTTGAGCGCGCACACCCTCCCCGGATCCCCCAACGTCCTAGCGAGCCCCCAACTTAAGCCATCCTATGGCATCTGCCGTGACACCACCACGACAGTTGGCGCCCACCGTGGGGCAAGCAGTGGCGTTGGCTGGGGTTTCCATCCGGACGGGTTCCGTCACCAGCTCCGGCGTGCGTGTGCTGTCCGGGCTCGTCTGCAACTACGGCGGGTTCACCTTCATCAGCGACAACGCCGGCTGCTTCGCGGGAGGCCACTCCCTGTGGATGGATGCTTCATCCAGTTCGGCAGCTTCCTCACCTACGTCACCACCGAGCTTGTCCGCGAGTACCCGGCGCAGGTGCTCGTGGCCGAGGACCCTCCTTCTTTCCGCGCAGCTCTCGGACGGCGTAGCGCTCGCCCCGGGAGTAGCGTGGAGGTGATGATGACCGGACCAAGTGCTGGAGCAGGCAAAGGAGATGCCGGCAATAGCATGCCCGAGGTACTGGTCACGCCAACCGATCCGGTTGACAAGCCGGCTCGGACGGCGAAGTTCCCAAAGGAGAAACCGGATCCGGTTGGCCCACTTGGCATGTCAAGTAGGGAGGCTCCCTTAGAGGATGTCCTGGAAAAGTTAGCTCGGCCAGTGGCACCTGGGGCAAACGTAGAGTCCACTATAGCTGAGTTAGAGGCAGAGCGCCTGAGGTTGCAAAGAGAAGCCCGGTTAGTGGTAGAGTCTAGGCAAGCATTTGATAGAGACATGAGAGAGTATAATGCTGCCAATGGTATCACCGATGGTTTCACTCCGGTAGTGCCTCACCCACGCAAGAGAGCAGATTTGCGTAACAGGGGTAAGGACCTCAATGACGAGTTAGCTAGAGCCGCAAGATCGAGCTCGAGTAAGGCTACTAGTCATAGATCGGGTACAGGCAAGCCGGTGTATAGCTCCCCGGCCAAGAATCTTAGGGCTGCAGCGGCAGCGCGAGCCGAGTTGACCACATTAACCGGGGATGCTTGGCGCAAGCAGGCAGAGAGGGTCAATGAGCTGGTTGATGTGTGTAACCGGCAGAATGAGGCTTACCGGAAAGCTAATCCGGACGCTGGTGGTTCTCGGGTAGTAGTGTCGGCTAAGGCTGTTAGCCAGAATCCAAGGGGCAAGCGTCATCCCGCATGTCGGAGTTGACCGGGCCCAAAGCGTGAATTCGGGCAAGAGCAAACAGCTGCAGGCCTATGATGCTGAGTATGCCGGCAAGCAGCTAGCTGCTCAAGGAAGAGGTGGCCAGAGCAGAAACAATGGCGGTCAAGGCAATCCGGGAGCCGGAAGGGGTAATTCGGCTGGCCGAGGTCAACCACCTCGTCCTCCTGGGCAGAATCAACCCCGGCAGGAGCAGCAAGTAATGGTGCAAGCGCAGCAGCAAGGTGGTGGCCAGGCGGGCTACCGCTATGATGATGGTAATTCGGCTATGGCGCGAGCCGGATACCAAACGTATGATAATGCACTTGCATCCAGGCTGGGACCTCGGACATTGGATCCGGATGATCAGCGTCTCAAGTTGGATAGGATTTACCAGTCCGAGAAGCTGGAAGAGCAAGGCCCACCAGGTCCTCCATGCTTTGGGCCTCGGATCATGAACGAGCCGAACGTGCCGTTGTTTCAGCTTGGCCGAATCACAAAGCCGTATAACGGCAGCACTAAGCCGCAGGATTGGCTGATAGACTATGTATCCTCGGTGCACATTGCGGGGGGCAATCGCCGATGGGCGGTCCGGTATCTCCCGCATATGTTGGAAGGGCCAGCCCGGATTTGGCTGAATAACTTACCAGAGGGTAGTATCAACTCTTGGATGGATTTGGAGCAGGCGTTTTACAGCAACTTCTCCAGCACTTACAAGAGGCCAAACCGACCTCAGCTCTTGTCTGCGTGCAGGCAGGAAGAGCGGGAGACAGACCGAGAATTTTTGACTCGGTGGAGCAACATTCGCAATTCTTGTGAAGGTGTCGTGGAGGAGCAGGCCATTTCTTGGTTTGCGCAGGGTTGCCGACATGGCACCCCGCTTTGGCAGAAGCTCCAGAGGGATATGCCAAAGACCCTGGCGGAAATGATCCGGATAGCAGATACATATGCTCTTGGCGATCCGACGCAGCCAGCGTTGGATGCGGTGGGAACAAGCAGGAGGCAACCGGTCAACAACCGAACAGGACCATTGAGGCCCAGTGACCGACATGAGTTCGGTTATAAGAGGAGAGATCCGGATTATAGATACGGTTCAGATCAGGTTGCTGCAGTAAATATGGATCATCCTGAGCAGATAGCCAGAGACCAAAAAATGAGGGTCCAGCTTGGAGGCCGAATCAAGGTGCCTGGGCAAAGAAAGTGTGGGATGGACCGAGTCCACCTCTAACTTTTGAGGCAATGATAGATGGGCCTTGCCGTTATCACACAACAGACCCACGCAAGCCGGCCAATCATTCAACTCGGAATTGTAGCTGGCATCATCGCATCCAGGCGGAAGGTCAGAGAGGGCCACCTCAGAGAGGTGCTCCTAGACCGAATTTCAGGCCAAATACGCCTTTATCCGGAGCCAATGCAACCCCGGTGAACGAGGAGCTCCAAGGCCGGCAGCCACAAAGCCGGTTAACCTGGTAAATATGGGAGGCAACAACAACAATGCTGGTCCGAGTCGGCAAGGTGGATACCCCGGAAATGATTACAAGGAGGCTCATCAAAGTTATGTGGTTTTTGTGACCGAGCCAACTGACAAGAAAAGTCAGCTGCGAAGGGCGAAGGAGGTGAATGCAGTCACACCAGCAGTCCCAAAATACCTGAACTGGTCCGAGCAGGAGATCACTTGGAGCAGGGCTGATAATCCCAGGGTTATGCCAAGCCCAGGAAACTACGCACTGGTGGTGGATCCGACTTTGGTTGGACCAAGATTAATGTGAAATTCAGTCGAGTCTTGATTGACAATGGCAGTGCTATAAACATCATGTATCGGGACACAATGGTCAAGTTGGGTTATTCGCCGAATCAGTTGCAGCAGAGCAGTTGTACCTTCCATGGTATAGTACCCGGGGTGTCTTGTTCCCCAATGGGTAAGATCTGGGTAGATGTGCTGTTTGGTACCAAGGACAATCACCGACTTGAGAGTCTCGAATTCGAGGTGGTAGACTTGGAGAGCCCATACCATGCTCTGCTCGGCAGGCCGGCATTAGCCAAGTTCATGATATCCACTCATGTGGCCTACCTCAAGATGAAGATGCCTGGCCCGAATGGTATCATCACCGTTGCGGGAGATTACAAGAAGGCCATACAGTGTGCCACGGTTGGTTCCACCTTAGCCGAGTCGTTGGTGATCCAAGCTGAGAAGAGCAAGATGCATGAAGTAGTGGCGATGGCGAAGTCAGCTCAGCTCGGCGTGCTGGCTATGACCAATCCGGATGCAGGTGCAACATTTGAGGTGCCCAAGGAGACAAAGAAGATCCCCATTGACCCGGAGAATCCGGAGCGCATGGCCATCATTGGTGCCGGATTGGGCGAGAAATAGGAAAGCGCGCTCTGTCACTTCCTCCGTGAGAATCGGGATATCTTTGCATGGTCGGCTAAGGACCTGCCTGGTGTTCCGAGGGAGTTGGCAGAGCACTCTTTATTTGTCAGGCCGGATGTGAAGCCGGTGAGGCAACCGACTCGTCGTCTTTCAGACGATCGAAGAAAAGTGGTGCTTGATGAGCTGGCTAAGCTACTTGCAGCCGGATTCATTATGGAGGTGTTGCATCCAGACTGGATATCCAATCCGGTTCTGGTAGAGAAGAAGAAGGACGAACCAGCGGTGGTCAAGGTGTGGCGCATGTGCATCGACTTCACCAACCTGAACAAGGCGTGCCCGAAGGATCCCTTTCCTTTACCTCGGATTGATCAAGTGATCGATTCTACTGCTGGGTGTGAGTTGTTGTCTTTTATTGATGCGTACTCTGGTTTTCACCAGATACCACTGAACCCCAAAGATCAAATAAAGACTGCTTTTATTACCCCGTATGGGGCGTATTGCTATCGTGTCATGTGTTTCGGTTTGAGAAATGCCGGTGCAACTTATCAGAGATGTATGCAGAAATGCTTACATCTCAAATGGGCAAAAATGTGCAAGTGTATGTCGATGATATCGTCATCAAAACTAAAGAAAAACGCACTCTCCTCGAGGATCTCGAGGAAACATTTGTGAACTTGAGAAAGTATCGGTTAAAATTGAATCCGGATAAATGCACCTTTGGTGTCCCGGCTGGAAAGTTGCTCGGTTTCCTTGTATCGAGCCGAGGTATTGAGGTGAATCCGGCTAAGATCCGAGCCATAGAAAACATGAAATTGCCTAAATGTCTAAAAGATGTACAAAAGTTCACCGGGTGTCTAGCCTCGTTGAGTCGGTTTGTGAGTCGGCTAGGAGAAAAAGCCTTGCCCTTGTATCATTGATGAAAAAGAGCACCGGGTTCACATGGACCCCGCAGGCAGACTCGGCTTTCAATGAATTAAAAAAGATGTTGTCCACTGCACCAATTTTGGCATCACCTTTGCCGAATGAGCCAATGCTACTTTACATTGCGGCCACTAACCGGGTCGTAAGTGTGGTGATAGTGGTAGAGCGAGAAGAGGAGGGTAAATCCGTGCAGAGACCGGTGTACTATTTAAGCGAGGTGATCTCAACCTCAAAGCAGAATTATCCTCACTACCAGAAGATGACATATGGTGTATACCTGGCGGCCAAGAAGTTGAAACATTACTTCCAGGAGCACCCGATCACCGTAGTATGCGAAGCTCCAATCTCGGAGATCATTGGGTGCAAAGATGCGACTGGCCGAGTTGCCAAATGGGCAATAGAAGTGTCTCCTTACACCCCGCATTATGAGAGAAGAGATGCTATCAAGTCTCAGGCTTTACCGGATTTCCTTTGTGACTGGGCCGAGATGCAGTATGAGCCACCCAAGCCGGATTACAATTACTGGAAGTTGCACTTTGATGGCTCCAAAACCAAAATCGGACTAGGTGCTGGGATAGTACTCACATCACCGAAGCAAGATCAGTTGCGATATGTGTTGCAGATTCATTTCTCAGCATCAAACAATGTGGCCGAATATGAGGCACTGATCCATGGGCTTAATGTGGCTAAGGACATCGGCATCCGCCGGATAGAATGTTTTGGTGATTCAGATTTAGTGGTGCAGCAGTCTTCTGGAAATTGGGATGCCCTTGATGCCAATATGGCACTATATCGATTTCATGTCCAGAAAATTTCAGGATTTTTTGAAGGCTGCGAGTACAAGCACATACCTCGGCTGGAGAACGAAGCTGCTGATATCCTGTCAAAACTCGGGTCGTCTAGGGATGCAATCCCACCCGGGATATCCTTGAATCACCTAAGGATCCCTTCAATCAAGCCTTCACCTGATTCCGAGTCAATTTTTATCCCAAAGCAAGAATCTGAAGCTGTTCCTATGAATGTTGATGTCGGGTACATTTGGGAAGACCCGGGGACTGCATGGCGAGACTCGGGGACTGCGCACCGAGACTCGGGGAATGCTAACCAAATCTTAGGGAAGAGGGAAGAGAGGAAGATGGTGCTAACCGAATCTTAGGGAATGGACAGAGACTGATAGAAGAAATAATGGCGGCCGAACCAGTGGAAATAGATGAGCACTTATTCCCTTTGCATCCAGTACCGGAGTGGGCTGAAGAAATCATGAAGTTCATGTCGGAGGGGAGTTTGCCAAATGATGAAACCGAAGCTAGGCGAGTGCAGAGGAGGTCCAAGGGTTACACCATCATAAACAAGGAGTTATACAAAAGGAGTGCAACCGAGGTGCTACAGCGTTGCGTGGAGCCAGCCGAGGGCAAGGAGATGCTCCTGGAGATACATCAAGGAGAATGTGGGCATCATTGCAGTACAAGAGCCCTGGTGGCTAAGTATTCCGGCATGGGTTTTACTGGCCCACTGCTCATGCAGATGCAGAGGACATAGTCCGAAAATGTGAAGGATGCCAAAGGTTTGCCAAGCAGACACACCTACCCGCATCGGCGCTCAAAACAATTCCTATCACTTGGCCGTTTGCTGTGTGGTGTTTGGATATGGTGGGAGAATTCAAGCCGGCTAGGGTAACATGACACATATGCTGGTGATGGTGGATAAGTTCACCAAGTGGATAGAGGTGAAACCAATCCGGAAAGTGGATGGTCATTCGGCTGTAACTTTCCTGAAAGAAATCATTTTGAGATACGGTTACCCCCATAGCATCATCTCGGATAATGGCACGAACTTTGCTGTGGGAGAGTTTGCCCGATTCTGCATGGATAAGGGGATCCGGTTAGACATAGCCTCAGTGGCACACCCAGAGTCCAATGGACAGGTGGAAAGATCAAATGCTTTGGTATTAGCTGGGATAAAAGCCCGGTTAATAGAACCTCTGGTAAAGACTCCGGGGTGCTGGATAGATGAGATACCATCAGTACTATGGGGTCTAAGGACCACGCCGAATCGGTCAACTGGCTATACGCCATTTTTTCTGGTATATGGGGCAGAAGCAGTGCTACCCACTGACATAGAATATGATGCACCAAGGGTGACAATGTATACCGAAACCGAGGCAAAAGAGGCCCGGGAAGATGCAGTGGATCTGCTAGAGGAAGCAAGAGAATTGGCCCTATCTCGGACAGCAGTATACCAGCAGGGTCTCCGACGTTATCATAGTCGGAAGATCAGCCCTCGAGTGTTTCATGAGGGAGATCTAGTACTAAGGCTGGTGCAGCGCAGCAAAGGCCGACACAAGTTATCACCTCCATGGGAGGGACCATTCATTGTGAGCAAGGCTATGCACAATGACTCGTACTACCTTGTAGACGCACAGGAACCAAGGAAGGATGGCCTGGACAGACCCGGAGAAGAAACCAAGCGACCCTGGAATGTAGCTCTGCTTCGACCCTTTTACTCTTAAGGGGCGCAATGTATGTATCTCAGTTTATCATAAATGAAATTTCGGCAATCCGAGTCTGGACTCGGGGACTGCCTCGTCCTTATGCATGTGTTTTTTATTACTGTTTTGTCCATACCGTTCATGTGTCGGATTGCTTTGAACCTCGTCCCAAAATTCAAGTAATGTATGCTGTGTTGTTGATCTCGTGACTCGACTGACAAACACCAAAATGGTAGTCAAGAGCAGAGGTGGGGAATATGGGAAACATGAAAATGGACTCGGGGACTCGGTCCAAAACCGATTCGGCACATGTCGTTTACTAACCCCTGTTATTTCTTTTTTGTTTATGTTAGATGATTCTAAACCACAACTCGCATGTTTCAAGTATTGTATGCTATGATTCCTATCTTGTGACTCGACTGTCAACACCTAAAAGGTAGACAAGAGCAAAGATTCGGCAAAAATAGTGAACAAGAAAACAGACTCGGGGACTCGGTTTAAGATGATCCAACATAAACCTAGTCCGGATCACATTAAGCAAAATAAAAGTAGTCTCGGAAGAACTTAAATTGTATATTACATCTGCTCCCGGCATACCGGGGATTTAATGTTTTTCATTAAGATAATTCAGGAAGAAGGAGCCTTGGTTGCAGGAGACTCGGTTGCAGGGATGACTCGAATGTTGGAGGAACCTCGCTTGAAAGAGGACCCTCACCTGCAGGAATGACCTTGGACGAGAGCTTGAAGGCTGGGCAGACTCGGAAGCATCCGGATCAGCTGAAGTCTTGGCGGTCTTGACTAAAGCTTGTTCGGTAGTCTCAGCCGAATCAGTGGCTGGCGTCTTGGAAGTCTTGACTAAAGCTTGTTCGGCGTCTCAGCCGAGTCAGTGGCTGGCGTCTTGGAAGTCTTGACTAAAGCTTGTTCGGCAGTCTCAGCCGAGTCAGTGGCTGGCGTCTTGGAAGTCTTGGCTGGAGATTGTTCGGCAGTCTTGGCCGAGTCAGAAGCTGGCACTTTGGTGGACTTGATACGAGGTTGTTCGGCAGAGTTAGCCGAATCACCAGACTCGCCCTCAGACTCGGCGTATTCTTCAAGGGAGGCATCGTCCGATTCCTCTTCTTCAGTTTCTTCCCCATCCGAGTAGACCGGAGCATCCAGGTCAAGATGCTTTGTGTTGGCAAATTCGGCCATAAAGTTGGCAGCTTCTTCGCGGATCTTGATCCGGTTCGGATCTGTAGCCCATGAAGAACCCTCGCGAAGTGAGCGCACTTTGTCGAGCTCAATCAGCTCATACCAAGACATGATAAATAGCAAACTTGCGTCAGCACCAGCGCGGGCGGACGAAGATCTCCACTGCTTTAACCGGGTCTTCGCCTGATCTAGGTCTTTGATTAGCTCGTCCGTAGACCGGACTTGCCGGCTTCAGGAAACAAGACTCGGTGAGCTTTGAGACTTGCATTGAGCAGATCAATGTGGGACTCCTTCAAAGGAGCAATCCGAGCTTTAAGTGCAGTAATGTGATCTTCGATATCCCACGTCTCTGGTAGGGGAGCCCCAGCTAACTTAGCTCTCTCAGCTCGGGCATCTCTCACAGCTTTGGCGGCTTGAAGCCGGATGCTGGTAAACTCTCCTACATACAGATAAGCTAACACCGAATTAAACGAGAGGGAACACAAAATTATGTGTCGGATAAGAGCAGAGGTGAAAGAGGAGATTCGCAAACTTACGGTCCATGTCTTCATTGAGGCTAGCAAGATCAGCCAGCCATTTCGCGCTGACCGCCTTGTGAGCAGCCAGATCATCTTTCGCCGCTTTAGCTTCGGCTTCAGCGTCTGCAACGACCGTTTGGATTTTCTTGTCCAATTCGGCCCGCTTCGCAAGCCCGGCTTTGAAAGCATCTCGCTCCTTCTGGATCGAGTCTTTCTCACTCTGCAGCTATCCCGGTCTATCTTGAGCTTGGCCTTCACTTTTCCAACCCGGTCAAGCTCCCGCTGGAGCCGAGTCACTTCTGACTTTTCCTCCGCTAAAGCGCGCTTGTGCTCCTGTTCTTTCTTTTTCATCTCCTCACCTTGCGCATCGAAGGAAGTTTGGAGGGCCTGGTGTTGCAGGACTAGCTGCTTAAAGATCCGGCTGCGAGCAGTCGTGGTTTCCTGAAAGAAAAAAGGTTAATGGCGTAAAAAGAGTCTCGGGGACTGGCACCCGAGACTATAAAAAAAAACTAGCAACGTGGAGCCAAAACAAATCTCGGGGACTGGAGGCCCGAGATTGATAAAAAAAGTTGACCGACTCAATTGGAAAAGAGACTCGGGGACTGGGAGTCCCACGATTTTTTCGGCTAAGACAAAATTCATGATCAAGTTTTTAGAGATTCAAGCCGAATGACTTTCTTACTCGGAGGAGTATCAGTCGTTCGACCCGAATCTCGGGGACTGGGAATAGTGCAGATTGATCATGATGAAATAAAAACAGGATTCGGCAAAGTTACCTCGAAGACCCGGTTAGCTTCAACGACCGAGGCCTGCACAGAGTGTAGAGATTGAAACATCCGGCTAGGGCCAGCCGGATGTGGCGACGCTGAAGTAGAGGAGCCTTCGGCAAGGTCCGCAACATTCCAAGCTTTAACGAATTGCTCTGCGGAGCCGAGGTTGTCGCCGCTCGGAGTGCGGAGATTCGGCAGGACCTGGCCACTGAGTCGGGCGCGAGTGATCGTCTCAGAGAGTTGATCATGCACCCGAATCGCTGATGGAGTGGCGGAAACCTGCTTGCTAGCAACTACCTGCTTATCCGAGGTGGTTGGAGTCGTGCCAGAGGTGGCCTGAGTCGGCTTAGGTAGAGGCGATGCGCCCGGGGTCTTGGCTGGATCTGGCTGCCTCGGTTGGTTCTGGGACGCTTGTTGTGGTGGTTTAAGTACTTCCTGTTGCTGCTTCTGCTGCTTCTCGAAAGTTTGTTGCTGCTGCTTTTTCTTCTTCTTCTGCTGCTCTTGATTCAGCAGAGCTTGAGCCTTGGGGGTAGGGCGAGGATCCGGCTTAGGTAAAGACTTAGCCGAAGTCTTAGTTTTTTCCTTCTCCAACTCCTTCAGAGGACGTGGCCAAGTTGAATCTCGGGTAGGAGCCGAGATTTCCTCATTCTCCAGGTCAATAACCGACTCTGGAATGAGAGTCGGCGGAGGAGTCTTGGCAGTTGTGGCACGCGCGGGAGAGGCGACAGCCTTTTCAGGAGACTGGTGCTCCATGTCCGTATCCAGTGGAGGAATGGGAGAAAGAATGGATGAATGAGTTTGCTCGGTGACGACGACGTCACTACATAGAGCAAAGTAAACAGTTAACTCGGATAAAGATGACTCGGATAATAGAGGAAGAAAGCAAAAGAAGTTAAGTTGGCATTACCCCTTGGTGGTAGGCATGGGCTTGAGCCGATTCGGCTTGAAGGCAGCTTTCTTCATTCTCTTGGCTTGAGGGGCATCTGATCCGGACGCATCAGCGCGTTTCCGAGATGTCCCTTGAGCATCCTGTTTGGCTGGAACACAAGGTGGTGACCATGAAATCGGAATAGCATCAATGGGATCTAGGATCCAGCAATCATCATCTTCATCGTCGAAATGTTGTAAATAGTCGGTTGCTTACCCTTGCGGATGGGCTTGGCGCGCGGAATCGGCAAATAATCGTCCGTATCCGCATCCTCTTCACCCTCGCGCAGCGGGCTGCGATCCGGTCCCCACACTCTGGTGGAGGATCTCCATCTTCGGTGATTTGGCGGTCGAACAGCTGCATTAGAGTCAAGGCAAATCTGGATTAGTCCGAGGTATTTTGGTGAAGTATGGATTAATTCGGAGAATGGTGAACTAACATGTGGTGGAAGTGCATCTCGGTGGAACGGCTCCACGCCCCACCGCCACTTGTCCGACATCTCGGTGTAGGCGATGGCGTTTACCCGTCTCTTGACGGAAGCTCTGGTGAGGTCATGTTTGCTGATCCGGGTAGGATCTAGCAGACCACTCATGTGGCAAATCTTGTGCTCACGTTGTTGAAGAGGACTGACACGGCGAAAGACGAAGGTCCGGAGGAGATCGTCCGAGAGCAGGTCCTTCTTCAGAAAATCCTCCAGAGTTTGATGTATGATTTGAAGCTCCGCAAGAGTGTCAGCCGGATCATATCTGAAGTTTAATTCGGCTGTGGGGGGCTCGATCCTGAACTCGGGCAAGTTGAGAGCATCATGGCCTTCAGCGCTCTTCACGTAGAAGAAGGACCTTTGCCATTTCTTGCAAGTATCCAGGCCAGTGATCCGGGGAAAGATGGAGCCCGCCCTCGGAGTAATGCTAGCCGAACCACAAGCGGTCATCACTTTCGGGTCACTGCCCGGGATAGTCTGTTTACGGAGGTGGAAGTACTTCGCCCAGGTTTGGACTGTCGGCCAGAGACCTAGATATCCCTCGGTAAAGGAGGAAAAGCCGACAGGGAGACAAAGGCGTTAGCCGGAAGGTGGTGAGGCTGCAGGCCAAAGAAGTCTAGGAAAGCCCGGAAGAAGTCACTCGCCGGGAGTCCGAATCCGCGCTCGAAGTGCGCTAGAAATACAACGCGTTCACCCGGTTGGGTGACCGGTTCGAGTTCCTTCCCCGGTTTTCGGCATATAACTTCAGGTGTTATACACCGGGTGCTCAGTAGCCATTCCAGGTCATCTGTTGTAACATCGGAACCCTCCCAACTGCCGGGGGGCAGCTTCGGCATATCCGAATCAGTCCTGCAAGAAATCGGAGATAGCCGAGTTAGGAGATTCGGAATCTCTAAGTCCAGAAGAAATCGGATAATGGTGTAACCGAATCAGATGTAAAGCGATTCGGTAGAAGTTATCCCGGTTTGAGTTATCTAGCTGTTTCAGAAAAGTAACTCGGATGGTAACTACAAACAAGTTTTCATGTGAATCTAGGGTTCCGCAAGATCTACCGCGGTGGTAAAATAGAAACTAAATCCTAACTCAATAGCTTGGCGGAACTGCCCAAGCGGTTGCCAGTGAAACTAGGGCGATCTAGTGCAAAACCTGGAAAAATCGGGGAAATGCACTAAGGCTTGACAATGGATTCGTTTGCTAGGGAATCTAGAAAAAGCGAGCACAAGTTCATGGCGGAAGATGAACTCGCTTGAGGGAAGCATGGCTGGGGATGGAGAGCTCACGGTTGCAGTACGGCGAGGAAGAGGCCTGGTGAAGAAACGGTGGCGCAGGGCGCGGTGCGCGGCTCTGGTGTGAGATCTCCGGCGTTGTCGACGTCTCCGGCGCGGCAAGATCGCAAGGGCGAGGTCGCACCGGCGGCAATGGCGCAGATGGAGGTTTCGGAGTGGAGAGTGTGGGGAAGAAGAAGAGAAACCCTCCGCACCCCTATTTATAGCCGCTCGCAGATAACTGGCGCACTACCGCGCGGTTTTCGGGGCGTGGCCGGATCAAGTGTGGCCTGAAACTCTGTGGTCGCAATTGTGGCCGTGCATTTAAGCACATGGTGGGTTATGGAATTGGAAGCGGTCGCGCCGGATCGGATGCGCCGGTCAACGAAGAAACCGAGGAGGCGTGGTCATTTAGTCAAATGCACTCAAGTACCTGGTGGATCCGGATAATGTGCTGTCAGTGGCATGTCAAATCAAAGACCCGGATTACGGGGCTTTGCGCAGAGATTCCCTGCCAAGTGTCCCGGGAAATCCTGAGACAAGATTGTGTAATATGGGATTCGGTTAATGGCGTTTGTTTTTAACCTGATACGGCCCTTCAGCCAAGGCTGTAGGACCGCACCAGCTTCGGGGACTACTGTCGGGGGGCTGCCCCCGGGTAGGGCAAAGAGGTGGTGTTAAGAGCTGTAAAGAGCGGACCGGATCAAGGTCAAGCCGGATCTCTTGGGCCGAATCCCTTGGACCGGATCACTTGTGCCGGATCACTTGGGAAAGTCAGTTAGCTCTCAATCATGCTAAAGTGCAGGGAGAGACCGAAGGGGATCCGGCAAAGTCTTGCCGGATCAGAGGAAGGAATACCGGCTTAATTTAGCCGGGATGGTCAGGAAGGATCCGGCATAAGGCAATGTCGGATAATGCACAAGGGCCAAGTAATGTCAGCAAGTTCACGGGTCCTGCAGGTCTCCTGCCCGAGGCTCAGAAGACAGCCAGGTCGAGCCACGGGTTTTCCGGGTCGCTAGGCCCTAGGCGCTGACTCGGCTAATTCAGGAAAGGGCAGTGGCCTAGGCTCCGGTGGGCTACGCTGGCTTAAGCTCAAAGAGGAAAAGATAGACCTGCCGTTGGACTGACAATGAGCTGGACTGAGTGACAGTAGCCAGAGCTTGTCCTGTTCCTCTTGTCCATGCCATTATCATCTCCGGCCAGGGGCAGAATGGTAACCCGGTTAGTGTATAAATAGACCAGCACATCCTCCAGGGCGAGGGACGATGAAGAAGAAGCCTCATTTTCCCCCCTTGCTCCATCTTCCTCCTAGAGCTCTCACCATCGTAGCTTCATACAGCTCAAGGAGCACTTTGTACTTGTCATCATTGGGATATAAAGAGAGTAGGCTAGTGCTGCAGTAGGGGTGTTACCTCCACAAGAGGGCCCCGAAGCAAGGTACATCTTGGTGTGCTTTGGTTGTTCTTGGCTTTGCTCGTTCTTGCTTGTTCTTGCGTGTTCTTCGTTGTTCTTCATGCGTGGTTCTTGAACGCGCACACCCTCCCCGGATCCCCCAACGTCCTAGCGAGCCCCCAACTTAAGCCATCCTATGGCATCTGCTGTGACACCACCACGACACTGACCTACTGTAGAAAATACGCAGCGGCGACGTATGGAAGGGAAACAACGGTGACACAATGTCCTGAGCAATCGACATGTGGGCCTTAGAAAGGAAGGGGCCCATCGTCAGCGAGAGAGGAGAAGGAACCACATACGTTGAAAGCTATCCCAGAGGGGCACCGCTAAAACCCAGTACGGTAAATGAACAAAATCGACCAATGAGAGGAACGCAGTGCGAATCTACACCACCCAGGACCGTCCGCCACACCGATTAAACACGAACCGTGAGGCTGACGGGCGGGCCCTCGAGCTATAGAGGTGATCCATGTAGGATGTCAGCGAGAGTGGATGCAATAAGGTTGGTACGGTTAGCGACTTTGCAAATCCCTATTCATTCCGACTCTAGGAGCCGGCTGGGATCGGACGGAGCGGGGAGGATCGGACGGCCAGAAAGCGCAAATCGCTGAGGAGCCTCCAATGGGTCTCACCGTTTATATCTTTAAATTTGCTCGCTGTCCATTTTTGCTCTCATAATATTTTCCACACCATACATTTAATTCTTTGTGTTTGGCAAACCAGGGAGATTGACAACCTTCTTGTTTCGTTGGGGCAAAATGGTTTGTTTGTGTTGTGTGAAGGTCCACGTTAACCACCTAGCGCCAGGGGAGGGAGACACCTTCCTGAAGCCTTCTCCAACTCTTACTGGTTCGATAACCTTGATTTTGTATCAAGGGAACACTTTTAGTACACTGCATCATACCCTTCTCTTGGGGTCTCCCAACGAACGTGTGATCCACGCTATCAACATCTGATCTCACAAATTTCACTTCACGTGACCTAGGGGTCGTTGATGCATGGCAATCTATTTCTGACGGAGAGACCTGGTAGTTGCATGGTTTGCGTGTGAATCTGAACCGGACGGCGAAATTACCGGTGGTGATCATAACTTCCCACTACGTGTTATTGGCGAGACATGATAGGTCGCTCATTGACTGATTTCCTTATATTCGGATTTCCCCCTTTTGCTTCCTTAGATTGCGACTGTTGCAATTTTTGCTCCGGCCCGAGAGGCAGCTTTATGTCCGGTCCCAAATCCTTGATCTCCCATGACATCTTTATCCCCTGCGATCTTCGTCACCTCCTTCAACTCGGTGACCCAAGGAACCTTTCCAGATGGAGATGAAGATTCATCTTCTTCAGGAGGGCGACTACCCCATTTGTGCCATGATGGCGGGGGCCAGGGCTCAGCTGTCTAGGTCTCCGGTTGAACGTATTTTTGAAGATAAAGAGCAAGTCCTTATGCATCTCCGTGAGCTTCAGACCTTATGTCTGATCGATCGGTCAGAAGATCAATCGTCCTTCGACCCCAAGTGGTAACCAAGAAGAGGTGAGTAGATGTTGGGTTCTAGACCACATGTGTTTGCTGATCTTATTGTCATGGATTTGAATCAAAAACTCAGAATTGAGCCTTTCCGAGTTTCTTCTTTGTCGTCGGGGGCGAGAGCGGGGAGGAATCCTGGTAGATCTCGTAGTGCTACGATACTTTCATGTCCTCTTGATTACGACTTTTATCAATTCCAGCCGCGTCTGCCTGCTAATCCTCGTGTCTCTTCTAGGACTATTCCTCAGACTTCCATCATTTATCGAAGGAGATGGTGGAGGATTTTAGTGTCGCAGCAGACGACCGTAGATCCCTTGTGACGGAGTGTGTCCATCTTTGTTCTGAAGTTAATAGGGAGAGGACCAACAATCTCCTGACGAACAATCTCTTCAAGGAACTCGCAGGGGATAGTGGGGCTGGTTCAAAAGCTTGATACATCTCAAACGTCTCTATAACTTTTGATTGTTCGATGCTTGTTTTATATCAATGCTACATGTTTTATTTACAATTATATATCATTTTAATACATTTTCTGGGACTAACTTATTAACAAGATGCCCAGTGGCAGTTCTTTTTTCTGCTGTCTTTTTGTTTCATGAAATCCTAGTATACAAATATTCTCGTAATTCCCTAAAAATTTACGGAGAATTATTTTTCATCGAAACAAGACTGTGTCCGAAGGACACCTACAGGTGGGCCCCACAGGGCCCAGGAGGTACCCAGGCGCGACCAAGGGTGGGGTCGCGCCTAGGGGTCTCCTGGAGGCCACCATCATCGCCAACCCTAGTTTGGAGGGTTCTGAAGCTCTTCCTGGCACCCTGTCGGAGGGGGAGATCATCACCGGAGGGTTCTACATCGCTATGCCTGCCTCCGGAGTGATGCATGAGTAGTTCATCTTTGGACTACGGGCCCATAGTAGTAGCTAGATGGCTGTCTCTTCTCCTTGTGCGACCTTGTTTAGATCTTGCACTAGTACAGAACGACACATCGGAAACGGGCCAAAAACCCCTTCGGCAATGGAGAAAGGGTCCGTGTCCCCGACCCTGTCACTGATGTGAAGGCCTTCATCGGTAACGGAGGCAAAAAACCGTCACCGATGAGGCATAAGTTGGCTACGGTTGTGGACCCATCTCCGTTTCCGATGTATCGGTGCATCAGTAACGGAGATTCTATTTTACTCGTTTGCATTGAGGTTCTTTCAGAAGCCTACATGAGCAATTCGGTTGCCAAATTACATTCAAAATCTCACAGCAGAAGCACAAAGTTGCTACCAAATCCATTCACAACGTATATAAGAATTGTCATCATTACATAGCATCAAAATATGAGTTACACATGCCTCGCTAATCCTATCATTCTCATGCCTCCCTAAACTTAACTTTTATGACACTCCACTCTTCTCCAGCTCAACATTCTTCCTCAGTTCCGAAGCGCCGAAAACGGAATTCGACCTAGCAAAAGACTCGAGTAGCGGTTTCATGCTTCTCCAAATCACATCTGCAGCCAAATTGCTACACACATACACAAAATAGATGGAGAAACTAAAAACAAGAAACCACACCGAGCTCGCAAGCCTCCTTAGCAAATTAATCTTGCCAAATTCTTCCTAGCGAGGCTTGCTCCATCTTGGACGGTGTCGCCGAAATATAATAACGTCACCGCTGTGACATTTCGGCCACACTGTCCAAGACACTCTTAATTAAAAAAGTGTTTTGAACAGTGCAGCGAAACGTCGCAACAGCGACGGTTCACGGATATGATCCCACTTTGTATTTAGCTCTTTTAAAACTTGTTTGGATCTGCATGGCGCTTCTGCATATAAAATACATGGATGTCTAGTTAGAAAAGAGCCAAATATGATGCTACATGACATAAATACAATTTAAGATGAAAACAGTTTACACCTTAAGCGCCTATATCCGTGTGCTTGCTGTCTGATCGAAACGATTTGGAGGCAGAACTTGAAGGTGATGTTACCTTCAATTGCCTCACCATTTTTATGCATTGTCGCCGAAATATACTATTACTTCATACACTAGCTACACAAAACCATAACGAGGATTAACACATTGACAAAGGGTTGAAATTAATCTATTAGACTTCAAATACTAAAAACAAACACAACACAATACTGGACTTCAAATACTAGACAAGTTGAAGATAATGTATTCATCGTCGGCAGTACTAAAAACAAACACAACACAATACTAGACTTCAAATACTAGACAAGTTTTATATGCTACTTTAAAAAAATGTAAGATCTAGTGTTGAGGGGTGTATTCATCATCGGCAGTACTACAATATTAGACAGAACACAATACTACAATACTAGACAGTACTACAATACTAGATCGGTAGATGCTACTTTAAATAAAACTAGCTAGGTGGCCCGCGCAATTGCGCGGCTAGATTTAACGCTTTTCACATGTTATGAATACAAAAAATGAGTAAGTTCATCAGGGTTGAAAGTTCTATTATGTTGGAGTCCAGTCTAGCCTTCAATATGTATTTTTTTCTCAATGCAGCAATTGCTTGTGACTCCTCGCTCTTGAATGATTTTTCGATCAGTAGTAACATTATCAAAGATGAGTGATGTACTGGATACAATAGCGACATCCACGACCTAGTATGCTCCTTCTTAATTAATCATGCGAACTATAATACCTCTATCAGATCCATCTAATTTGTATTATTATACCGTGATAGCCTGGAAATGAAGCAATATATAACGTTAGGGGCCTGGCTGGATTCCGACTCGGGCTCTGTTATGATGTCTCTACTGTTTTGAGCAAACATATAAAATCAAGAATAAGATACCTAACATCCAGCTGAAATACCGAAATTTTGTTGTCAGGTATTCAACATCCATTATCCTAAAGGTTTCAGTGCCTACAAAAATAAACAAAAATGAAATATATTAACAAACGGCTCTACAATTTTAGATGTCCTGGGGATGTAAGCTGTAGTTGTAGTTTCGAGCATAGATAGCAAGTCGAAGTAGCAGCAATTATATGTTCTCCGGCCATATACTTTGGTAGTAGTTGACATTCAGCCATTGGCAAGTAAGGGATTTTTGTCAAAGCATTGCATTAAGGGGAGTAAGATATAAAAGAATTGCAGAAAGACTGGCGATGCAATCACATAAAAACATGATTTGCATAGCAGCACGATTGATCTAAAATGTGTCACACCATAAGGCAGGTCAATCTATTTGTTGGGATGATTTGTATCAAAATTGAATCTGCTTTTACAAAATTTATGTTTGGCGAGAACCAATATTGAATAAGATTTGTAGGAAATCAAAGGCAAAGATAAATTTTGGTGGCCCTTGTAAGTGTATATTATGCACCATCGTGTATGATTTATGGAAAGAAGGAAAAGAACTTCCAAACTTAATAATTCTAACGTACACACTGACCTCATTAGTGAGAGCCACACACCAATCTCCATATGAAGATGCGATCAGGTTTATGTGTTTGCAGACTTCGCTGCGGTGCCAGGAAAAGAGTAGGGAGATATATGTCTTGATTCATGGACAATACATTGAGCAAATAAGTTGAAGGTTAAAGCATTTCTTCGTAGTAAGTGCAGGTATGCTTGGGCTAATAATTTATATATAAAAAATGCTTTGGCTTATAGAATATACTACTGTTGGTGATAAAGGTACGTAGTTGAATCTTACGGTTAATGTGCCAGCCCAAATCAACATTATATGCGTTGTTGGCCGTCTCCAGCTCTGAACAGCCTACAAATACCGAAATACGAATATCAGGCTGTCATGTATTGAATTATTTGTCCAGAAAACAGAAATTGACCATCGTTTGATGTACCTTAAATTTATCTTTCAAATTGATGGTTCAGTTAATTTTGCCCCCCTATGGATTGGATGGGACGGCGTTATCTCTACGGGCGCGCTTGACACAAATATTTCAGTTCATATCCCTACACACACCTCAACATCAAGGAATGTATATATATCCCGACTGGCCACTTGAGGTGGATTGAGGCAGATCGCGCCCTCGCTAACATCGCGGCATGTGGAACTACACGTCTGGCAGCGACATCGAGCAGGTTCCTGTCAGTGAACGCGTAGCACACGATGCCTCCACGGCCATAGAGAGTTGAGAACGCCGGCGGACTTCAGTTCATATGCATAAACATACTACTCTGGCTACTTTAATCTTAGACGATCAAAACGGCGGACTTGATTACGTTACAAATACAAAAACAGTAAATAGCATGAGAGGATTACATACCTCAACATTAATGGACTCATATATATATCCTGATTTCCTGGGCAGTTGAAGTGGACTGAGGCAGATCGTGCCCTCGCTGAGGAACTACATGTCCGGCAACGCAACATTGAGCAGGTCCCTGTCTATGAACGGGTATCACACGTCTATCGGCGACGCCGGTTTTGGCAATTCTGTGCGTGTCGTCGGGTTCAAACCTCTAACTGATTCCGATCTCGGCTGCTACACCGGCGCCCGGCGGCGCTGTGTACTCCCGTGCGCAACAAAAGATGCATGTCTTCCTTGATGCCTCCTGTAAAGAATTAATTGGCAGGTATTCAAGAGATGCATGACATCTAAAAGAAAGAGACCTACGTGCATGCAGTAAATCAGAGTCGGCATGCTGTGAAGCACATGGCCGCATATACATAGTCCAATACGGACATGGAAAATACTCAAATAAACTCCATGAACGGCAGAAGCACACACGCACACCTCCGGTCGTCCGGCGAATCGTAACATCATAGCCACAACACCACGCGCAGCGACGCTGCCACACAATCGCTGATCGAACTCGAAACATGAACGCATCCATACATCGTCGACGCTTGGCCGGCACATTACTCTGGGCAAATCAAGGGTCATGCATCCGATTTTCATGTTTTGCCACACCATGTCTGCCACCGCGTGGCTACTCCACCTCGCCACCGCCGCGCGTCCCCAACATCTCCACCGTCTCCTCGCTCAGCCGTGCGCCTGGATCCCGCCGCCTCTCCTTGGCACCTCCGTGACGATTCATCAATTGACTGTAAGCAGTCTACGCTTTTCTTTAGATGGCATCTGCTCGTTGCTGCACGGCCATGGAGCAGATTGAATCGAGAAAGTCCGAGAACGACGGGCTCGCCGTAGGGGATACAGATTAGGTATGAATAGTGAAGTCCTTATTCTGCACGCTAGCGAATATATATGTGATTTTATTTTCTTTCACGTGGCGTGTAGCCTGCTTCGCGTATTTGCCGATTGATCTCCACCGTGGGAACATCTTAACTTTGCACTGATAAATCTTAGCCGTTAATTGTTTGTTGTTTTAATTATATAATAGATAGATAGATGCTAAGCCATGTAAAACTCATAGGAGAGTTATCCACAAGAAAATATCTAAGCTAACTTGAACCCCAAGTAATGCCTATCCATAAGAACTTGACAACAAGTACCTTACTCATCCTTGCAAAACAAGAGTCATCTACTTGTGTGTCACCACCACAACAACCAGCAAGCAATTTAAGATAAAAACAGTTTACACCTTAAGCGCCTATATCCGTGTGCTTGCTGTCCGATCGAAACGATTTGGAGGCAGAACTTGAAGGTGATGTTACCTTCAATTGCCTCACCATTTTTATGCATTGTCGCCGAAATATACTATTACTTCATACACTAGCTACACAAAACCATAACGAGGATTAGCACATTGACAAAGGGTTGAAATTAATCTATTAGACTTCAAATACTAAAAACAAACACAACACAATACTAAACTTCAAATACTAGACAAGTTGAAGGTAATGTATTCATCATCGGCAGTACTAAAAACAAACACAACACAATACTAGACTTCAAATACTAGACAAGTTTTATATGCTACTTTAAAAAAATGTAAGATCTAGTGTTGAGGGGTGTATTCATCATCGGCAGTACTACAATACTAGACAGAACACAATACTACAATACTAGACAGTACTACAATACTAGATCGGTAGATGCTACTTTAAATAAAATGTAAGATCTAGTGTCGAGTGGTGTATTCATCATCGGCACTAGACAGAACACAATACTAGACTTCAAATACTAGACAAGTTTTCTGTGCTACTTTAAACAAAATATAAGATCTAGTCGGCTACATACCCGGGGAAGATGCACGGCAATAGACCAGTAGATCCGCGTCGGCGACATACTCGGGGAAGATGCGTGGCGGCTCGCCGACGAGCCGCTGGGGGGATGCGCGGCGGCTCACGACGTGCCGCTGGGGGAAGATGCGCTGACGCGCCGCTGGGGGAAGATGCACGGCGGCGATGCCGGCCGGACGCGCCGCTCAGATCTGCGAGATAAGGGTTAGGTCTGGAGCCGCCGCCACACTATGACTGTGGAGTGAGAGTGAGAGTGAGAGCGTTAGGGTTGCCGCAGTGGCACATTTATAGCATATAATAACATCGCAAACGGAGGCGATAAATAACCGTTTCCTCTAATTTCTTCACTGACACACTGGGCCTACTTACAAAGGATCGATAGAATAATTGAACTAACTATCTACTCTATTTGTTCTGCTTACGCCCTGCCTCCGCGCCATTGTCATCCGCGGCGCGGCGTCGCTTCTTGCCGGTTGCCTTTTCCTCAGGCGCGTGCTCCTCCTCCTCCTCCGGCTCGTGCTCCTCCTTCTCCGGCCGTGCGTCCTTCTCCGGTGAATCCTCCTCTCGCGCCTCCTCCTCGTCGTCGTCGTCGGCATTGTATTCTTCCTGGCTAGAATAATACGGCTCTGGCGGGTCCTCCGGCTCCTCTTCCTCCGGCGACTCGTCCTCTTCGGAGTCGTCTTCTCCTTCGCGTGAAGACGGCGGGTCCGAGTCGTTGGAGTCGTCTTCTACAGAGCGTGAAGATGGCGGGTCTGAGTCGTCGGGGTCTGAGTCCGGCGGCCCGTCTTGATCCCACCATGGAACTTCACCGCGGTCTTCCGCGCTCGCGTCGTCGCTCGGGACTTCCTCGTTCTGCCACCAGGGTTCCGCCATGGCGGTTGTGCTAGTGTGGTAGATAATGTGGGAGAGAACGAAGGGGAGAATGCGGGACCTGCCTGGCTTCGCGCGGTTCCAGTCACATTTTATTAGCGTCGATCAGGCGGTTCCAATCCCTCGTGAATTAAGCCGCATTGAACAGACGCGCTTCCAGATTGCAACTGCAATTTCCCAAGCACATCGCAAACGGATATACATAAACAACCGTAGCCATAGAGATACATATTGGAAACGGAGACAAATTTATGACCGTTGCCAATACTTTTGGTAACGGAGATATAAAATTCTCCGTAACCAATGTTGACGGACCAGCCTCTGCCAGGCCTCGTCCGCAACGCTAAAATCACGATTCTCTGTCGCCTAACACCTGCCGTCTCCATAGAGGGGTATCCGATGTGTCGTTCTGTACTAGTGTTGTGAGCTGCCTAACATGATCAAGATCATCTTTATGTGATGCTACATGTTGTATTTGCTGGGATCCGATGAATTGTGGAATTATGATCATCCTTGTTCATTTATCTATGATATGTTTTATTTATGATCTTGCATGCTCTCTGATGCTAGTAGTTACTTTGGTCGAGTAGTTGCTCGTATCTTCAAGAGAGGGTATTTAAGCTAGATAGTAGGTTCATGTCTCCTTGGTCTGAGCTCGAGTTGACAGAAACGATTAAAGTCAAGGATGTGCTGTTGCTACTAGGGGTAAAACAACGGTGTTTATTTCTTTGTGTTGTAACCATTGCTTACATTACGTACCATGCTTATTGCAATTATCTGTTGCTTGCAACTTAATAGTTTCGGGTGACATGCTAGATAGCGATCCCGAGGTGGATTATTAGTCATAGATGCAGCTGGATAACCGTCTATGTATTTTAAAGTAATTCCCAATTAAATACTACAGTGAACTATATTATGTAATGATAGCATTGTTTTGCGCCCACAATTTTTCAATTGATGATGTGGCGTGTTAACAACACACCCGTTGGAAACCCAAGAGGAATGTGTGAAGCTGCGTAGCAGTAAGTTTTCCCTTGATTTCAAAACTAAGGTTATCAATCAAGTAGGACTTGGAGAAGGTTTCAACTTGGTGTCAACGTGGCGCCAGCAAGTTGACGTGGACCTGCACACAACACAAACAAACCACTTTGCCCCAACGAAACAGAAAGGTTGTCAATCTCTCCGTCTTGCTGAAAACAAAGAATTAAATGTATGGAGTGGAAAATATAATGAGAACAAAAATGACCAGCGAGCAAATGATTATGAAAAGCTATGAAAATGGTTGTAAACAATGGAGGTACAAGGAGAAGAGACAACCATCTAGCTACTGCCATGAACCCGCAGTCCCGTGGTGGACTACTCACGCATCACTTCGGAGGCATGCATGGTGGTGTAGATGCCTCCGCTGACGATCTCCCCCTTCGGCAGGGTGCCGGGAAGAGCTTCAGAACCCTCCCGAACTAGGGTTGGCGACGGCGGTGGCCTCGGTTTCTTTATGGAAATATGATCGGGTGTTTTAGGGTTTTCGGGGACAAGACAATTTATAGGCGAAGAGGCGGCGCCGGAGGAGCACCATGGGGCCCAAAAGGGCTGGGGGTGCGGGCCCACCCCAAGCCACGCCTTGAGGCCATCCCCCTCTTGGTGGGTCCCCTCCGGGTGATCTTGGGTCGATGCCTTCGTTCCTTCGTAAAAATAAATCCCTTAAATTTTTAGGTCTTTCGGGGAATATTTCCTGATTAGGATTTCTGAAACAAAAAGACAGCAGAAAACATGAACTGTTACTAGGCATCTTGTTAATAGTTTAGTTCCAGAAAGTATAAAAATGATATAAAAATATTATAAAAACATGTGATATTGACATATAACAAGCATGGGATACTCAAAAACTATAGATACGTTTGAGATGTATCAATTGCCTAGATGTAATTTTTTCACCCAGCATGTGTTTTATATTATGGAGAGACACCACTAGTGAACTGTGGACCCCGGTCCAATTTTCCCATATTGTTTACAACCGTTTTCATAGCTTTTCATCATCATTTGCTCGCTGCTCATTTTTGCTCTCATAATATTTTCCACACCATACGTTTATTAACTTTGATTCAGCAAGCTGGGGAGATTGATAGCCTTCCTATTTTTTCAATAGATTCCAAAATTCTAGCCCAAGCATCTTTAAAACTTTCTCCACTTCCTTGCCTGAAAGTGAGAATTTCGTCTTCTGGTGAAATAACCAAAGGTATAGAACTAGACATGATAACTAAGCAAAAACAAGGCAAAACAGGAAAAAGATTAAAAGCTGAAATTCTAATTTTTTTTCTAGTTTTCAATTTTAGAGCAAACAAGACTAAAACAAAATAAACTAAGCAAGACAAAAACAAATTAAAGAGAAAGGTGGCGTGCAACTCCCCTCGCTGAAGCTTCCATGTCCCCGGCAACGGCGCCAGAAAAAGTCTTTGATGGTGCGTGAATCATACGTCCGTATGATGCAGCGTAGCAGAAGTTTTCCCTTGATTCCAAAACCAAGGTTATCAAACCAGTAGGACTTGAGATACTTCCACACGGTGTTAACCTGGCACCAGCAAGTTAACGTGGATCTGCACACAACACAATCAAACTACTTTGCCCCAACGAAACAGGAAGGTTGAATCTACCCGGCTTGCTGAATCAAAGTTATTAAACGTATGGTGTGGAAAATATTATGAGAGATAAAATGAGCAGCGAGCAAATGATGATGAAAAGCTATGGAAACGGTTGTGAACAATATGGGAAAATTGGACCAGGGTACACAGTTCACTAGTGGTGTATCTCCATAAGATAAAATACATGCTGGGTGAACAAATTACAGCTAGGCAATTGACAAATTATGAGCGCATAACAATGCTATCATGACATAATATAGTTCACTGTAGTATTTAATCGGGCAATTGACAGCTAGGCAATTGACAAATTATGGACGCATTACAATGATATCATGACATAATATAGTTCACTGTAGTATTTAATCGGGCATTACATCAAAATACATAGACCGTTATCCAACTGCATCTATGACAAATAATCCACCCCGGGACCGCTATCCAGCATGTCAAACGAAAGTATTAAGTTGCAAGCAACAGATAATTGTAATAAGCATGGTACGTAATGTAAGCAATGGTTACAACCCATAGTAATAAACACCGCTGGTTACCCGTAGTAGCGACAACACATCCTTGACCTTAATCGTTTCTGTCAACTCGAGCTCAGACCAAGGAGACATGAACCTACTATCTAGTATAAATACCATCTCTTTAAGATACAAGCAACCTACTATCTTGCATAAATACCCTCTCTTTAAGATACAAGCAACTACTTAACTACTAGCATCGGAGAGCATGCAAGATCATATTAAAACATACCATAGATAAATGAACAAAGATGATCATAATTGCACAATTCATCGGATCCCAGCAAACACAATATGTAGCATTACATAAAGATGATCTTGACCATGTTAGGCAGCTCACAAGATCTAAACATGGTGGCACAAGGAGAAGAGACAACCATCTAGCTACTGCTACGGACCCGTAGTCCAAAGATTAACTACTCACGCATCACTCCGGAGACAAGCATGGCGATGTAGAGCCCTCCGGTGACGATCTCCCCCTTGGCAGGGTGCCGGGAAGAGCTTTAGAACCCTCCCGAACTTGGGTTGACGACGGTGGCAGCCTCAGATATCGTTCTGGAATTTTGATCGGGTACCTAGGGTTTTCGGGGCAGAGGAAATTTATAGGCGAAAGGGCAACACAGCAGGCCTTCGGAGGCCTCCAGGAGACCCCCCCAGGCACGGCCCCACCCTTGGCCGCGCCTGGCTACCTCGCCCACCTGCAGGTGTCCTTCGGGCACAGTCTTTGTTTCGATGAAAAATAATTCTCCATCAATATTCAGGGAATTCTGAGAATATTTCTTTACTAGGATTTCTGAAACAAAAAGACAGCAGAAAAAAGAAACTGACACTGAGAATCTTGTTAATAGGTTAGTACCAGAAAATGCATTAAAATGATATATAATTGTAAATAAAACATGTAGCATTGATATAAAACAAGCATGGAACAATAAAAAATTATAGATACGTTTGAGACGTATCAGCGCTTCGTGTCCCTTTAAGAGAGGAGGCTCAGTGAGCTCAAAGATCTCTTAGCAGCAATCAAACTTCTTCGGGAGGCAGTGATTCACCAGAGGTCGATCCGCCTCGCCCTTGCTAAAGAAAAGATGATGCTTGAGGTAGAGCTGCGGGAGAGAACACCAGGCGTTTTTGCCTCTTGTAGGTCTTGATCTTGGTAGGAGCGTCGCGAGCTTAGATATTGTATTCTTCCTTCGATGCATCAGTATGTTTTACTGATGGGCTCTGTAATAACTTTTCTTTGAAGAGCAGTGATTTTAATAGTTGTCCGTTCTGCAAGAAGGGAAATTTTCTTGAAAACGATTTTTCCCATTGAGATATAGTTGGTAGTGCGTTGCAGTTGGTAGTGCATCTCATGGGCTCCATGGCCTTCCACTTGTCGCCGTGTTATTATGGGGTTGTAAGCGTGGGACGCGTCGGGTACTGTTAGTGTACATACCTGAGTAGTGCACGTCCCAACCTTTTATCGACTATGGCTCAAACATTCCCTGAGACCGATAAGAGTGTCCTGGTCATCACCGAGTGTGCTCCCCCTTTGAGGTATTCGGAGGGAGGCCCTCAGTGTAGGTTTTGGGCGTGATAGCCTTGAACTCAGACACGTGGAAGGTCGAATATGGGTTCGAAACCGCTTGCGGTTTTTCCCGCCCCTATGATGTAGTGGGGTATAGCATAGCAGATACTAGTACGTAGCAGTTTGGTAATACATTCGTACAGATCAAGGCCAGGGATATTGGTCCTTGCTTGTAGATAGTAGTGCGGAAATTTTGTAGGCTTCTCTGTTTGGTGAGGTAGTTGACTTTCCTCCATCTGGGGATGTTACTTTGCTGCATCTAGCTTGGTGAGTAGTAATATTTGAATTGAAAAAGGAATAATATGAGTAGTGTATCCAGCCCCTGGGTGTCGACGTCGGGATACCCGGGGTCCCCCGAACGCCTGGCGCGTAGGCCACACCTACACCCCCGGAAGAGAAGGCTCCTCACCGCGAGTTCCAGAGCGGCAGGGAAGGACTGAAGCCAGAAGGAATAGCGGCGGTTCCGGGGAATTCCCGGAAATGAAGGCGCGCAGGCGCCTTGGATACTCTCGAAGGAGGCCCCACTATTGACACCCCGACAAGGAGAACAACCATCCCTCGGGAGCGGAGTACAGAGACGTGGCAGAAGCATCCTGCTGCCCCCTCGGTGCAGGTGAAGCACACGGCATGGAGGACGGCAAGGCGCCCTACTGGCACCACCGGCGCCATCGGGCGCCACCTCGACTTGGTCACGACGCGTGCCACGCCCCGGTGGCACTCATGCAGCCAGACCACTTGTGGTAACCCCTTACGTTGTAAAAGAAGGTCCATGGTCAAACGAAAAAAGGAACCCTAGAGGGCAAACCCTAGCACATTATCTTCCGCAGGAGCTGATCGCCAAGATTCGGGGGCTGGTGCGGACGAACAACCGGGAACCCTTGTGTTCTTCTCTCACCCGCCACTGTGAGTAGTTTAGGCCACCAATCTCCACCTTTGTAATCCACCTCTGTTCCAATACATCCAGACAAGCAGAACATACGGTGTTACGCGGCGACAAGGCCTGAGCCTGGGTAAAATCCTCGTGTGTTTGTGTCTACTTCCGGGAACCGAGCTTGGAGCAGCCATCCTACCGAGCAAACTAGGGGTGTCACGCATCCCTGGTGTCCGCGTTTCGACACGCGACATCTGGCGCGTCAGGTAGGGGGCGCCGTGCTTCGCTCTTGGGACCCGTCGTTGGCATGGCGCCACTCCGAAAGACGCCGGGGCTAGGAGACGCGATATACGGAGCATGAGCAGGAAACCGATATACCCAGGAAAAAAAACCCGAGCACCTGCAGGAAACCGATATACCGAGGAAAAAATACCTTTTTTTGGAATTTTTGAATTTAAACGCCATAATTCAAATCAATGGACAATATATCGTTATCTTGATCGTAAGAATATATGGATCAGTGGCAATGGTTCGTCATTATCTATTCGTGGTACCTGGTGCGAGTCTTGCTGTATTCCTTTTTTGGTTTTGAGGATTAATATGTTGTATTCCTTTTTTGGTTTTGAGGAGTAATATGTTGTACGAGATCGATACAAATACACGTAATAACACAAAAAGATATATATAGACGTTGATCGCTCTCGAACACGAGACTTGCAAGGTGCACCGTGTTGGCGATAAGGCAAGACAGCTGTGCTACGACCCTTATGAGAGTTTTTAGGGAGTTTAAAGCTTAATGAACTGGTTCGGAGAGATTTTGAATTCAAATTTTTGATTTTCAAATTTATCTGGTAACCGATTGGGATTCCTCAGCAACCGCGGTAACCAGAATCCCGAGCCCCCTAGGGAATTTTTTTAATATTCGGGAACCAAAACCATTACATATTTGACTTTTAGACACATGTTGAGTGGTGCTATTGCTTTCTTCAAACAAGACTGCTAAAAAATTATTAGTACTCCCTCCAATCCGTAAAATATGTCCTGAAAAGAGAACCGTACGTACATATCGTAGTACAAGATGCAACACATTTTTAGGATCAGAGGGAGTACCTGTTTTATTCACATAATTTCTAAAACATGTTGGATATGATTCTCATGTCCCTTTTAATCGTATGTAATTGAAAAACCCACAAACTGAATACAACCAAATATTGTTTAATACCTCAGGAAGATTCAGAATAATTTAGTCATGGGAGTGAGATAACATATACAAGGAAAATCCCTAAGAATTCACATCAAGGAGTTTGCGACACCACATAAAAAAAATATAAAAAAATTGAGTGGATGAATTTTTGGCTTCAAAAGAAAGAAATTGCATAGCATTTTTAATGGTTTATATCATGCTATTAAAACTCCAAGTAATCCAAATTATGCAAACATCCTATAAAGTTCGTTTGAACCGAATAAGCTCTGCGTAAGTCCTAAGGTTCCAAGATCCTGAACATTTAATCTTTCTCCAAGGATTCAAATTCGAAGAAAACTAGAAATTTATTTTAAAATGAAAAGGCTGCATGTACTTTGTGTGTTCCCTAATATAAGACGTTTGGCAACCGAGCTTGTCCCTCCGTTTTTAAATATTGTTTTTAGTTTTTTCTTAATTTACATGTATTTAGACTTATTTCAATGCGTTAATTCACTCATTTAGTCCTTATTTAGGTCCTTATTTAGTCCACCTTAATTTTGAAACGAATGGAGTGGTAGTTGTGTAACTGCTAAACTGTCGACCACGTCAAAAACCATGACTGAGATTATCCATTGTGGGAGTAATATAGCTAGTAACATAAGTGTCACATAAGTAAAAATGATGATGTGACATGCAACAAAAAAGAGTGTGGCAAATAGAGTAATTAGCTATATTATCATAACATCACACATTTCAACACATTATAGGTCTACAACCTAATAAAGAGGTAGTAACATTGTGGGACGACGTTGCTCTCCTCTTGGCATTGACAATCTACGGTCACACACACAAGAAACATGCCATCTCATTTCGCTCAACCTCAACCCATGAAAATTGTGCGCACCCGAAATAATGGGTGACGAGGTGTACCCTCATCAAATCCCATGGTTAAGGACCTAGGGTTGAGATTATGGGGAGAGAACGTGGTAGTACTGGTAGTTTCATCGGCTGACAAGCAGAGGCAAAGATTTACCCAGGTTCAGGCCCCTCGGGTGGAGGTAAAGACCCTACTTCCTGCTTGTCTGTTATTGATCGCTGGAGATTATGAGGTTACAAGGTGGCTCCGGCGAGATGACGATCTCGCAAGAGCTTTGGTGGTTCGAGTCACAAGTACAGAACGACACATCGGATACCCCTCTATGGCAACGACAGGAGTTAGGCGACGGTAAATCGCGACATCCCCCGCGTGCCCGCACTAGGCCGTAAAGCAGGCCCACAACATCGGCAACGGGTGAATAGTGGAATATATGTTGTCAACGGAGGTTAGTTTACCTCCGTTACCGATGTGTGCTCCTCGCACACGGACAGTTTCGTAATCTCCGTTGCCATTAGATGCAGCCCGACAGCCGGCCTATAAGAACCTACTATGCCCTTCACTCTCACTCTCACTCACTTCCAACCCTAGCCGCCGCACAGTCTCCTCTCTCTCCACTCTCTCGCATGGCTTCCACCGTCGGCGTTGGTAGATCCGGCCATCGCGGCCGTGGCCGCCCCACCCTCCGGGCCTTCAGGCAGCAGCAGCGTCAGCTGGTGTTGCGGGACGAGCTTGCGGAACAGGCCGCCGCCGATCCGTCCCCCGCGGGCCTGTCCCGCAGCCTTGGTGCTCGTCCACACGGCGAAGGCTCCGGCCGCACCCGCTCATTTGGCCACCATTACCGCGAGATCCGCCAGGCGATGTACCCCGGCCGCCATCCGTCTTCCTCCTCCTCCTCGTCCTCGTCCTCCGACGAGGAGGAAGAGGAAGAGGAAGAGGAGGAGGATCGTGATCTGGAGATCGCTTGCCAACTCTCCCGCGCCGATTTCGAGCGCGAGGACGCCATGCGTCGTCAGGGCGAGGCCGATCTGGAGGCGGCGGTCCTCCTCTCCGAGGCGTCGACCCAGGTCGAACGCGCCGAGGAGGCGGTCTACCAGTCTGACCTCCGGGCCGCCATAGCCCTCTCTTTGGTCCACGGCGAGGGCAAGGCGCCGCCAGGGGAGGCCGGCGCTAGCTCCGTCGCCGGCGGCGACGCTAAGCGAGCCCATCTCGCCTAATGTAAGACCCCAGTTCAGTAGGATAGCTGTTTTCTAGTTGTAAGTAGCTAATTGTTTATCCATAGATTTGCTCTATTTTTAGTAGGCATTGTTTACACATAGATTTTAGCTGTTTTCTAGTTGTAAGTAGCTAATTGTTTATCCATAGATTTGCTCTGTTTTTAGTAGGCATTGTTAACACATAGATTTTAGCTGTTTTCTAGTTGTAAGTAGCTAATTGTTTATCCATAGATTTGCTCTGTTTTTAGTAGGCATTGTTTACACATAGATTTTAGCTGTTTTCTAGTTGTAAGTAGCTAATTGTTTATCCATAGATTTGCTCTGTTTTTAGTAGGCATTGTTTACACATGGATTTTAGCTGTTTTCTAGTTGTAAGTAGCTAATTGTTTATCCATAGATTTGCTCTGTTTTTAGTAGGCATTGTTTACACATAGATTTTAGCTGTTTTCTAGTTGTAAGTAGCTAATTGTTTATCCATAGATTTGCTTTGTTTTTAGTAGGCATTGTTTACACATAGATTTTAGCTGCTTTCTAGTTGTAAGTAGCTAATTGTTTATCCATAGATTTGCTCTGTTTTTAGTAGGCATTGTTTACACATAGATTTTAGCTGTTTTCTAGTTGTAAGTAGCTAATTGTTTATCCATAGATTTGCTCTGTTTTTAGTAGGCATTGTTTACACATAGATTTTAGCTGTTTTCTAGTTGTAAGTAGCTAATTGTTTATCCATAGATTTAATCTGTTTTTAGTAGGCATTGTTTACACATAGATTTTAGCTGTTTTCTAGTTGTAAGTAGCTAATTGTTTATCCATGGATATGCTATGTTTTTAGTAGGCATTTGCTCTGATTTTAGCTTTGTTTCAGTTATGCCGATGATTAAAATTAGGTGACACCGTGTGATCCGGGGGTGGCGCTAGTGATCCTTGTGATATGCACAAATACACATCGATCTTGTGCATCCTACTTGGCTCGCTTGCTCCATCCCTGGAATTTGTGTGTCCAATCTACCTATATATGAGGCATTGTTTAGGCTATGTTCTAGTTGTAATTAGTTCTATATTTTCTGTAATGCCGATGAAGAAGCATATGTCTTGTGTATAGAGATGAAGGAGGTTACATTTTGATTTTTTTCATCTCCTTTAGGGCGAGGAGGAAACCTGGAGACTATGCGGCGGCCGTGAAGACGTAGGAGCGGGGCTCCGTCCACACGGTCCACTGAAGCCGGCGCCTCCAGGAGCAAGACTTTTGTGCAGTACTAAATAGGTAGAAGAAGACCACGCAATGAAGCTGGGCGAAGAGGAAGGTGAAGAACCGGCGGACGTCAAGCAGGAACCACAGGGCTCCGTCGACGGTGCAGCAGGCGTCACCGGTTTTTTTTTTGTTTCCTCTAGCCCTCATTACAAACGGTCAAAAACTAATCTCCGTATCTGATGTAAAGACTAAAGGCAACGGTTATATATTATGCCCGTTGCTAAACTTATTGCAAACGATAAAAATCTCCGTTGCCATTGTGAGGCTTCACATCAGTGACAGAGGCGGGGACACAGACCCTTTCTCCGTTGCCGAAGGGGTTTTTGGCCCGTTTCCGATGTGTCGTTCTGTACTAGTGAGTATGGCTTGGTCCTAGATCGGCACCTGTCCCAGCCTTTAAATAGGCTGGGTCTCGGGAGTTTGTAACCGACCTAGTTTACACGTAAGGAAAGTCTAAACCGACTATGCCTATGTCTAATCTTGGAGGGTACTCCATCTTCTTGGGCCTCTTGCCTTGGGCTTCGAGTAGTCTCTTCGCTATTGGGCCTTTAGTCGTCACGTGCACCAGGTACCCTCACGGTAGGGTACCCGAGATGTATACCCTTGTCAGTAGCCCCCGAGTACTTGTCTGACTCGAAGAATCGGGCATGGACTCATTCGTAAGTGCACGTCATATCCTTTGTATTCTGTATATTATAATTGGAATTCCTCTATGAATAGCACATGTTGGCTATGTTGAGTATTTCATCGACTTTGGTTTTTGATTATGATGATCAAGGGATAATAGCTTAGGGCCTGTTTGTTTCAGCTTATAATCCAGCAGATTATATAATCTGGATTATATAATCTGGATGGTTGCCAAACAGGTCCAGCTTATAGGTCCAGATTATATAATCTGGAGGCCAGATTATGATAATCCAATAAGCTGGCCAAGAGATGCTTATTCCAGCTTATTCCAAAAGTCCAGATTATAGATTATATAAGCTGAAACAAACAGGCCCTTAGCAGGCCCAGTACACTCGACGGATCGGGACTGGTTAACTACACATTCGGGTAAAACCTTACTAACTTTCAATCAAACTCGAGTCCCCGGACTTGAATCTGGAACAAACTGGTCAGATTCGACTAGGCCGCTTGAGGTCTTACTGAGTCGATCTGCAGTATAGCTTTGAATTTTACCCAACGCGTCCGTCGGGATATTTCATCATGTCTGCTGACACGGAAAGTATAAGGATTGATGTTGCTGGAACGGTCCTTAGCCCAGCTCGAAAGTTCGGCGGGTCTTACCTTTGCACTATGCGTGCAGCATCCGAGGTATTCGCGACGGACGCAACTCGGGAATATTTCGAGTATGTTTTCTGAACTTTGTTGGACGAGTCGTGCCCTTTGTCGACTGATATTTGCTGTTATGCTATCGGGTGCGCGACAGCGCTCCCGATGGGAGTTTCCCCCGAGATTGTGCTTTATTGCTTTGCAATGGAGGATAATCTCAAAATCCTCTTACTCTGCATATGTCAATCGAAGAAATTTGTGCCATAATTCTATCGGGTGCACGACAGTGCTCCCGATGGGAGTAGCCCCCGAGATTATGCTGTATTACTTGTAAATGGAGGATAATCTCAATCATTGTCTTGAGCATCTTCAGTCGAAGAATTTTTTGAATATGCTCCCGATGGGAGTTATATGACTTAATCGAAGGAACGATCGAGTGACCAATTTTGCCTTGAGAAGGATTTGTCACACCCGAACTAAACAAGTCAATCGAGTGACCAATATGCGTTGGGCAGACTCGAATGTATTTCTGAACAGATGCTTCAATGACGTCAGGGATGACGTTTATTTCGACTGCGGTTTCTGACACGCGTGGCGTGCGTTATGCTGCGATGGATGGGACGTGACACACAGGTGGGCCCATTTGTGCAGAGCTGACCGAACAACGGCGCAGTTTGGACTTGATTTGACCACTCTGGCCCACTTTTGACGGAGAGGTGATTATGGCTCCTCTTTTTGCGTGCGTAGTGGGCGGAGTGGCCGGCGACGGTTGCTCTCCGCGTTTGACACGTGTATGGTGAGATTGCGTGCGTAACGCACGATTTGGATCTGGATGGCTATGATTTCTTTTGATTTGTGGTAAATAGGGGAACGGCGCTGGCATTGTTTTTTACCTGCCATTTGCTCTGCGCGCCGCCCCTGTTCCATCGTCTTCCTTGCGCTCTGCCTCCATTGCTCCTGCGCTAGAGTTTTGCGCGCTCCACCACCTGTTCGTTGACAATGAAGAAAGTGGCGGGGAACAAGCGCTCTGCCTCGACTGCTGCCGCCGCGCCCGATGCGGCGGCGATGAAGGGGAAGAAGACTGCGGCTGGCGCATCTGCGGCCGCCGTCGATCTCAAGAAGAGCAATGGTGATTGGATGAAATCCACCATCAAGGCGGCGCAGCTGGACAAGCTGCGCGAGGAAGGGATGCTGCCACCCTCGGACCAACACTTCGTCCGCGCACCCTCGCCCAAGGAGGTACTTCCCGAGCCTCGCGCTAACGAGCGCGTCTGTTTCGCGGAGTTTCTGCCTAGAGGTCTTTCGTTTCCTCTCCACGACTTCGTTCGTGGACTTATGTACGCATACGGGGTGCAAATCCATGATTTCACCCCGAATGGCATTATGCACATTGCCTGTTTTATGGTCTTGTGCGAGTGCTTCTTGGGTGTTTCCCCAGCTGGGCTCTCTGGAAGTCGATCTTCATGGTCAGACCCAACAATCGAGGCGGCCGCACGTATCCTGTTGGCGGCTTCCAGATCCAGGTGCGCAGCGACACCCGCTACTTCGCCCTGAAGCCAGTCGACTCGGCGCAAGGGTGGAGGAAGAGGTGGTTCTATGTGCGCGTCGACCAAGAAGGAGTCCCAGCATTTTCGACTGCTGGTATAGCCGCGAGGACGAAGGCCTGGGACCATGAGCTTTCGACTGAAGAGATGGCGGAAGCAGCGCCTCTGCTGGAGACGATTGGAGGGCTGCTAAACAGCGTCACGGGTGTGCATCTAATTGCCACCTTTGTGAAGATGCGGGTGTGGCCGCTCCGCGCTCGCGCCCACCCAATGTGGGAGTATGAGGTGCACTCGATGCCACCCGAATGAGCAAGGAGGAGCTGTCGAAGAGCGAGCTGGTGTCGCACGTGCGGTCCATCACCAGCACGAAGTCCAGCGAGCCCTGCAACGTCGACTGCCCTGTCGCTCCTTATGGGGCTGAAAAGCCTTTGCCAGAGGTTAGTGAATATTTCGAGTTTATGATCTCCTGCTTTGTTATTTTGCTATGCATCTTTGTGAATTTCGACTACTGTATGTTGTATGCAGGGCCACTCGACCACCTCAACCCTTCCTCTCTTCCTGAAGATGGCCCAACTCACGAAACAGAGGTGACGGTAGAAGCAAAGGGAGGAGATGAATCGCCTCTTCCTTCGGCTACTACATCTCCCACAGAAGAGGTTGAAGAGGAAGAGGTTGAAGAAGCACATGACAAGGAGCGTGCCACGACTGATGATGTGAGCGAGATCCCCACTCGCAAGCGCCGTCGGGCAGCTCACGTTGTGTCTTCCTCCATGAGTTCACCCGCAAGGGATCAGATGTGAGAGATGACGGAGACTCAGGCTCGTCTCCTACGACCACAGCTGCTCCTTTGGACGTGAGCCCGTTGAGCTCGGCTCCTCCTCCTCCTCAGTCGGGTGGGGAGCTACTTTTTGGAGGCCCAAACTTTGAAGAGCTCGACACTGATGATGAAGAAGAGCACAGGTTTGCTCCTTTTTGTACTAATTTTTTTTGTGAGTTGAGTACTGTTTCTTATGTTGTATGTCTTTCGGTCACTCGCAGTGCTGAGACTGTGCGACCTCCAACTCCTCCAACCGAGAGAGCTTCGACTCCAGATCAGCCAGAAGCTTCCCTGTTGCGGCTGAGGTTGTGAAACAGTAGCCACGGCTACTTCCTTTGAGGCCGCCAAGATTGCGAGTGCGTCAACTCCGCAAATTGGGACTTCTGCTGCCAAGCCTGCGCCTTGGGTTGAACACGTAAGTGTCTTTTGTCGAGTCTTCCTTCTGGGACTATTTGTGTATAGCTTATGTTGGTTTCGTGTGCGTGCAGCCCTTCTACCTCAACCTGGTGGAATCAGGTAAAGCATTTGTCCAGGTTGAACAGGAGAGGGATAATCTGCGCACTGTTATGGAGCAGCTCACCCGTAAGTGTGTTGGGTTTCTGTATGTCTTTGCTTTGTCGATTGTGAATGACATCTGGCCATCTATCTCAGGTGACAAGGCGTCTGCTGAGTCCCGGGTTAAAGAGCTAGAAGATGCACTCGCCAAGGAGCGCGCTGAGTCGAAGAAGGCCTTGGATGACGCCAAGAACTCCGCTGCCTGCGCGAGAAAGATTTTGCTGAGCGCTTGGCTAGCCTCACCCGAGACGTGCGGTAAGTTGAATTTGCCACTTTTGTCCCCTTCTTTTGGCACTGAAGGTTGTGTAAAAGTTTGTGTTCTTTCTGATTTTTGCAGGAGCTGTTGGCGCACCGCTAGGTGTAGACCAGTCGAGTGGCGATTTGTCCCTTGACCGCGCTATAGGCGATTTGGACGTCGTCTCCACCCAAGCCAAGGATGCACTCGCCAAGTCTACGAGCACCTCGGCGCCGTGTTCAAGGACGTGTTCCCGTCTAGCCAACCTCCTTCGACTGTGGATGGCTTCGCCGACGTCCTGGGCCCGGGAACTTCGACTATGACGAACTTTGCTCGCGCTTTGACGGTACGCGGCTCAGAGACCACCCTCAAACTCCTTTTAGGTCATGGGATAGAGGGTGACTTCAAAGCCGCTCTGTCTGACTTTCCTCGCAAGCCGGGCGGGAAGCTGGTGTCCCTAAAGCATGTGAACGAGCCAGCCGCAAAGTTGGCTGAAACATTTATGGCTACCATGGAGCGCCGGGCAGCAGAGGTCGCCGCCCGTGCGAGTAGGGCTAGGTCGGAGTCGATGTCTGAGAAGTAGGGCAGCCGCACCTTTTTATGCCTTGTAATTAAACTTATGACCATGCGAGTATGCATGTGCTTTTGCTACCTTTGTATGAATTTATGTTCCTCGTTATGATTCTGCTTGTAAAGCTGTGTGTTGTTGCTCGTCTGAGCTTTGTGACTAGTTTCTCATGAAACTTTTATGATGCTTGGAACAGAAACGGCCAGCCGCCACTTCATCCAGTTCGTCGCGGCATCGTGCCCCTACTCGATCTCGAGCTCAGGTGGCAAACGATGCCGCAGTAATACGTTATATGAAGGCTCGACTCGCGAAACAGGAGCAAGAGCTGGCGAGTGCCCGAAGTGAGCTGGATAGGATGAGGGCAAGGCCTGCTTTACCCACCCAACGGGAGGAGTATGTGCTTGGCGAGATGGAGATCGTGAACAGACAGCTCGAGTGTAAGCATGACTGCCTTGATCTTGTGAGTTCACAGCCTGTTCCTTTTTGTTCACCCAACTTGTGTTGTTGCAGGTTTTGTTCAAGATTTCCAGGCGGAGCAGGCTCGCGTGGATGAGCAGTTGAATATGGCAACTGACGAACCCACGACTGGCCGTCAGCACTTTCGCTTGGATAAGCACCGAGCACGGATACTCGCGACCCTGCAGGATCGAGTGTGGCGGAGTACTATGCTCCTTGAGTTATGCAGGTCGGCCTTCGATCGAATCAACCAGATGCTTTTTCCAGCTGGGCCACAACCTCAAGGAATCCACGCGTTACTCGAGCTCTTCCGGTCAACAGGTTCCATTCGAGGCTTTATCACCCAGAAGCTTGTGGATGGCGCCAACGCAACCATGGCATATCTCCGAAGTCAACGTCCAAATTTGCAGCTACGTCCACCCGCGCCTGGATCGTCCTTGTCCCAGTCGAATCTTGACGATACATTCGATCATGCGAGGACATTGGTTGATTGCTATCATGCGCAACTTATGGGCCCTGTTCTTCCAGCAAAGGACGAACCGGAAGATTAGGGTTTTTCTGTATAGGAAACAGCCCCCGAGTGTAAATTTTGCCACTTGGTACATATTTGTTCACTTGTATGTATGCAGCCCCCGAGTGTATCGAGTGGGGTTTATGAAAAACACTTTACATAGATCATGAATTATACAGCCCCCGAGTGCTCGAGTGAGGCTATGAATTTTATGAGAGTTGAAGCTTCAACTTACGCCTGCAGGCTCAGCCCCCGAGTAATTGAGTGGGGTTGAGCAACTTTTTCCTTTATGTATTGAGTTTTATGATCCAGCCCCCGAGTATTCGAGTGTGGCTGTAGTATTATGTTTGAAGGAGCGAAAGCTTTATGTTATGAGGCAGCTCAGCCCCCGAGCATACGGGTGAGGCTAAGTTTGTGCTGATAAGTTATGCGAGTAGTAAGCAAGAAAAATATGAGGAATTTATTGACTATATTCCATTTATGAATGTTAGGCTGCAGGCCGCCTCATTAAAAACCTTCCAGTCCCCTTAGGTACCCTGGTAAGGAAAAGAGCGCGTCTGAAACCTGCAGCCATCCGACATATGTGCCTATTACATTATGCGACTGAGCTATCTAAGCATAGAAACGGCGCAGCTGCGCAACGTTCCAAGGATTATGAGAGAGTTCGCCTGTCTTCGCGTGCTTCAATCTGTATGCTCCACCACCAATGACCTCGGTGATGATGAATGGTCCTTCCCATGGAGAAGCAAGTTTATGCACCTTCTTTTGCTTCAGTCGAAGTACCAAGTCACCCACCTCGAAGGACCTGGTACGCAGTCGATGGCTGTGATAGTTGCGTAGATCTTGCTGGTAGACAGCTGTGCGGGCTAGCGCCGTGTTGCGTGCTTCTTCGAGCAAGTCGACTGCATCTTTGAGTGCTTCGTCTGCATCGTCTTCATTGTATGCTTCGACCCTTGGTGCGTTGAACCTTACGTCTGATGGCAGGATTGCCTCTGCGCCGTAGACCATGAAGAATGGAGTGAATTGCGTTGAGGCGTTGGGTGTTGTGCGTAGGCTCCATAGCACAGACGGGAGCTCTTCTACCCAAGCACCCGCGGCCCTTTTGAGTGGCACCAGGAGGCGTTTCTTGATTCCGCTTGTCACAAGTCCATTGGCCTTTTCTACTTGGCCATTAGATTGCGGGTGTGCCACAGATGCATAATTGAGCGTGATATCTTGCTCTTTGCAGAAGGATTTGAATTCCTCAGCCGTGAAGTTTGTACCGTTGTCAGTGATGATGCTACTTTTTTTTTGGACATTTATGACAGTAGGGAAGGCCCCTACTGCCTCTATATTAGAACACCCACGAAGGGGCAACAGGCAATGTTACATATTTACAGAGAGGTTCAATGAAATCAAAGGTTGCTAACTATAGAATTAATGAAAGTATGTTTGCTGTCCTTGGTCCTATGGACAAGGAGTCTAAAGTCCTCTTTGAAACGAGCAGCCCAGGCTGAGGTAGAAGGTGTAATTCCGTTAAAGTAGTAATTGTTCCTCTCCTTCCAAATACTCCAAGCAGCAGTAGAGAAAACGTCCTTGAACATCTGCTTCGTCCAGCGAGACCTGGAGAAAGAGATCAACTCAAGTCTGGTGGACATCACATTTGGAGATATAGGGAAGTTCAGTTTCCCCCAGCAATCCTTGCTGAAATCACAGTGAAAGAAGAGGTGTTCCACTGTTTCCTCAACCCCAGCGTTACACATCGTGCAAATGAAGTTGTTACCCACATTATATTGGCGTCTGCGCAGCATGTTCCTTGTGTTCAATCTGTCAGATAACAGTAACCAGTAGAAGAATTTGATTCTTGGCATGCTTTTGCTTTTCTAGATCCAATTAAAAGACTCATGAGGAACAAGATCTCTGAAGTAAAACTTGTAATACTGGCAAGAAGAATATTGATCAGAGCCCCAAAGATATGTCCACTTATCATTGGAGGAGTTGTCCAGCACAATGTGGGCAGTGTCTTCCTGAGCATGTCGCAGTTCCTGGATATCTTGTGAAGAAAGTGGTAAATGGAAATTAGCACCAAGTGTATCTGCCGAGAGAAAATCTGTGGCTGAGACATCTTCATCCAGAGCAAAGGAAAATGCTCTAGGATAGGATTCTGAAGCAAGCTGGTCCTTCCAAGGATCCTTCCAGAATAAAATGGTGTCTCCTTTAACAATGGTACACTTGGAGATCCCTCTGTAAATTGGTGATAATTTGCACACATCTCTCCACCACAAAGAGCCACAGAGGTCAAGAGCATGAGGCACCTTGTTGCTATAGTGAGTATTCCATATTAGAGTGACCCAAGGTGTATCCATTTTATTGTAGAATTTATGAAGGTATTTAAGCAAAAGCCCTTCATTCCGAATTTTTAAATTTAAAACCCCAGCACCACCCTTATTCTTGGGTCTGCACACTTTGTCCCATGCAATCAGAGAGTTGCAATGTTCACCATCTTCAGTTTTCTTGTTCCACAGGCAGTGCCTTCTGATCTTATCAACATGTTCTATGATTTTGGGGTGTATCTTAATGGCACACATTGTAAAAGTGGCAATTGAAGTGAGCAATGTGTTGATTACGGTAACTCTCCCACTGTATGTCATCATCATGAAATTGGCAGTCATTGCCCTCTCAATTCTGTCCACAAGAGGCATTAGATCATAGACAGTGGGCTTTGTTGTTCCTAGAGGAAGGCCAAGGTATGTAAATGGCATAGTGCCAACAACACAACCAAAGATGGCTGCAATATCCGAGGCCTGCTGCTGTGAGATGTTAATGGGAATCATGATTGATTTATGGTAATTGATATGTAAACCTGTGGACTGAGCATAAGTGTCCAGAATCTCCTTCATCTTTTCCACTTGATCAGAGCAAGCAGGCATGATCACAATAGTGTCATCGGCATACTGAACCACAGGGTAGTCCATTCCATAGTCAGGGGAGAAAGGAGCATGAAGCAAGTTATCTCTGAAGGCCTTGTTAATAGCAGACTGTAGCAGATCAGCTGCTAAAACAAAGATAAGAGGTGAAAGAGGGTCCCCCTGTCGAACACCTCTTTTACAATGAAACTGCCTGCCAGGGACACCATTCAGCAAAACACTTGACATCCCAGAGCTGAAAATTGATTTAATCCACTGTAACCACTTTGAATCAAAACCCATTTGTTTCATTATTTTTAGCATAGCAGTGTGATCGATGGTATCAAAGGCCTTTGCAAAATCTAATTTTAGGAGAATTATCTCTTTCTTGGATGCCTCACACCGGTGGATAAACTCAAAAGCCCAGGCAATACAGTCTTGGATTGTCCTACCTTTTAGAAACCCATATTGGTTTTTGTGAACAATTTTGAGAACAATTTTCTGTAGCCTGTTTGCTAGCAATTTGGTAATTAGCTTGAGACAGCTGTTGAGAAGAGTGATGGGTCTGAAATCATTAACTGTTCCAGGAGTGTAGCGTACCTGCACTTAGAAATTGGCAAGGTACCTGTGTATAGTGCAAACCCCTGGATCGATTCATTTGCACACACAGTCTAAGATGAATTATCACAACATTGTATCAATTATTACACGCGGATCCAGTACTTAGGAAAATATCCTTTACAAATTGCATAGCACAAAGCTAGCTTTTAAAGAGTAAAACAGCGGAAAATTATTCTTCATGGAGTCTCCATCATCATCATGTGCCACAGGCGAAAACATGTTGGTTGCAGACTCGAAACCCTTAACGAAACTCACTCGTCGTCAGAACAATCTGCAACAAATAAGAATTTGCAACAGAGTGGGTCAGATACCATTAAAAATGGATTCGGCAAGTGACACTATGTGGACACTTAATGGAATAACTCTATAGCCTATATGCATATTTGGCTGGTGGAGTTCAAGGCTATTTTGCATAAAAGCTAATTTTGCTTAACACTTTGTAAAACATTTTCCTCAAATGTTCGAGACAATATGGCATGAAATCCATAGTCTCGTCTACCCTTGTTCACCCATCAAAATTTTACTTAGAGAAATAAGATGTTGGGAGCCTCCGTTGACATCCTTGATCAGCTGCTTGAATTGTCCGTAACCGGGGACACGGCTAAGTACTTAGTTTTTAACTCTGCAGAGGTTGTGCACTTTCACCATTAGACCCAACAAACCCAAACTATCCTCAACCACTCAAATTGTGCTAAGGAAAAGGAGAGAGTTGAGATGAGACTTTTCAGAAGCATTTTCCCATCCCATACCGCCTTGACGCGCTCCCATCTAACCTTCTACCACCACCTGTCAAGTCGGGATGAGTCCACGCAACTTAATCCATCTAGCCAGAGCCCATATGACTAATGGCTGCACGGTAAGCAACTTCACTTAGAGAAACATTGGTCCCTTTAATACCCTGGGTGGCAATCCACAAGTGAATAAACACTCAACTCTGACAACCATGCAAGCCCAAATCCACCCAGGTGGTAAATTAACTTAGTAGAATTTAAGCTTTCAATAAAAAGAATTTGCATAGCACCAATAATTCTACTGAGTTATCATTGGGGGTTCTAGACACAACTAGTGTAAAGGTATGGTGGGTTTAGCATATAGCAATAATACTATCCAACACATGCACATAAGGAAATACACTAAGTAATGCGTATAAAAATACTTAGGAAATTTCATGGAATGTGCCACTTGCCTTGGCAAACAGGAGTGTAGTAGTAGCGGTTGCAATCACCTTCGTGTAACATCCCAATATTTTGGAATGTTTAAAAATCACTAAAAATTGAAACTTTTGATTTGGATAAAATATTTTCCTCAAAACTCGAAGATGAATTTGAAAATATTACTTTGATTACTTTATAAACCCTAGTTACAAAGTGTTTTAAATTATTTAAAGCATGTTATATTTTTAAAATTGGTTTTGATTCAATTATATATTTGAAAAACATAAGTTTAAAATCACTTATTTCAATATCTACATTTGTGGTAATTTTTTTGATTTTATCAAGCCACAAATGATTTTATTAAAACCCTATTAAAAAAATTGACATAAAGTGTCACTTAAGCAATTATTCCGTATTTGAAAATTTTCTACATTTTAAATATGTTGAAAACATGTCCATGAATGTTAAAAGATATATATTATTTATATAAAATTTTAGAACTTTATTTGATTTGTTTTGGAGCCTTAGAATGAATTATTACATACGTGAATTTAAATCTTGGTTTTAATGTCCTTGAAAACTGATTCTTATTTTTCTGGGTGTCAGCATATTTAAATATTCTTCGTGGAATTTAATTTTGTTTTCATAAAATTCATTTGGTATTTTTTTGGAGCTTTGTAACCAATCAAGTTTCCTAGAATTACTTACTTATTTTATTCTATCCAAAATCCCATACATGCAAAGTATTGGCTGCAGCCATGCACGTGTACTAGCATAAGCCTTCCATGAGACTCTAGTGTTTCCCAATATTGTTTTTCCTATTTCTTCTGGTTGCTACTTGCTAGTACATGAACCGATCCATCCTTTCCCTCCTTGGCCTGCACGTGCTAACCCAGTCGATCTATCTCTTCTTATTCTTTTCTTTTCTAGCAATGACCTATACCTGAACCAGTACACATACGGACATACCGATCGTTGTTCTTTTCTTTCTGTACCGATGCAGCCCACAAAGGCCCAGCCGCACCAGCCGAGCGAGCGCTCGCTCGAGCCCTCAACTCGCACGCACGCACGGGAGGAGTCCAGGCTCCCAGCACAGAACGCCGCCGAGAGAAGCGTTGCTGCTTCCTCTTCCTTCTCCAGCACGGATGCACCCAGTCAGCTAACAAAAACGGCAGGTCATACCAGAAACTGTTGCCGTTACCTCGCATTGATCCTCCCTTTAATCACGTCCATTAGAGCGCACCATCCTCCTCCTATATAATCCCAAATCAACGCCCCTTGCCTCCTCTTTCCATCCCACACAGCCACCAGAGCCCTAGGCTCTCACGTCGATCCAATCTCGCGGAGCTCCGCGAGGCCGCCGCTGGATGCCGCCCGTGTTCCTGACGACTCCGGCCACGAGAGGAAGAACTGCTGCGCCAGGAGTACCGCGAGGAGGAGAAGAGTCGATTCTAAAGTTCTTCATCGGATCGACCCAATCCGCAACTTCGTCTCTTTAGTTCATCAACTTCCAAGGACAACTGCATCAATCTCGGTGAGCACCGACGAATTTCCTTGCACACAATCGTTAGTTCCATAGATACCTATCCGGAAGACATGGTGTCCGGTCGTATAGTTCTAGTTGGTCGTGCGGCCGTAGACCCAATGCCACCCGATGGCATTGACATGGTAGCCTGCCTTCATCTCTTGGACCTTCACGATCTCTACATAGAAAACGTCCCATATGACCATATCAATCCAACTGTAGTGTTAGGTCTCGTATACCTATGTCAGTTTACAAAATTAGTTTAAAAACGTGTATGCATTCGACCCAAATTCAATACTAATTAAATTTGATACATTGTTTGGACGTATGTAGGTTCATTCCTGGTATGTGTATATGCCCAGTTTCCTGTTTGCATGTATGCTAATCTGTAGGTTTGTCTAGTGCAGTAATAGCATGTTTAATTGTTTACGGCCACATGTTCAGCTATAGATTCTTGAGTAGAATTTTATAATGTTGCCACTGTTCTCTATTTAGTGTTGCTGCTGATTAGTTGGTACGGTTTAGCTGTTTCTGTAACTATGTTGGTTCTGCTGTTTTTGTTATCTAGAAGGTTGGCCTTTTGTTGTTAAGCTAGGTTCGGTTCATGTCTTCCTTCTAGATAGGTATTTTTGCTGTTAGCTAATCATGCTTAGCCTACAGTAGTGTTTCCATGTTTATTCTATGCTTAGAACTGTTATGTGTGATCATTTTGATCAAGACCAAACCATTAGAAACTATGGGACACCACATTAATATATTTTAAATTTGATATGTTCAAATTTGTTTGATTGACCAACCTTTAACCGCAATGCAAAATCCTAAACCCAATCACATTAATTCTTTTTGCATATTGAATTGTGTGATAATCCTTTACCAAATATTTTGTGAAGACCTTGTTATGCATGTTTGTTTTGGTATGTTATGATTGGTTGAATTGTTTGTTTACTATTGTGTTATTTCTATGTATAGACTGATCGGAGAGCAACGTCCTTCGTTGAAAAGATTGTGTGAGCAACGACAAGTTTTTCAAAGGCAAGTGGCACATTCATAAACTTCCTACTATTTTGTCTATGCATGTCTAGTGTATTTTTCCTTAAGCATGTGTAGGAGTTATTAGTATTGCTATGCTAAAACTGTTTAGAGTAGCACCCCTATACTAGTTGGTCTAGAATCCTATTATAACATGGTATACTTGCTTAGCTATGCAATTGGTGAAAGTTTTTACAAAATGTTAAGTGACTTCTCAAGGCCATGTTCATGGGGGTTTTCACCTAAGATAGCTTTCACTATACTTAGGACCATGGTATGTGGTGGTTATCACCTGAGGTAGTACACATCTACTAAGTTAATGAATCACCTGGGTGGAATTGGTATTGCTTGGTTTATGTTGAGTGGCTACTCAGGGCTGTGCTCGTGGTTGTCTTCGCCTAAGGTAGTTTCTACTATACTTGGGGCCATGAGCATGGTGGTTTTCACCTGAGAGTGCACTTGTGGATGGCCACCCAGGAACAAAGGGATTTGAAGTTACTCCAAGTGAAGATTGCTTCCAGTGCAGCCATTGGTCATATGGGCTCTGTCTTGATGGATTAAGTTGCGTGGACTCATCCCGGCTTGACAAGCAGATGTAGAGGATGTAGGTGGAACGGGTCAAGCCAGTATGGGGTGGGAAAATGCTTCTGAAAAATCTCGTCTCAATCTTCTCCTTTTACTTATCACTAATGGAGTGTAGAGGATAGTTTGGGCTGATTGGGTCTAATGGTGAACGTGCACAACCTCTCGAGAGTGTCAAAACTAAGTACTTAGCCGTGTCCCCGGTTACGGACAATTCTGAGCAGCTGATCAAGGACGTCAACGGAGGATCCCAACATGCCAACTTCTCAAGTAAAATATGAAGGGTGAACAAGGGTAGATGAGACAGTGGTTTTCATGCCATGGATGTCTCGATTAGAATAAAGTGTTTTCGAAAGAGTTAGGAAAAATTGGCTTTATGCAACTTAGCCTTTGAACTCCACCAGCCAAATATGCATATAGGTTATTAGAGTTATTCCACTAAGTGTCCACAGAGTGTCACTTGCCAGTTCCATTTTATATGGTTCTGACCCACCTTGTTGCAACATTTTTCCTGTTGCAGGATGTTCAGACGAAGAGTGAGGTTTCGTATAAGGTTTCGAGTCTACAACCAACATGTTTCGCCTGTGGCACATGAAGATGATGGAGACTCACTGCTACTTTTATTCCACTGTGCTGAACTTTGTAAAATGCTAGCCTTGAGCTATGCAATTTGTTATGAAAATTGTAAGTCTGGATCATGCGATGTAATAAAATTTGACGCATTTGCATGATATTCATCTTAGACTGTGTGTGCAAATGAATCGATCCAGGGGTTTGCACTATACACAGGGATCTTGCCAATATTTAAGTGCAGGTCCGCTACAGATGGTATCAGAGCACTGTGTTGCCTGTAGGTTCGAAACCCTAAGTTTGGATAGAAATAGGTTTGACCATAGGAGTGAAAATCTATTTTTATTCAGTTTGCTAAAAACAAAACTTTTCATTTTATCCTTTCTTGTAATCTCATCTACTATCTATCTTCTGAAAATTTTCTTCTCTTGTTCTAGATGACCATGTTCCTAAAGTCGGAGTCCGATACATCATATGGAATTCTCCAATCCATCACGAAGCACTAAATGGAAGACCATAGAAGAATTGAGATTTAGAGTTAAAACATTGGAAGAATTTCAAGAAAGGTTGAAGAAGAACTTGAAGCACCCAAGAAGATAGACTAGACCATCATTTAATTAGAACAACGATGTCGTGTTAGTGTATTTTTCATGCCAACTTGGTTGTATGACAATACTAGATTGTTGTTTGCTGTTTGTTAGGAGTTGTTTGTAATAAATTGCCTTGATCATCTTATGGGTTAGAATGTTTGACTGCCAACAAAAATTCCTTTTAAGGGTGGTAGCTCATCCAACTGTCCTAAAAACCCAGTCGCCCAAACCCATCTATCTTTCTAGCCTCTTCGAATCTCGGGGACGAGATTCCTTTTAAGGGTGGTAGTCTGTAACATCCCAATATTTTGGAATGTTTAAAAATCACTAAAAATTGAAACTTTTGATTTGGATAAAATATTTTCCTCAAAACTCGAAGATGAATTTGAAAATATTACTTTGATTACTTTATAAACCCTAGTTACAAAGTGTTTTAAATTATTTAAAGCATGTTATATTTTTAAAATTGGTTTTGATTCAATTATATATTTGAAAAACATAAGTTTAAAATCACTTATTTCAATATCTACATTTGTGGTAATTTTTTTGATTTTATCAAGCCACAAATGATTTTATTAAAACCCTATTAAAAAATTGACATAAAGTGTCACTTAAGCAATTATTCCGTATTTGAAAATTTTCTACATTTTAAATATGTTGAAAACATGTCCATGAATGTTAAAAGATATATATTATTTATATAAAATTTTAGAACTTTATTTGATTTGTTTTGGAGCCTTAGAATGAATTATTACATACGTGAATTTAAATCTTGGTTTTAATGTCCTTGAAAACTGATTCTTATTTTTCTGGGTGTCAGCATATTTAAATATTCTTCGTGGAATTTAATTTTGTTTTCATAAAATTCATTTGGTATTTTTTTGGAGCTTTGTAACCAATCAAGTTTCCTAAAATTACTTACTTATTTTATTCTATCCAAAATCCCATACATGCAAAGTATTGGCTGCAGCCATGCACGTGTACTAGCATAAGCCTTCCATGAGACTCTAGTGTTTCCCAATATTGTTTTTCCTATTTCTTCTGGTTGCTACTTGCTAGTACATGAACCGATCCATCCTTTCCCTCCTTGGCCTGCACGTGCTAACCCAGTCGATCTATCTCTTCTTATTCTTTTCTTTTCTAGCAATGACCTATACCTGAACCAGTACACATACGGACATACCGATCGTTGTTCTTTTCTTTCTGTACCGATGCAGCCCACAAAGGCCCAGCCGCACCAGCCGAGCGAGCGCTCGCTCGAGCCCTCAACTCGCACGCACGCACGGGAGGAGTCCAGGCTCCCAGCACAGAACGCCGCCGAGAGAAGCGTTGCTGCTTCCTCTTCCTTCTCCAGCACGGATGCACCCAGTCAGCTAACAAAAACGGCAGGTCATACCAGAAACTGTTGCCGTTACCTCGCATTGATCCTCCCTTTAATCACGTCCATTAGAGCGCACCATCCTCCTCCTATATAATCCCAAATCAACGCCCCTTGCCTCCTCTTTCCATCCCACACAGCCACCAGAGCCCTAGGCTCTCACGTCGATCCAATCTCGCGGAGCTCCGCGAGGCCGCCGCTGGATGCCGCCCGTGTTCCTGACGACTCCGGCCACGAGAGGAAGAACTGCTGCGCCAGGAGTACCGCGAGGAGGAGAAGAGTCGATTCTAAAGTTCTTCATCGGATCGACCCAATCCGCAACTTCGTCTCTTTAGTTCATCAACTTCCAAGGACAACTGCATCAATCTCGGTGAGCACCGACGAATTTCCTTGCACACAATCGTTAGTTCCATAGATACCTATCCGGAAGACATGGTGTCCGGTCGTATAGTTCTAGTTGGTCGTGCGGCCGTAGACGCAATGCCACCCGATGGCATTGACATGGTAGCCTGCCTTCATCTCTTGGACCTTCACGATCTCTACATAGAAAACGTCCCATATGACCATATCAATCCAACTGTAGTGTTAGGTCTCGTATACCTATGTCAGTTTACAAAATTAGTTTAAAAACGTGTATGCATTCGACCCAAATTCAATACTAATTAAATTTGATACATTGTTTGGACGTATGTAGGTTCATTCCTGGTATGTGTATATGCCCAGTTTCCTGTTTGCATGTATGCTAATCTGTAGGTTTGTCTAGTGCAGTAGTAGCATGTTTAATTGTTTACGGCCACATGTTCAGCTATAGATTCTTGAGTAGAATTTTATAATGTTGCCACTGTTCTCTATTTAGTGTTGCTGCTGATTAGTTGGTACGGTTTAGCTGTTTCTGTAACTATGTTGGTTCTGCTGTTTTTGTTATCTAGAAGGTTGGCCTTTTGTTGTTAAGCTAGGTTCGGTTCATGTCTTCCTTCTAGATAGGTATTTTTGCTGTTAGCTAATCATGCTTAGCCTACAGTAGTGTTTCCATGTTTATTCTATGCTTAGAACTGTTATGTGTGATCATTTTGATCAAGACCAAACCATTAGAAACTATGGGACACCACATTAATATATTTTAAATTTGATATGTTCAAATTTGTTTGATTGACCAACCTTTAACCGCAATGCAAAATCTTAAACCCAATCACATTAATTCTTTTTGCATATTGAATTGTGTGATAATCCTTTACCAAATATTTTGTGAAGACCTTGTTATGCATGTTTGTTTTGGTATGTTATGATTGGTTGAATTGTTTGTTTACTATTGTGTTATTTCTATGTATAGACTGATCGGAGAGCAACGTCCTTCGTTGAAAAGATTGTGTGAGCAACGACAAGTTTTTCAAAGGCAAGTGGCACATTCATAAACTTCCTACTATTTTGTCTATGCATGTCTAGTGTATTTTTCCTTAAGCATGTGTAGGAGATATTAGTATTGCTATGCTAAAACTGTTTAGAGTAGCACCCCTATACTAGTTGGTCTAGAATCCTATTATAACATGGTATACTTGCTTAGCTATGCAATTGATGAAAGTTTTTACAAAATGTTAAGTGACTTCTCAGGGCCATGTTCATGGGGGTTTTCACCTAAGATAGTTTTCACTATACTTAGGACCATGGTATGTGGTGGTTATCACCTGAGGTAGTACACATCTACTAAGTTAATGAATCACCTGGGTGGAATTGGTATTGCTTGGTTTATGTTGAGTGGCTACTCAGGGCTGTGCTCGTGGTTGTCTTCGCCTAAGGTAGTTTCTACTATACTTGGGGCCATGAGCATGGTGGTTTTCACCTGAGAGTGCACTTGTGGATGGCCACCCAGGAACAAAGGGATTTGAAGTTACTCCAAGTGAAGATTGCTTCCAGTGCAGCCATTGGTCATATGGGCTCTGTCTTGATGGATTAAGTTGCGTGGACTCATCCCGGCTTGACAAGCAGATGTAGAGGATGTAGGTGGAACGGGTCAAGCCAGTATGGGGTGGGAAAATGCTTCTGAAAAATCTCGTCTCAATCTTCTCCTTTTCCTTATCACTAATGGAGTGTAGAGGATAGTTTGGGCTGATTGGGTCTAATGGTGAACGTGCACAACCTCTCGAGAGTGTCAAAACTAAGTACTTAGCCGTGTCCCCGGTTACGGACAATTCTGAGCAGCTGATCAAGGACGTCAACGGAGGATCCCAACATGCCAACTTCTCAAGTAAAATATGAAGGGTGAACAAGGGTAGATGAGACAGTGGTTTTCATGCCATGGATGTCTCAATTAGAAGAAAGTGTTTTCGAAAGAGTTAGGAAAAATTGGCTTTATGCAACTTAGCCTTTGAACTCCACCAGCCAAATATGCATATAGGTTATTAGAGTTATTCCACTAAGTGTCCACAGAGTGTCACTTGCCAGTTCCATTTTATATGGTTCTGACCCACCTTGTTGCAACATTTTTCCTGTTGCAGGATGTTCAGACGAAGAGTGAGGTTTCGTATAAGGTTTCGAGTCTACAACCAACATGTTTCGCCTGTGGCACATGAAGATGATGGAGACTCACTGCTACTTTTATTCCGCTGTGCTGAACTTTGTAAAATGCTAGCCTTGAGCTATGCAATTTGTTATGAAAATTGTAAGTCTGGATCATGCGATGTAATAAAATTTGACGCATTTGCATGATATTCATCTTAGACTGTGTGTGCAAATGAATCGATCCAGGGGTTTGCACTATACACAGGGATCTTGCCAATTTTTAAGTGCAGGTCCGCTACAGATGGTATCAGAGCACTGTGTTGCCTGTAGGTTCGAAACCCTAAGTTTGGATAGAAATAGGTTTGACCATAGGAGTGAAAATCTATTTTTATTCAGTTTGCTAAAAACAAAACTTTTCATTTTATCCTTTCTTGTAATCTCATCTACTATCTATCTTCTGAAAATTTTCTTCTCTTGTTCTAGATGACCATGTTCCTAAAGTCGGAGTCCGATACATCATATGGAATTCTCCAATCCATCACGAAGCACTAAATGGAAGACCATAGAAGAATTTAGATTTAGAGTTAAAACATTGGAAGAATTTCAAGAAAGGTTGAAGAAGAACTTGAAGCACCCAAGAAGATAGACTAGACCATCATTTAATTAGAACAACGATGTCGTGTTAGTGTATTTTTCATGCCAACTTGGTTGTATGACAATACTAGATTGTTGTTTGCTGTTTGTTAGGAGTTGTTTGTAATAAATTGCCTTGATCATCTTATGGGTTAGAATGTTTGACTGCCAACAAAAATTCCTTTTAAGGGTGGTAGCTCATCCAACTGTCCTAAAAACCCAGTCGCCCAAACCCATCTATCTTTCTAGCCTCTTCGAATCTCGGGGACGAGATTCCTTTTAAGGGTGGTAGTCTGTAACATCCCAATATTTTGGAATGTTTAAAAATCACTAAAAATTGAAACTTTTGATTTGGATAAAATATTTTCCTCAAAACTCGAAGATGAATTTGAAAATATTACTTTGATTACTTTATAAACCCTAGTTACAAAGTGTTTTAAATTATTTAAAGCATGTTATATTTTTAAAATTGGTTTTGATTCAATTATATATTTGAAAAACATAAGTTTAAAATCACTTATTTCAATATCTACATTTGTGGTAATTTTTTTGATTTTATCAAGCCACAAATGATTTTATTAAAACCCTATTAAAAAATTGACATAAAGTGTCACTTAAGCAATTATTCCGTATTTGAAAATTTTCTACATTTTAAATATGTTGAAAACATGTCCATGAATGTTAAAAGATATATATTATTTATATAAAATTTTAGAACTTTATTTGATTTGTTTTGGAGCCTTAGAATGAATTATTACATACGTGAATTTAAATCTTGGTTTTAATGTCCTTGAAAACTGATTCTTATTTTTCTGGGTGTCAGCATATTTAAATATTCTTCGTGGAATTTAATTTTGTTTTCATAAAATTCATTTGGTATTTTTTTGGAGCTTTGTAACCAATCAAGTTTCCTAAAATTACTTACTTATTTTATTCTATCCAAAATCCCATACATGCAAAGTATTGGCTGCAGCCATGCACGTGTACTAGCATAAGCCTTCCATGAGACTCTAGTGTTTCCCAATATTGTTTTTCCTATTTCTTCTGGTTGCTACTTGCTAGTACATGAACCGATCCATCCTTTCCCTCCTTGGCCTGCACGTGCTAACCCAGTCGATCTATCTCTTCTTATTCTTTTCTTTTCTAGCAATGACCTATACCTGAACCAGTACACATACGGACATACCGATCGTTGTTCTTTTCTTTCTGTACCGATGCAGCCCACAAAGGCCCAGCCGCACCAGCCGAGCGAGCGCTCGCTCGAGCCCTCAACTCGCACGCACGCACGGGAGGAGTCCAGGCTCCCAGCACAGAACGCCGCCGAGAGAAGCGTTGCTGCTTCCTCTTCCTTCTCCAGCACGGATGCACCCAGTCAGCTAACAAAAACGGCAGGTCATACCAGAAACTGTTGCCGTTACCTCGCATTGATCCTCCCTTTAATCACGTCCATTAGAGCGCACCATCCTCCTCCTATATAATCCCAAATCAACGCCCCTTGCCTCCTCTTTCCATCCCACACAGCCACCAGAGCCCTAGGCTCTCACGTCGATCCAATCTCGCGGAGCTCCGCGAGGCCGCCGCTGGATGCCGCCCGTGTTCCTGACGACTCCGGCCACGAGAGGAAGAACTGCTGCGCCAGGAGTACCGCGAGGAGGAGAAGAGTCGATTCTAAAGTTCTTCATCGGATCGACCCAATCCGCAACTTCGTCTCTTTAGTTCATCAACTTCCAAGGACAACTGCATCAATCTCGGTGAGCACCGACGAATTTCCTTGCACACAATCGTTAGTTCCATAGATACCTATCCGGAAGACATGGTGTCCGGTCGTATAGTTCTAGTTGGTCGTGCGGCCGTAGACGCAATGCCACCCGATGGCATTGACATGGTAGCCTGCCTTCATCTCTTGGACCTTCACGATCTCTACATAGAAAACGTCCCATATGACCATATCAATCCAACTGTAGTGTTAGGTCTCGTATACCTATGTCAGTTTACAAAATTAGTTTAAAAACGTGTATGCATTCGACCCAAATTCAATACTAATTAAATTTGATACATTGTTTGGACGTATGTAGGTTCATTCCTGGTATGTGTATATGCCCAGTTTCCTGTTTGCATGTATGCTAATCTGTAGGTTTGTCTAGTGCAGTAGTAGCATGTTTAATTGTTTACGGCCACATGTTCAGCTATAGATTCTTGAGTAGAATTTTATAATGTTGCCACTGTTCTCTATTTAGTGTTGCTGCTGATTAGTTGGTACGGTTTAGCTGTTTCTGTAACTATGTTGGTTCTGCTGTTTTTGTTATCTAGAAGGTTGGCCTTTTGTTGTTAAGCTAGGTTCGGTTCATGTCTTCCTTCTAGATAGGTATTTTTGCTGTTAGCTAATCATGCTTAGCTTACAGTAGTGTTTCCATGTTTATTCTATGCTTAGAACTGTTATGTGTGATCATTTTGATCAAGACCAAACCATTAGAAACTATGGGACACCACATTAATATATTTTAAATTTGATATGTTCAAATTTGTTTGATTGACCAACCTTTAACCGCAATGCAAAATCTTAAACCCAATCACATTAATTCTTTTTGCATATTGAATTGTGTGATAATCCTTTACCAAATATTTTGTGAAGACCTTGTTATGCATGTTTGTTTTGGTATGTTATGATTGGTTGAATTGTTTGTTTACTATTGTGTTATTTCTATGTATAGACTGATCGGAGAGCAACGTCCTTCGTTGAAAAGATTGTGTGAGCAACGACAAGTTTTTCAAAGGCAAGTGGCACATTCATAAACTTCCTACTATTTTGTCTATGCATGTCTAGTGTATTTTTCCTTAAGCATGTGTAGGAGATATTAGTATTGCTATGCTAAAACTGTTTAGAGTAGCACCCCTATACTAGTTGGTCTAGAATCCTATTATAACATGGTATACTTGCTTAGCTATGCAATTGATGAAAGTTTTTACAAAATGTTAAGTGACTTCTCAGGGCCATGTTCATGGGGGTTTTCACCTAAGATAGTTTTCACTATACTTAGGACCATGGTATGTGGTGGTTATCACCTGAGGTAGTACACATCTACTAAGTTAATGAATCACCTGGGTGGAATTGGTATTGCTTGGTTTATGTTGAGTGGCTACTCAGGGCTGTGCTCGTGGTTGTCTTCGCCTAAGGTAGTTTCTACTATACTTGGGGCCATGAGCATGGTGGTTTTCACCTGAGAGTGCACTTGTGGATGGCCACCCAGGAACAAAGGGATTTGAAGTTACTCCAAGTGAAGATTGCTTCCAGTGCAGCCATTGGTCATATGGGCTCTGTCTTGATGGATTAAGTTGCGTGGACTCATCCCGGCTTGACAAGCAGATGTAGAGGATGTAGGTGGAACGGGTCAAGCCAGTATGGGGTGGGAAAATGCTTCTGAAAAATCTCGTCTCAATCTTCTCCTTTTCCTTATCACTAACGGAGTGTAGAGGATAGTTTGGGCTGATTGGGTCTAATGGTGAACGTGCACAACCTCTCGAGAGTGTCAAAACTAAGTACTTAGCCGTGTCCCCGGTTACGGACAATTCTGAGCAGCTGATCAAGGACGTCAACGGAGGATCCTAACATGCCAACTTCTCAAGTAAAATATGAAGGGTGAACAAGGGTAGATGAGACAGTGGTTTTCATGCCATGGATGTCTCGATTAGAAGAAAGTGTTTTCGAAAGAGTTAGGAAAAATTGGCTTTATGCAACTTAGCCTTTGAACTCCACCAGCCAAATATGCATATAGGTTATTAGAGTTATTCCACTAAGTGTCCACAGAGTGTCACTTGCCAGTTCCATTTTATATGGTTCTGACCCACCTTGTTGCAACATTTTTCCTGTTGCAGGATGTTCAGACGAAGAGTGAGGTTTCGTATAAGGTTTCGAGTCTACAACCAACATGTTTCGCCTGTGGCACATGAAGATGATGGAGACTCACTGCTACTTTTATTCCGCTGTGCTGAACTTTGTAAAATGCTAGCCTTGAGCTATGCAATTTGTTATGAAAATTGTAAGTCTGGATCATGCGATGTAATAAAATTTGACGCATTTGCATGATATTCATCTTAGACTGTGTGTGCAAATGAATCGATCCAGGGGTTTGCACTATACACCGGGATCTTGCCAATTTTTAAGTGCAGGTCCGCTACACTTCGTCTCTCTCCGAAATCTCTAACACAGCAAACAATTCACAATAAACATACAATCATAAATGCAACACTTAGAAAAATATGACATGCATGAGATGCGGAATGATACAAAGAATTATGGTATGAAAGACATACAAAACAAATTTAGGGAAAGACATAAAATAACAATATCCCATTTGGCTAAGGCAAGGTCAAGGTTGAGCTCAAAGTAAACTTGAGAAATAACAACTTGAAAAGTTGTAAGGCTAGTTCAAGTCTTCACATGTTAGATCTTCAAAATATCTTCAACTCCTTTGTAGTTTCATTGATCTTCAATGGTCTTCAATTAGCACTACTTAGTCTTAAACACCAAGGACTTGGTCTATGTCCAAAAGTGAGACAAAATAGAAATGAAGATAAGATAGAAAGAAGTAGTTGGTCTTCCAAGAATCTTCTCCAGGCTTCCTTGTAGCTTTCTCCTTGGTGTGTTGACTTCATTTAATTCTGTAGACTTGATGGTTCTGAAGACTTGATTTTGTTGGCAGCATCAAGGTTGGTCTTGAATATAACCTAGTCACCGTGAAGAGAGAAGAAGGAAGAAAGAGAGAAGGGAAAGAAAGACTTAGAAAAATGTAGGTGGTTGGTCTTCGTGAACTTCCCCTTGATTTTCTTCTAAGTACCTTGACTTCTTGGAGATGCTTCTGGAGTTTGTTTTTCTTGGCTAAGTCCTTCATTGGTCCTCTAACTTCATGTTGAATTCTCCAAGGATAACAATGCAAACTTTTTCCACTAATTTCTAACTTAGTGGTTTTTGACTAGGAGGGTTAAAAGGGCTAACAAGCATCACCTCCAAAATTCTAAGGAGGAAAGTCATGTAAGAAATGCAAAATATTTCTAAGGACTAGAGATGCATGCCATGCCATGAAAGTATTCTAAGTTAATGCAAGACAAGTAAGATGGTCCAAAAATAACTAAGGACCAAAGGTCAAACAATGAGTCCAAATAATTTCTAAGGAAAAGTAAACAAAACATAGTTGCTAAATTTTCTAAGGAAAATACTTTAAAACAATAGTTGATAAAATTTCTAAGGACAAACACTTAAACAATATAACTTAGAAAAATATTATAAAACAACTAAGTTTTCAAGATGCTAAATTTTTCTAAGAAGATTTAGCACTATTAAGATGTTGAAATCTTTCTAAGGAAATAATGTTGTCAAAATAATTGTCACATATTTTCTAAGGAAGGAAATTACTTTGTTTGGAGAGGCAAATATTTCTAAGAACCTTTTGTAACTAAAGTGATCAGAATATGACTAAGTCATTTTATTAATCGAATATATGAAGAAAAATAATTTTAATCAATTTTAATTATTAAAATAACACCTAAAAAGCATTTAATCAATATTAATTACAAAAATCATAGAAAATACTTTTACAAAAATAGTAGAGTATTCCTATGGCCAAGTATTAATTAAACAAAGTTAAAGCAATTGGATTTGCCCAAAAATCAATTTTTAAATTTAAGTTAAGTCAAATTTACTTAAACAACCATTTTTAAAATTGAGCCAAAATAAGTTTGACAAAACATAAAACTAATTATGCCAAAAGTTTCTACGTGTCATAAGTTTTCCAGAAATATAAAGTTCATAAAATTTGGATAAACGAGTAAAAATTAATAATAGATCTAAATCGCAGGGACTAATCTGTAAAACGTAGGGGCTAAACTGTAAAGAAAAAACAAAAGAAATCCTCGCGCTGAAGTCCCTGGCGGCTGGCTGGCTACGTGGCCTCCTCCGATTGGTGCGCTCCTCCTGGTGGGCTTCGCGGACACGGGTGCGGACAAACGTGGCGCGGACGCGGACAAGCGGGCATACGCGGGATGGATCTAATCTACAGCGTTGATTTTTGATCGGACGGTTCAGATCTAGGGTTTGTACCTTGGCGGCGCGGGCTGCCGGAACAATGGCGAGGATGGCGGCCGGCGGCTCGGGCGTCGATGGTGACGAGGCTCCGGAGGTGCAGGGGCTCGGGGAAGGCCTCCACGGGGCGCGGCGCGTCACGGTGGGGAGGATGGTGGTGGCGTCGTGGTCGATCGCGTCCTCATGCGGCGTGTAGAAGCGGCCGGAGGCGTAGAACTCCGACGAGGAATTCCGATCTCGTCGAGATCGATACGGCGGCAGAACTCGAGGTGGCGGAGGCGGCGTTTAGGGTTAGGGTTTTCAAGGGGGTGCGGACGTCGAGGCTGCGTATTTTAGGGCACGGACGTCGAGGCAGAGGCGGGCCCGGGGCGGCCACGGTGGCGCTTCCGTGAGGACGGACTCATCCGTGTTCGTCGCGAAGACGACGCTGGCGTGTGGGCCCAGCTTGACAGTGAGAGGAGAGGGACGCGGATGGGCTTGGGCTGGTGCTGGGCCGACTGTGTGCTGCGCTGAGCGGTAGATAGGTGCGTCCTATTTTTTTTGTTCAAACTTTTCTTTTTCAAAAAGGAAATTTTAATATCTTTTAAAATGAAAGTCCAAATGGACTCAAACAAAATCCTATAGTTTTGTAAAAATAAAGTTTTTGTTTTGGGACTTTCAAAAGACATTTTACAAAATATTTTGTCAACTGAAATTTGAAATGTGTTTAAAATGAATTTTGGACATATTAATGTCATTTGAAAATTATAGGGTTTTATAGTTTCCTTTTGAAAATATATTTTAAACCAAAGCAAAATATGAGTAATATGATTTATATCACTCAATAAAATAATCTTATAAAAACTCAAACAGTTTTAAAAAGGGTTTGATAAATCAAAATGAATTCAGAACTCATTTTAGAATCCAAATAATTATTTTGTTTCAAAAGCAAAACTATAAAACTTGAAAATAGAGGATAGGTGAGTAATAGAATAAATCTCAATACATACAAATAATTCACAACCAAACACACTTTTCAAATAGAAATCATTTTGATTTCCAAACTAGGTTTTTAATAAACAATATGACACTTGATGCCCAAATTAAAATAGGTTTAAAACAATCAAAGGTGGCTTAAATAAAACTTGAATATCACAAGATAAACCTTTTGCAAATATTTATATTTCAACAAATACAATCAATTCACAAACAACATTAACAGAAAAATACATAAAAGTCAAAAGAAAATTTTGGAGCATAAATGCTCTACTAATATATTTTCTTAAATATGTTTTCAAGTGGAAATTTATTTCCCACTTTTGAAATAACCAAAAGCAAACAATGCAAGATGATGATGAATGCATGCATGAATTTTCTTTTCAAAGCAAAATACATAATAGTTTTCAAAAGTTTTTAAATTTTTCTGATTTTTCAACTTTTTGAAAAAATTTGGGATGTTACATACTACCACCCTTAAAAGGAATCTCGTCCCCGAGATTCGAGAAGGCTAGCAAAAGGTTGTGACGGGGATAACTCGGTGGCTACCACCCTTAAAAGAAAACTGAGTTGGCAGTCAACTTCAAACTGTAAACGTTAATGATAACGTACCAATCTCCAAGCAAGGTTCCTCAATCACTTCTTCCACGTGGTTCACAAATCCTTTACCGAAAGACTTTGACCTGGCAGTTTCTTCGGCCTTCATCTTAGCTGGGCATTTATTGGCATAATGACCCTTGTTCTTGCATTTGTAGCACATCACCTTGCTGATATCTCTGTATTTAGGATTTGGACGGTGTTGTCCATTGTTAGGGTTATGGCCAACAAGTCCATTTCCCTTGTGATCCCCATTGTTTCCCTTGAATTCACTCTTGTCATCACGTTGTTTGAGGTGACTACCTCTATTATGGTGATTCCCCTGTTTGTGGCTGTGGTTCACCTCAGGAGTATGGTGTCTTTTGAATGAAGGCTCAGAATGATGTTTGTTGATACTCAGCTTTCCCTTCATATTTCTAGTCTTCCTGATATTATCCTCCAGTATGAGTGCTTGGTCCAATAAGGCCTGATAATCCGAAGCGTGTGTGACTGTGAAAGGGACTTTCATCTCGTCGCAGAGTCTTTTGAGAAAACTTTCCTTCCTCTTCTCCTCGGTATCTATACCTTCATGGGCATAATGAGACAACGTATAAAAGTCATCTCTATACTCTTTGAGTGTCCTGTCCTCTTGCCTCAGGTTTAGGAACTCTTCTTGCTTTAATTTCAAAATGTCAGAGGAGATGTGAGCATTGCAAAATTCTTTCTTGAACTCTTTCCAAGTTATAGTACCACAATTGCGAGTGCTTTGATAAGTTCTCCACCATTGAATAGCAGGTACTTCCAAGAAATAAGATGCAAAATCTACTTTCTCTTTGTCGGTGCACTCACAGGTTACTAGATCCTTTTCTACTGATTGTAGCCAGTCGATTGCCGCAATTGGCTCATTTGCAGGGTCGAAAGTGTAAGGTTCAAGACTTAAAAATTTGACAAGTCTATCCATCTGGGTAAGGGGTGGTGGTGGTTCACTTTGATTTGCTTTGATCTGGGTCATCATGGTCATCAGCTGGGTTTGTGTTGCCATCATCTTCTGCAACATTGTTTCAACGTTGTTGGTGCTGGTGTTGTTGTTGTCTTCAGGTGCACTCTGGGGAGACATCTGTGGGTTTTGGAATAGATAAGTACAAGATAGACAGATTCTAAGGGAAATATTTCTACCCATACAAGCATTCACATAACACAACACAAACAAGCTCAAAACAAACTTTAAACTTTCAAACTTTTCTCTTGACTTCAAACCCAGGTAACAACGGATATTCTGAAAATACAAGCCTAAGTACTGCCATACCACAGTCAGTAATGAAAACTAACGTCGTCTGACAAAATTCTAGGGTTGGTGGGTGACTACTCTCTCTGGTTCTTGCTGGAACACTCGGTGGAGGCCTTAGTCTTAGGGCGCTTCATCCTTGAGTTCTCCTCTTCGAATGACTCCCTTGCGAGTTGGGCACATTGTTCCCGAAGGGCTGCTATCGTTGCTTCCTGTCTGTCGACCTTGTTTAGAAGCTTCAAATTTTCAGCTTCAAGTCTTTGATTGGTCGTCTCACGCTTCTGCTTCTGCAATTCTTCGGAGACTATTATTTCTATAGTGGTCTCGATCTCCTTCCTCTGCTCCTCAATCAACTCCTTGGCCTCGTCCGTCATCTTCATCTCAGCATGGAGTGCAGTGGCAGCTATATGTGTTGCTAACTCTAGATCTTCCATTTGTAGCTCTGTAGGGTTTAGCTTCTCGCGATCCTTTCCACTCCAGTGGGGTAGTCCATTAGCATTACGCCTCCCGAAGCGACGGTAGGGAGAGTTTTGGGGCAGCATCTCGTAGAATTCCTCACAGATACGTGATAGTGCCTCATGTTTTGCTAGCAGAAGGCCAGTCTCCCAGGTGGGGTACACCCTCTTGTAGACAATTGCCTCGGTGGGAATCCTGGTAGTACCAGTGATGGGGGGATGATAACCCGGTAGGCCCATGAAGAGGGAAGCATGACCCGCCAGGCAGGAGGCCCGGCCAGGCCAGCTAACCATCAGCATGGGCCGGGTTATGTTGCTGGGCCAGAGGCTTTGGCGGTAACCCGGTTCAGGAAGGGAAGTTTCTAGAAGACCAAGGCGGTTCGTGACTTGGAGGATACGAAGGCTAGAAGAGCTAGAATAGGATTCCGAGTCTGGGTAGAGCCCGGGTTCGTATTGTAAAGTGCCAGGAGACCCGGTAGTCTATATAAACCGGTTCCTGAGCCCTAGTTGAGAGAGAACTTTACGATCCAAGCTTAGGCGAGAGAACCACCGAGAGAAACACCACAACCTTGTAACCTAGATCGAGATCCGGCTCTGTTGTCGTAGCCGGGTTATCGAGATCGAGATCAATAACAAGATAGCAGGAAGTAGGTCTTTATCTCCAATGGAGAGGCCGAACCTGGGTAAACCTTTTGTCCCTGCAATGCTAAACAATCTCCCAGACGCTAGTGTCGCCTTGCCCATCAACTCAAGCTACCCCAAAGTAGCATCTGCCGTGTTATCTACCCCACGACAGTTGGCGCCGTCTGTGGGAACGCGTCCAAAGGTGTCACCATCATGGGAGAAGCAAAGCAAGGAGTAGAGAACTATGTTTTCGGCGAGATCACCCTCAATTCACAAGGAGAGCCCATCGTTGATGATTTTGGCTGGGGGCCGGAATCAGATCTACTTGAATCAGGTGATGTTATTCCAATTGGCAAGTTTAACGTTTTTGTTGGTATGATTGCAACTAGATCTGCTAGTGATGGAGACTATGAATCTGTGTCAGGAGCTGCCACAATTGTTCAATCTGATGGAGAAGAATCAGTTGGTACGGCTGAAGATGAGCTGCCCCTGGACGTGCACGAGGAGAGATCGGGAAACCCGGCTCCAGTCCCGGGTGATGTGGGGACTATGCAGATTCAGAATCGATCCTGCCCTTGTTCGAAGGCCGGTTCGGATATGGAGTAGAAGAAGAGGACGAAGAGGAGCAAGAGTCCGTTCCAAGCCCGGTTAGGAGGGTGGCGGTTTACACTGCTCCTTCGATCAACGCGGGGGCATCACCGTCAACGGTTGTGCCACCAGCTTTTACTCCGGGTCAGCAGCAGCAACAATTGCCACCAGTGTTGGAGCTGGCGGGCCAAAGGGTTGATGGAGACCCGGCTTCGGTGTCAGAGGAAAGTGAAAACACGGCGCGTTACAGGAATAGCTTCGGTTTTCTCAATAACCGAGCTCAGGGTGAGGAAAGAAACAATGCAACTGGGGCCCGGGCCATGTTTAACAATGGCCTGGTCCTAGATCCAACGCACTTACGAGGATTGTTACTCCAGAGAACGCAGCAGCAAGAGCTATAGAATTGGATACAGCACGCCGGGCCTTGGAGCAGGTGCGCAGAGACACAATGGCAGAAAAAGAAGATATGGAGATTAGGCGAAAGCAATTAGAGGATGAGGAAAATCGTCTCAATGAGATGACCAGGGCACACCGGAGGAGGCACCAGAGCCGGCTGGCCCCTGGAGAAAACGCCATAAATCCAGCAGTATTGTTTAGGACCCCAGAAGATCAACCAGTTGGTGTAACCCAGGTGGCTCCAGTTGTTAGAGCAAATATAGAACCAGACAGAGGAACAGGAGCAGCTGGGTTGCAGTTGCAGCGGCGCCGGGTCTTCTCGCTGGGGGAGCCAGGGGAAATCCGGGTCTGCCGCCCAGGACACCAAGGTTTCATACGCCGGCGGGTCACTATTCCAATCCAGCAGATAACGTATATGCCGCAACTTTGGCACTAGATCGTATTCCATTAGGAGACTCGCCAGCAGAGGTTGAAGCTCGGCGTGCCATTGACATGTTACGCACTGCGGTTGCTCAGCAAGTTCAGTATTCAAAAGAGAAAAGTGCGCTTCATTCTACAACATATCGTAGCAAGAGTCGCCATGGGGGAAACCCGCCATTGGCCGGGTTTGCCGCGGCACAGCAGCAAAACCCGCCCCAGCAGAACCAAAACCAGAATAATCAGCAGTATCAACCCGCCCCTGCAATTTCTGTGGCTCAGCAGATAGTCAATAGATCGCGGGCAGGAAGGAGTGCAGCTAATGCAAACCCGGCAGTACCAGCAGCTGGAGCACCACAAGGAGGACCGGGTCCCGTGCCAGCAGCATCTGCAAGCTCGCCGGGTAACATTAATCTTTTAGCAAGTTCTTCCACTTTGGCGGGTCCCAAGTGTCTTTCAGATGCCATTAGAGCAGAGCCTTTCCCTGAGAAGTTCAAGGAGCCAAGCAAGATTGCCAATTATGAGCCGAGCACAGACCCGGCGAGTTGGTTGAGCAGCTATGAGATGGCGATGTGTATACGCAATGCCACAGAGAACGTTTGTGCAAAGTATATGTATTTGATGATGAGTGATGGTGCAGCAAAGTTGTGGTTCAAGAATCTGCCAGAAAATCTATCAATTCTTGGGATGAGTTGAAAACAATTTTCATCAAGCACTTTCAGGGCACGTGCAAGCGTTTATTTTCCATTGAAGATCTTGATCGTTGCGTACAGAGGAAGGGCGAGTCAGCTCGTCACTGGATGGGCCGGGTCACGGAGATCCTGCACTCTTCATCAGGTATCGAGCCCAAGGATGCAATTTCATCGATGGAGAAAACTTGCAAGTACGCTCCCTTGGTCCAGAAGCTGGGTCGCATGAAGGAAGGACACCGGGTTAAGCCCGTTACTATGGCAGAGTTGATGGATGCGTGCAACAGACATGCAGCCACGGACAAAACCCAGGATGATAGTGAGGAAGAAAAAGGGAAAGGTGCTGCGAACAATGGAGGAAAGAACAATGGCCCGGGAAACAATAACAGCAATCAGAACCAGCACAAGCGTGGGCATCAGGAAGGAAACTCAGAGCTAGTTGCAAATGCAAATGCCGGGTTTCAGAGGCAAAGGATGGATGGGAATTATCAGGAAAACAGAGGTTATCAGGAAAACAGAGGTTATCAGGGAAATAATGGGAGTTATGGTGGTGGAAATAGTTATCAAGGAACACGCCCAATGAGCACTGAAGAGGCCTTCAGGATGCCGTGTCCTCGTCATAGCAAGAACGGCAGACCGCCAATCATTCATTGGCCCAGTGTGTGGATTTGAACAGGTGGAAAAACAATGAGATTCAAGAGCTCTGCAAGGAGCAAACAGGAGTGGAGGACCCGGCCCGAGTGCTAACCCGGCTGCGGGACCTCTAACTGGAGCAAACGCGGTACCAACTGGAAATACAGGACCCGGCCAAAATACAGGCAATCAGGGTGGATTCTCGAACCAGCCGAGGCAACTTGGCCAATATCATATATATACCAGTGGCACGACCAAGAGAGAAAGAAAGATAGTCAAAAGGGCAGTTAATTCAGTGGCTGTAGGGGTACCAAGGTATTTGAGATGGTCAGAGCATACTATTACTTGGAGCAGAGCAGATCACCCGGATGTGGTGGAGCACCCGGGTCTGCTTGCGTTAGTTGTGGCTCCTCAAGTTCATGGCTTTGAGTTAAAGAAGGTTTTGATGGACGGTGGCAGTAGCATTAACATCTTGTACTGGGAAACATTTATGCGTATGGGTCTGAAGGAGTCACAGTTGCAGAAAACATCAACAATATTTCATGGTATAGTTCCTGGGAAGTCTGCTACACCTGAGGGAAAAATTTCATTAGAGGTTGCTTTTGGCGAGTCTATCCATAACTTCAGATCAGAGTGGCTCACCTTTGAGGTGGTGAAATTTCCAAGTCCTTATCATGCGTTGTTTGGAAGGCCGGCCTTTGCCAAGTTCATGGCGAGGCCGTGTTATGTATACTTGCAGTTGAAGATGCCGGGTCCCAAGGGGATCATCACTGTTCATGGTAACAGAGAAATTGCAGCAGAATGTGACGAGGGAGATGCAGCCCTGGCAGAGCGAACTTGTGCTAGAGAGGAGTTGAAAGCTTACAGGTCTAATCTTGACCCGCAGGATAACAAGGCGCTCAAAAAACCAACAACAGAAGATGACAGGGCAAAGTTTAAAGCAGCAAAGGATACTAAGATGGTGGATTTTGTGCCTGGGGATTCCTCCAAGCAGTTCGCCATAGGGACCAGCCTAACTGATAAATAGGAAAGCGCGCTCATCGAGTTCATCCGTGAGAATCGGGATGTTTTTGCGTGGACACCTAGTGACATGCCAGGCATTCCGACTGAACTCGCTGAGCACCGTTTACATGTTGATCCAAAGGCAAGGCCGGTGAAACAAGGTTTGAGAAAAATGAACGCAGAGAGAAGAAAAGCTATAGGAGAGGAGATAGCCCGGTTATTGGAAGCCGGCTTTATCATGGAGGTTTTCCACCCAGAGTGGTTGGCTAACCCGGTTTTGGTTCTGAAGAAAAATAACGAGTGGAGGATGTGTATTGATTTTACAAGTCTCAACAAGCATTGTCCAAAAGACCCGTTCGCACTGCCGCGCATCGACCAAATTGTTGACGCAGTGGCAGGCAGCGAGCTCTTGTGTTTTCTGGACGCATATTCAGGTTATCATCAGATCAAGCTTAACAGGCAGGATTGGGAAAAGACATCGTTCATCACCCCTTTGGTGCTTTTTGCTACAAACCATGACTTTTGGGTTGAAGAACGCAGGAGCAACTTATCAGAGGTGCATTCAAAATTGTTTTCATGATCAGATTGGGCGCAATGTGCATGCTTATGTGGATGATGTGGTGATCAAGTCAGAAAAAGCCGGGTCATTTATCAGCGACCTTACAGAAACATTCAAAAATTTGAGGAAGTACAAGATGAAGCTCAATCCTACAAAGTGCGTGTTTGGAGTTCCAGCGGGAAAATTGCTCGGTTTCATTGTGTCAGAGCGTGGAATTGAGGCAAACCCGGAAAAAATCAGAGCCATCCAAGTTTGAAAAAACCTGAGGAATTGGCAGATGTTCAGAAGTTGACAGGATGTGTGGCTGCGCTAAGCCGGTTTATATCCCGGCTCGGAGAAAAAGCAATACCTTTATACAAGTTACTGAAGAAAACAGACAATTTTGTGTGGAATCAGGAAGCAGACGAGGCATTTGAAGCTCTGAAGAAACAATTATCAAAAGCGCCAGTTCTGGCGGCCCCGGGTCCCAAGGAACCCATGCTGTTATACGTCGCTGCCGGGCCTCAAGCTGTGAGTGCTGTGGTGGTGGTCGAGCGTAAGGAGGAAGGCAAGGAAAACCCGGTTCAGAGGCCGGTTTATTATGTTAGTGAGGTGTTATCAGAAGCAAAGCAGCGCTATCCGCATTGGCAGAAGCTAGTATTTGGTGTTTTCATGGCAAGCAGAAAGTTGAAGCCATATTTTCAGGAGCATCCAATCACAGTGGTGAGTTCAATACCCTTAGCAGATATTATCAGGAATTCAGAAGCTACAGGAAGAATTGCCAAGTGGGCAATAGAGATGGGGCCTTACCACATTGACTATGTGCCTCGTACAGCTATCAAATCGCAGGCATTGGCGGATTTTCTTAATGATTGGACACAGTTGAGTGCACCACCTCTTGCGCCGGGTCTCAAACCTTGGGTTATGCACTTTGACGGGTCTAAGCAGCACAAGGTTCAGGAGCTGGAGTTGTGTTAACTTCTCCCAAGGGTGATAAGCTGAGCTATGTTTTGCAAATTCACTTTGATTGCTCTAACAATGTGGGAATATGAGGCTTTGTTACATGGTTTGCGTATGGCAAAGGAGATGAGCATCAAGCATATTAATTGTTATGGGGATTCAGATCTGTGGCACAGCAAGTTTCAGGAACATGGGATAGAAAAGATGCGACAATGGCGGCTTACAGGAGAGAGGTGGACAGGGTAGCCGGGTTTTTCTCAGGCTATCAGGTGGATCATATTGACCGCAGGAAAAATGATGCTGCAGATGCTTTGTCAAGACTCGGCTCACGCAGAGAGCCGGTTCCACCTAACGTTTTCTTGGACGAGCTATGGACTCCATCAGTTAAGCCTCAGGGCGTAGAGGAACTGGCGGGTCAGGAAGACCCGGATTCGCAATTGGTAGCAGCAACTCATGAAATTCCAGAGTGGACAGAACCTTATTTGGCGTATCTTTTGCGTGGAGAGCTGCCAGAGCAGGAAGTTATATCCCGGCAAATTGTGCGCCGGCTAAGGCCTACGTAGTTATTGATGGCGAGTTATATAAGAGAAGTGTTTCTGGAGTATTTCAGAGATGTGTGTCTGGAAAGGAGGGCCGGCAAATTTTGAAAGAGATTCATGAGGGAGATTGTGGTCATCATGCTTCAACAAGGTCTTTAGTAGCAAAAGCTTTCAGACACGGCTTCTTCTGGCTCACAGCTCAGGCAGATGCAGAGCGCTTGGTGAGTAGATGTGATGGTTGCCAAAGATATGCAAGGCAAATTCATGTGCCGGCTCAGGAGTTGCGAACAATACCCTTGACTTGGCCCTTTGCAGTTTGGGGGCTTGATATGGTGGGTCCTTTTAGCATGTCTCCTTGCAAGAAAACCCACCTCTTGGTTGCCATTGATAAGTTTACAAAGTGGGTTGAGGTGATGCCTGTTACTAATTGTGAAGCAGCTACAGCAGTCAAGTTTTTGAAGCAGATCATACACAGGTTTGGGTATCCTCATAGTATCATCACAGATAATGGTACTAACATGTCCCTTGGTGAGATGGCAAAGTTTTGTGGAAATCAGGGTATACGTTTAGACGTTGCTTCAGTTGCTCATCCACAGGCCAATGGACAAGTAGAACGAGCAAATCAGGAGTTGCTTCGAGGTTTGAAACCACGTCTCCGGGTTCCGTGTCTCAGAGCTGCTGGAGCGTGGGTTGAGGAGTTGCCATCAGTAGTTTGGGGAATCAACACAACACCAAACAGATCCACAAAGATGACCCCTTTCTTTATGGTGTATGGGGCAGAGGCAGTTTTGCCAAGTGATATAATTCATGACTCGCCTCGCGTGGCGGCTTATGTTGAAACAGAAAATGAGCAGACCCGGCAGGATTCTGTGGACCTGCTTGAGGAGAATAGAGAACAAGCACTGGAGAGATCAGCAGTGTATCAGCAGATTTGAGGCGGTATCATAGTCGCCGGGTTAAAACTCGCACTTTCCAGGAGGGAGATTTAGTGCTACGATGGGTGCAATCCAGAGAAGGGATGCACAAGTTATCTCCCCCTTGGGAAGGGCCCTTCATCATAAGCAAGAAATTGAACAATGGTTCATATTATTTGGTGGATGCAAGAGAAAAGTCCGAGTCTGTTAATGACACATCGCACTCTACCTTTTCATTGGAAGAGCGTGAGAGGCCATGGAATATTGCGCAGCTGCGCCCATATTATACTTAGCATGAGAAAGAGATATGAGATGTAAAACACGATGTAACAGGCAGCAGGTTTCAGACGCGCTCTTTTCCTTACCAGGGTACCTAAGGGGACTGGAAGGTTTTTAATGAGGCGGCTTGCTGACCTAACCTTTTCTATCAATAAAGTGAAGGTTGAACAGAAATTTGTGTCTTTGTTTCTTTTTTGATGTTTGATAGTAGTGTTGCATAGTTCTATGTTAAGTTTGGCTTGGGGGCTTGCCTTGGGGGCTCGCCCAAGACCCGGCTTTTCACGGTCATCCGGGTCTCGATGTTTCGTGACCCGGCTGTGCAGTTTTCGTTACAGTATCCATAACTTTGGATTCAGAGGTATGAAGGTGAAGTTTATGTTTTATTTGTTTATGTTTTTGTCATAAGAATAAGTGCATAGTTATCTTTGAGGACGCCCAGAGAGCGTGTCCCACCAGTATGAGGATCAATGGGGTAATGTTGCATAGTTAAGCCATTACTTTATAAACATTGATCCAGGTCTTGGGGGCTCCTACTACAATAGTTTGCAGCTGCAATCCCAAGACCCGGCTTTATGCCACTAGTTTATTCTTGGTTATCTTGCTGTTGAGCTGATGTGACTCGCAATTTTATGGCCTGATTGCTCACCTGGAAATTCAATCAACCATGAAGCCCATTGGGACTTGGTTCGACCCTGTTTTTCTCAGAGAAGTAGCGACAGGGTATCCATGCGAAAGCCGGCTCACAGTTAAAGAAATCAAAAGGGTCATCAAAACCACAGAAGAGGCATATTTCATAGCAAAAGTTTGAGAGTAGCATAAAAAGTTTCATCAGGTGCATAGGCGCACCATCACAGGCATAGTGCAAACAGTGCAAAAGTTATTACAATAACGCCCAAAGGGCCGAATAAAGATTGTTTTCTTGCAGAGATAACAGCATCTGCGTAAGTTTTCAAGCTTTGGCTTCAGGAGCCGGGTCACGGGGAGGAGAGCCGGTTGGTTGATCTTCGACGGTCTTTGCCGGGTCTTCTTCTTCTTCGGCGGCCGCCGGGTTAGCCTCTGGCTCCTTGGTCTCGTCGGTTTCTTTGGCCTTGGTCTTGCGCCGGGTGATTTTTCGAAGTGGCTGGAAGAAGTTTTCATCATCTTCTTCAGCTATCGCCCGTGACGGAGGAGGAATAACTGGCGTAGAGGAGCTGGGAGCAGTGGAGGTACCAGGAGCATTTTTGCCGGGTCAATGGAATCCTTATAGCTTTGGAGGAGATCGACGCGTTGTGGCTCGTCATCCATGATCTCTTCATCATTTCATTATATCCAAGCTGTAAAGTGGTGAGCTTCATCTTGCTGGCAATAACAGTGGCAACATGCCGGGTTTGCTTCACAACCCGGGCATAGCACTTCTTATCGAACTCCTTGCCATCAGTGTCAAACTGAGGAAAGCCCTTCTTCAGTGGAGCCGGGTTTAGCTGGGGATGGTAGGCCTTTGCCAAGGCAAGACCTCGCATCACCCCGGCCCTGCAAGCTGATCTCTTGAGCAGATGGATCCATTGCGGCATTGTTGACAGATGCCCAAGGACTTCAGTGTACTTGCTTGGCGGGTTCTCCCAGAGCCTAGCGGCTTTGATGACCTCGCAGCTGCCAAAGTACAGCTGACGGTCAGCGTGTACATGCATTTGATCTTCTCTGCAGCGGTTTTGCGGAGGTTACCATCACGAGGGCCTGTGTAAGAAAAAGTAGCAGTGAAATTTCAAAAACCGGGTCTGTTTGATCAGTTTAGGTTGAAATTCAAGGAGTAGTGCTTACCCACTAAAGATTCAACCATTGAGGTGATCATTCTTTTTAGCCGGGTCAGCTCGTTGTTGGTTTCATCCAGCTGCTTCTGCAGGGTCTCCTGTTGCTCCTGGAAGTTCTCCTCGTTCTCCTGCATGTCCTTCTTCAGATCGGAGTTTTCTTGCGTCAGGGCAGTAATCTTTTCTTCCAAGGCCTGGAGTTGAGCTGAGTGGTCAGCCCGGGTCTCAGATTCAGTTTGGCAGCGTCAGTGAGCCGGGTGATCTCAGCCTGGGCCTTGGCATGGTCTTCCTGTTAAGATGCAAAAAGTTATGTTAGTCCCAGGTCGCCGCAGGCGTGCAACCCGGCACTTGGGGGCTACATGCGCAAAAAGTCTGAAAATTTTCTAACTGTAAGTCCCAGGTAGCTGTGGACAGCTAACCCGGCACTTGGGGGCTACTCAGTTTGAAGTTCAATTGTTCAACGTAATAAAGAAGTCCCAGGTTGCTGCAGGCACACAACCCGGCACTTGGGGGCTACAGTGTTCAAAGTTTCGATGTGAAAATGGGCAAGTTTTAAATGATGGAAGTTTTTTAGTCCCAGGTTGCTGTAAACAGACAACCCGGCACTTGGGGGCTACAGGTTTGAAGTTTTTACCTAAGGAATGCATATTATAAGCACCAAGCTCATCACAAGTGATGAACTTAGAGCTTGGGGGCTACTCAGGGTATAGTTATGCAAGAAAATATAGGCAAGAAGTAAAAATGGGTACCTGATATCGTTTTTGGATCAGGGCGACCAGTTCTGTCTCCAGGGTCTTGTGTTGAGCTAGGCGAGAAAAATATTCGTCGCAAAGTGCTGGAACAGACATGGTGTCCAGAGCCGGTGAGTTTGAGGAGGAAGCCGGGTTCTTGTTCTTGGCAGGAGTTGCCGGGTCAGCATCTGGGGCTGGCACCTTGGCCAGAGTCTCAGGAGCATTTTGTACTGGAACGTGCCGGGTCCCAGTAACCTGCACTTCATCTTCTTTAGTCCCAGAGCCTAACCCGGGCGAGTGAGCAGCTGGGGAGGATTCTGGCACCGGGTCAACAACATTTTTTGGAGAAGCCGCGGGGGTTGCTTGCTCCCTTGGCTCGTCTTGTCCTCTGGTTCTCTATATGTGCCTCCATAGGAGAAGGCTCTGTGGTTGCTGGAGGAGGGATGCCGCGGGAGGAGATTCCGGGTCTTCTTCCATAAAAGCCCTGGCACTGGAACAAAATAATGTCTTAGTTAAACAAGAATGGGACAGTGAAGTATAAAGGTATGGAAAAGATATGAGAAGTATTTCTAACCCGGCGTTGATCTGGAAATCCTCGGGTGTGCTAACACCATCCGAGGAAGAATCTGACAAACGAGATGGTTTAGGAACCCGGATCTTGCCAGCTAAAGGGAACTGTTTGCTGGGCGTCTTCTGGATGGATTTGGCCCAGCTTGATAAAGAGCGTTGAGGGATACCTGGGCTCAGGGAAGCTTGGCTTGTAGAAGACCGGGTTCGGCGTCTCTTGTTCGCCTCAGCCTCCTTCTCAGCCTCCTTTTCCTGTGATTGTGCTTAAGTTTAAGATGAGTTCATCATGAAGATTGAGAAAAGAGAATGTGGTACCTTGGCAATGGTGGCCCGGGTCCTCTTCTGAGTAGGAGCTGCAGTAACTTGGGGACCCGGCGCTACGTCAGAAGCCGGGTCAGTGGGGCCTGGAATAAAATTTGCCGGGTTATCAGTAGAGGTGTCCTTGTTGGGGACTTCGTTGTTAATCAACTGGAGGAAGAGCCGGCCTACGGAGTCAAGCTCACTTCTTCTTCTTCTTCTTCTTCTTCTTCTTCGTCGTCTTCACTTTCTGTGTCCTCCCGTCAGGAGAGGATGTTGGGGTAAAATCCACGCTCCACCATTTGGAGTCCTGAGAAAAAGCAGTCACATAAATAACAGTCTATGGATGAGTTTGCCGGGTTAAAGTAAACAAGATGGATTGAGTGTTAGCTTTACCGTGGGGGGTTTGTTCTTGGCACTAAATGGGGCGAGCCCGTTCAGTGCAATGGCGTCTTTCTTTCGCCAAGTAGTCTCTTGGCATTCTTCACAAGCTGATCATCAGTGAGCGTCATCTCTGAGTAACGCATGTTGTCTGTGGTTTCACCAGTGTACTGGCAAATTAGCCGGGTCCTGATGCTGAGTGGCTGGATGAACCAACCGATCCAGCACTTGACCAGATCTGTGCCCTTGAGACCATGGGCGAGTAAAGCTCTGGCCCGGCGAAGAATGGGCTCGAGCTTGACCCGCTCGGCGTCATCGGCATAACTGTTCATCTTGGCGTCATATGTTAAACCCGAGTTCGGAAAGCCGGGTAACGGGCATCGTCAGATTCTGGTGAAGTGTCTTGGCAGTAAAAATATGTGTTTTGCCACCCCTTGGGATGGCTGGCTAGAAGGAGAGCCGGGAAATCGCATTCCCTTCGGCGCTGGATTGCAACTCCCCCATATGGAAGTACTTGATCCTTGCGAGAGGGGTTGCAGTAGAAGAACTCGAGGAACAGCTCGAGGCTTGGAGCCATTTGCAAATAATCTTCAAGAACACCACATAGTTACTGATGTTCAGCATGGAGTTGGGCGCGATGTCTTGAGGCCTAAGGCCGTAGTACTTCAAGACCCGGCGAAAAAACAGGGAACCCGGGGGGCGAAGGCCGCGCTGAACGTGGTCGAGGAAAACCACCACTTCACCTTCCTTGGGGCTGGGGCGGATTTCTTCTCCAGCAGCGCGCCATTGGATCTCATCCTTTGGAGGGAGCTCGCCGCAGTTCACATATTCCTGCAGCATCAAGGTCGTCACCGTGGATTTGGTCCAGTTGACCTGAGTAGCAGCGGGGGCGGCGGAGCCAGATGCACCGGCGTGGGCGCTGTGGGGCTTCTTCGCGAGCTTCTTCGCCGCACGGGGAGCTCCGGCCTTGGTTTTGTCCTTCACCATGGCTGAGAAGCTTCGAGGTTTCTGAGCGCAACAATGGAGGTGTGAAACCCTAGTTCTAGATGTAGATGCGTGGAGAGGGAAATGCAAAGCAAATCTGGAAAGATTCAAGTTGAAATCAAGTGCGGAGCACGGATGTGTGGGATAAACGTACCTGTAGATCTTCTTGCAGGAGATTGAGAAGCTCGATTTGAGATTGGATCCGCAGCTGCTACAGTGCGCGCGTGAGGAAGAAGATGAACTGGTGGGGAAAAATGACCGTGGTGTCTCCTGGCCTTCTATTTATAGGCGCAGTGAAAACCCTAGGGGTGTTGTGGTAAAAAGTGAAGAGATAAGGATCTTTGACTAAAAGTCAACGACAAACAGAATGAGATAATTACGGAGTATTAAATGATAAGATCGTGATTAAGATGGATAAGGATGGAGTTATAGTTGGGAGATAGTTTTCGCTAAGTGTTGAAAGTGAAACCCGGGCGTCGGAACCCGGCAAGGGATAACCGGGTTACGGCGGAACCGCCAAAGAAACTGGCCAAGCAAAGGAGAAAAGAGGCATGTTCTAATGTTAGATTTGTTATCTGTTGTCTTATGTTTCAGGTGATTAACCCGGCTGGCCAGGATATCAGCTCTGTTCAAAGAAGTAATATTCAAGAATAAGAAGCCGAGCATGCCAACCTGGCAACCAGGTTAATCTGGGGGCTACTGATGGGGGGATGATAACCCGGTAGGCCCATGAAGAGGGAAGCATGACCCGCCAGGCAGGAGGCCCGGCCAGGCCAGCTAACCATCAGCATGGGCCGGGTTATGTTGCTGGGCCAGAGGCTTAGGCGGTAACCCGGTTCAGGAAGGGAAGTTTCTAGAAGACCAAGGCGGTTCGTGACTTGGAGGATACGAAGGCTAGAAGAGCTAGAATAGGATTCCGAGTCTGGGTAGAGCCCGGGTTCGTATTGTAAAGTGCCAGGAGACCCGGTAGTCTATATAAGCCGGTTCCTGAGCCCTAGTTGAGAGAGAACTTTACGATCCAAGCTTAGGCGAGAGAACCACCGAGAGAAACACCACAACCTTGTAACCTAGATCGAGATCCGGCTCTGTTGTCGTAGCCGGGTTATCGAGATCGAGATCAATAACAAGATAGCAGGAAGTAGGTCTTTATCTCCAATGGAGAGGCCGAACCTGGGTAAACCTTTTTCCCTGCAATGCTAAACAATCTCCCAGACGCTAGTGTCGCCTTGCCCATCAACTCAAGCTACCCCAAAGTAGCATCTGCCGTGTTATCTACCCCACGACAACCAGGTAGGATCTCTGTCTCAATCTCCCAGCGTTACTTATTGGTTATCTCTGAGGGTATCGTCCTTATTTTGAAGGTTGGGGGAACCAAATCAAGATCTTTGCAGATACCATTCAGTTGAACTCCAAAAGGACAAGTCACGCTGTCTCTCGGAATCTCCGTGAAGGTGAAGGGGACCATCTAAACAGAATTTGAGGAAACAAGATTAGATCAAGTGTTACTAGAATAAGTTCAAAAGAAAAGGAAGAAACAAGATTAAACTTTTATAGTAGAGTAAATTAGCTTTTAATTCCTATGGCCAGCCTATTTCTATCCAGACTTAGGGTTTCGAACCTACAGGCAACACAGTGCTCTGATACCATCTGTAGCGTACCTGCACTTAGAAATTGGCAAGGTACCTGTGTATAGTGCAAACCCCTGGATCGATTCATTTGCACACACAGTCTAAGATGAATTATCACAACATTGTATCAATTATTACACGCGGATCCAGTACTTAGGAAAATATCCTTTACAAATTGCATAGCACGAAGCTAGCTTTTAAAGAGTAAAGCAGCGGAAAATTATTCTTCATGGAGTCTCCATCATCATCATGTGCCACAGGCGAAAACATGTTGGTTGCAGACTCGAAACCCTTAACGAAACTCACTCGTCGTCAGAACAATCTGCAACAAATAAAAATTTGCAACAGAGTGGGTCAGATACCATTAAAAATGGATTCGGCAAGTGACACTATGTGGACACTTAATGGAATAACTCTATAGCCTATATGCATATTTGGCTGGTGGAGTTCAAGGCTATTTTGCATAAAAGCTAATTTTGCTTAACACTTTGTAAAACATTTTCCTCAAATGTTCGAGACAATATGGCATGAAATCCATAGTCTCGTCTACCCTTGTTCACCCATCAAAATTTTACTTAGAGAAATAAGATGTTGGGAGCCTCCGTTGACATCCTTGATCAGCTGCTTGAATTGTCCGTAACCGGGGACACGGCTAAGTACTTAGTTTTTAACTCTGCAGAGGTTGTGCACTTTCACCATTAGACCCAACAAACCCAAACTATCCTCAAGCACTCAAATTGTGCTAAGGAAAAGGAGAAAGTTGAGACGAGACTTTTCAGAAGCATTTTCCCATCCCATACCGCCTTGACGCGCTCCCATCTAACCTTCTACCACCACCTGTCAAGTCGGGATGAGTCCACGCAACTTAATCCATCTAGCCAGAGCCCATATGACTAATGACTGCACGGTAAGCAACTTCACTTAGAGAAACATTGGTCCCTTTAATACCCTGGGTGGAAATCCACAAGTGAATAAACACTCAACTCTGACAGCCATGCAAGCCCAAATCCACCCAGGTGGTAAATTAACTTAGTAGAATTTAAGCTTTCAATAAAAAGAATTTGCATAGCACCAATAATTCTACTGAGTTATCATTGGGGGTTCTAGACACAACTAGTGTAATGGTATGGTGGGTTTAGCATATAGCAATAATACTATCCAACACATGCACATAAGGAAATACACTAAGTAATGCGTATAAAATACTTAGGAAATTTCATGGAATGTGCCACTTGCCTTGGCAAACAGGAGTGTAGTAGTAGCGGTTGCAATCACCTTCGTCTCTCTCCGAAATCTCTAACACAACAAACAATTCACAATAAACATACAATCATAAATGCAACACTTAGAAAAATATGACATGCATGAGATGCAGAATGATACAAAGAATTATGGTATGAAAGACATACAAAACAAATTTAGGGAAAGACATAAAATAACAATATCCCATTTGGCTAAGGCAAGGTCAAGGTTGAGCTCAAAGTAAACTTGAGAAATAACAACTTGAAAAGTTGTAAGGCTAGTTCAAGTCTTCACATGTTAGATCTTCAAAATATCTTCAACTCCTTTGTAGTTTCATTGATCTTCAATGGTCTTCAATTAGCACTACTTAGTCTTAAACACCAAGGACTTGGTCTATGTCCAAAAGTGAGACAAAATAGAAATGAAGATAAGATAGAAAGAAAGAAGTAGTTGGTCTTCCAAGAATCTTCTCCAGGCTTCCTTGTAGCTTTCTCCTTGGTGTGTTGACTTCATTTAATTCTGTAGACTTGATGGTTCTGAAGACTTGATTTTGTTGGCAGCATCAAGGTTGGTCTTGAATATAACCTAGTCACCGTGAAGAGAGAAGAAGGAAGAAAGAGAGAAGGGAAAGAAAGACTTAGAAAATGTAGGTGGTTGGTCTTCGTGAACTTCCCCTTGATTTTCTTCTAAGTACCTTGACTTCTTGGAGATGCTTCTGGAGTTTGTTTTTCTTGGCTAAGTCCTTCATTGGTCCTCTAACTTCATGTTGAATTCTCCAAGGATAACAATGCAAACTTTTTCCACTAATTTCTAACTTAGTGGTTTTTGACTAGGAGGGTTAAAAGGGCTAACAAGCATCACCTCCAAAATTCTAAGGAGGAAAGTCATGTAAGAAATGCAAAATATTTCTAAGGACTAGAGATGCATGCCATGCCATGAAAGTATTCTAAGTTAATGCAAGACAAGTAAGATGGTCCAAAAATAACTAAGGACCAAAGGTCAAACAATGAGTCCAAATAATTTCTAAGGAAAAGTAAACAAAACATAGTTGCTAAATTTTCTAAGGAAAATACTTTAAAACAATAGTTGATAAAATTTCTAAGGACAAACACTTAAACAATATCACTTAGAAAAATATTATAAAACAACTAAGTTTTCAAGATGCTAAATTTTTCTAAGAAGAAGATTTAGAACTATTAAGATGTTGAAATTTTTCAAAGGAAATAATGTTGTCAAAATAATTGTCACATATTTTCTAAGGAAGGAAATTACTTTGTTTGGAGAGGCAAATATTTCTAAGTACCTTTTGTAACTAAAGTGATCAGAATATGACTAAGTCATTTTATTAATCGAATATATGAAGAAAAATAATTTTAATCAATTTTAATTATTAAATAACACCTAAAAAGCATTTAATCAATATTAATTACAAAAATCATAGAAAATACTTTTACAAAAATAGTAGAGTATTCCTATGGCCAAGTATTAATTAAACAAAGTTAAAGCAATTGGTTTGCCCAAAAATCAATTTTTAAATTTAAGTTAAGTCAAATTTACTTAAACAACCATTTTTAAAATTGAGCCAAAATAAGTTTGACAAAACATAAAAACTAATTATGCCAAAAGTTTCTACGTGTCATAAGCTTTCCAGAAATATAAAGTTCATAAAATTTGGATAAACGAGTAAAAATTAATAATAGATCTAAATCGCAGGGACTAATCTGTAAAACGTAGGGGCTAAACTGTAAAAAAAATACAAAAGAAATCCTCGCGCTGAAGTCCCTGGCGGCTGGCTGGCTACGTGGCCTCCTCCGATTGGTGCGCTCCTCCTGGTGGGCTTCGCGGACACGGGTGCGGACAAACGTGACGCGGACGCGGACAAGCGGGCATACGCGGGATGGATCTAATCTACACCGTTGATTTTTGATCGGACGGTTCGGATCTAGGGTTTGTACCTTGGCGGCGCGGGCTGCCGGAACAATGGCGAGGACGGCGGCCGGCGGCTCGGGCGTCGATGGTGACGAGGCTCCGGAGGTGCAGGGGCTCGGGGAAGGCCTCCACGGGGCGCGGCGCGTCACGGTGGGGAGGATGGTGGTGGCGTCGTGGTCGATCGTGTCCTCGTGCGGCGTGTAGAAGCGGTCGGAGGCGTAGAACTCCGACGAGGAATTCCGATCTCGTCGAGATCGATACGGCGGCAGAACTCGAGGTGGCGGAGGCGGCGTTTAGGGTTAGGGTTTTCAAGGGGGTGCGGACGTCGAGGCTGCGTATTTAAGGGCACGGACGTCGAGGCAGAGGCGGGCCCGGGGCGGCCACGGTGGCGCTTCCGTGAGGACGGACTCATCCGTGTTCGTCGCGAAGACGACGCTGGCGTGTGGGCCCAGCTTGACAGTGAGAGGAGAGGGACGCGGATGGGCTTGGGCTGGTGCTGGGCCGACTGTGTGCTGCGCTGAGCGGTAGATAGGTGCGTCCTATTTTTTTGTTCAAACTTTTCTTTTTCAAAAAGGAAATTTTAATATCATGTAAAATGAAAGTCCAAATGGACTCAAACAAAATCCTATAGTTTTGTAAAAATAAAGTTTTGTTTTGGGACTTTCAAAAGACATTTTTCAAAATATTTTGTCAACTGAAATTTGAAATGTGTTTAAAATGAATTTTGGACATATTAATGTCATTTGAAAACTATAGGGTTTTATAGTTTCCTTTTGAAAATATATTTTAAACCAAAGCAAAATATGAGTAATATGATTTATATCACTCAATAAAATAATCTTATAAAAACTCAAACAGTTTTAAAAAGGGTTTGATAAATCAAAATGAATTCAGAACTCATTTTAGAATCCAAATAATTATTTTGTTTCAAAAGCAAAACTATAAAACTTGAAAATAGAGGATAGGTGAGTAATAGAATAAATCTCAATACATACAAATAATTCACAACCAAACACACTTTTCAAATAGAAATCATTTTGATTTCCAAACTAGGTTTTTAATAAACAATATGACACTTGATGTCCAAATTAAAATAGGTTTAAAACAATCAAAGGTGGCTTAAATAAGACTTGAATATCACAAGATAAACCTTTTGCAAATATTTATATTTCAGCAAATACAATCAATTCACAAACAACATTAACAGAACAATACATAAAAGTCAAAAGAAAATTTTGGAGCATAAATGCTCTACTAATATATTTTCTTAAATATGTTTTCAAGTGGAAATTTATTTCCCACTTTTGAAATAACCAAAAGCAAACAATGCAAGATGATGATGAATGCATGCATGAATTTTCTTTTCAAAGCAAAATACATAATAGTTTTCAAAAGTTTTAAATTTTTCTGATTTTTCAACTTTTTGAAAAAACTTGGGATGTTACAAGGAGATCCAATTTTGGGAATGAGAGTGATGTATCCTGTGTTAATGCTTTCCAAATTAAGATTACCATCATGGAATTCCTAGCATAGAAGATAAATATCCTCTTTAATTATATGCCAACAGGACTTCAAGAACTACCCATTAAAACCATCTGGTCCGGGAGCTTTATCTGCAGGCATCTCTCTAACCACTGTATCAATTTCCTCATGAGAAAAGGGGGCAGACAAACAATCCAGTCCCCCAATTGGTTCAATCAGGTTTTCTAGGTCAAAGCCCATCACAGTGTTCTGACAGGTGCCAAGTCTATCCTTAAAGGATTCATAGATGAGCTTCTCTTTGTCAGCATGTGATGTAACCTGAGTTCCATCAGGTAAATCAAGCTGAGCAATAGAGCTTCTCCTAAACCTGTCAGTGGCCAAAGCATGGAAGAATTTTGTATTTTCATCGCCAAATTTAGTCCATCTTACTGTACATCTCTTCTTCCAGTACTGCCTCTGATATTCTAAAAGTTTCAGCAAGTGGTCTTTTAGGATTCTTCTGAAATTGGTTTCAGGCACCGTAAGCCCTCTCCTGTCTTCCAAATTATCAAGCTCCAGGAGTGCTTTATTGCAGTTTTCTATGCAGATTTTCAGTCTGGATATACCTTTGCTCCAGAACTTCAGGTCATACCTTAAACGTTTTAGCTTAGCATTAAGGTTAGCAGCCCTGTTTTTCTTGTAGGTTGGTTTGCTCCAACTAGAGGCAACAGTCTGCAAAAAACCACTGTGTGCCGTCCAGAAACTTTCAAATCTGAACAGTTTGCAAGCTGGGATGGAAGTCTGAATAGAAGCGACACATGGAGTATGGTCAGACGTAGGCTTCCCTTGTGGATTGACCACAGTATTTGGGTATGAAATTGACCAGTGCAAAGAAGTGAAAAACCAATCAAGCTACTCAAGCAGAGGATCCTGTTGCATATTACTCCAGGTAAAGCTTCTTCCTTTAACTGGGATTTCTGTCAGGTTTTGAGATCTGATTAAATCATTGAACGGAAGCATGTCATGGCATCATCAAAGCGGTATATAATAGATTTTATGAAATTGACTGCTGTAGTGGCAGTCGAACTTGTGATAGGTACTGCTTCAATCCACTTGGTGAACTTGTCGACCGCCACCAGAAGGTGAGTATGCCCTCCATGGGAGGATTTTTTGAGTGGCCCAACCATATCGAGCCCCCACTGGGCGAAGGGCCAGGCCAATGGTATTGTCTTCAACGCCGATGCGGGTGCGTGCGGCTTTGTGGCGAATTTTTGACAGCCGATGCACCTTTTGACTATGTCCTCCGCGTCTTTGAGTGCTGTGGGCCAGTAGAAGCCTGCGCGAAAGGCTTTGGCTACGAGTGATCGACTGCTGGCGTGATGCCCGCAAGTACCTGCATGAATATCACGAAGGATGGCTTGGCCATCTTCAAATGCTATGCAACGTTGGAACATACCTGATATGCTGCGTTTGTAAAGTTCACCGTTGATGACAGTGTATGCTTTAGATCGTCGAGTGACGCGTCTTGACTCTGTGATGTCTTCGGGTACCTCGCCGCGGAGTATGTATGCGAGGAAAGGTTGAGTCCAAGTTGGCTCGATGAGGAGTACCTCGACTGGTGGGTCCTCTGTGCTAGGTGCTTTGCTCTTGGCTGGTGCGGATGGAGGAGTTGCTCGCTTCTTTTTGATGATCTGTGCTCGATGCGCTCGAAGAAGACACCAGGTGGCACTGGTGCTTTGGTCGCACCAATGTTGGCTAACTTATCTGCTTCTTCATTGCTCTCACGCCCTATGTGCCGCAACTCGCAGCCTTCGAAGCTGCCCTCCATGATGTTGTACAGGTCACGGTAGGCGATCATGTTATCTGCGATTGCGTCACAGGCCTTCATTGTTTGCTGCACCACAAGATTCGAGTCACCGTAGATCATCAGTCGAGTGCACCCGAGGGCTTTGGCCATCCTCATGCCATGGATCAGAGCCTCATATTCTGCTTCGTTATTGGACGGGAACTCGAACCCATTTGTAGGATGTAGCGGAGCTTGTCGCCTTTTGGTGATATGAGGATGACACCTGCGCCTGCGCCTTCGTTTTTCTTTGAGCCATCGAAGTACATAGTCCATGAGTTGGACACATCTGGTGCTCCTGGGAGCTGAGCTTCAATCCACTCGGTGTGGAAGTCAGGTAAAACTTGTGCTTTGATGGCCTTCGGGTAATCATACTTGATGTCTCTTGGTGCTAGCTCGATGAGCCATTTTGCTACTCGCCCAGTTGCGTTGGGGTTTGTGAGGATGTCCCCGATCCCTGAGGTGCTGATTACAGTGATCGGGTGCTCGGAGAAGTAATGCGTCAGCTTCCTTGAGGACATGAACACGGCGTAGGCCAGCTTCTGATAGTGCGGGTACCGCTGCTTTGATGTGGAGAGCACTTCACTCAAGTAATAGACTGGACGTTGTATGCTTTGGGCGTGTCCCTCCTCCTTCGTTCGACTACCAGTACGGTGCTTACCACCCTGTTAGTTGCAGAGACATATAGGTACAATGGCTCGCGTTCCCTTGGTGCGACGAGGATTGGAGGGCTTGTGAGGACTCGCTTGAGGTCCGTGAAGGCTGCTTCGGCTTCTGGCGTCCACTCGAATTTATCTGCTTTCTTCATCAGTCGATAGAACGGGAGTGCTTTTTCGCCTAGCTTGCTGATGAATCGACTGAGTGCTGCTACTCGACCCGCCAACTTTTGCACGTCATGGAGCTTTGAAGGCCTTTGCATCGTCAAGATGGCCTGTATTTTCTCCGGGTCTGCCTCGATTCCTCGAGCTGAGACTAGATACCCGAGGAGTTGCCCGGCTGGCACGCCGAACGTGCACTTCTTCGGGTTGAGCTTGATGTGGAAGCGTTTGAGGTTTGCGAATGTCTCTCGCAAGTCATCGAGTAGTGTGTTTTCCTCTCTTGTGGTGATGACGATGTCATCTACATAGACCTGGACGTTTCGCCCAATTTGCTTCTTGAGGCAATCTTGCATCATGCGCTGGTAGGTTGCGCCTGCGTTCTTGAGCCCGAAAGGCATTGTGGTGTAGCAGTAGACCCCGAGTGGGGTTATGAACGCCGTTTTTCTTCATCCTCTTCCTTCATCCTTATCTGGTGGTAACCCGAGTAAGCATCCAGGAAGGACAAGCGAGCGCACCCGGCGGTGGAGTCGACGATCTGGTCGATTCGAGGTAGTGGAAAGTGATCCTTTGGACAACACTTATTGAGTGCTGTAAAATCTACGCACATCCGAAGGATATCTGTGTGCTTCTTCTCTACGAGTACGGGGTTGGCCACCCATTGTGATTTCTTGATCTCTCTGATGAATCCTGCTGCGAGTAGCCTGTCGACTTCGGCTTCGACTGCAGTTCTTTTTGGGCCGGATATGCGGCGCATTGTTTGCTTGACTGGTTTAGCATCTGGAAATAGCTGGAGAGAGTGCTCGGCGAATTCCCTGGGAATACCTGGCATGTCGCTGGACACCATGCAAATATATCCCAGTTCTCACGGAGGAATTCGACGAGCGCGCTTTCCTATGCGATAGGCAGACTCGACGAGACATTGACTGTCTTGGTCGGGTCAGTCGGGTGCACCTGATGCGATCTTGTGTCATTGGTGGCATTGAATGCTCTGTCGACTGCCACCTTTTTGTTCTGGCATAAGTGTTCGATCGTTGGAGACCGCTAGATCAGCGAGTGTTGCTTCCATGCCAAACATCTCAGAGATTTTGCTGAATTCTCGGTCGCAAGAGTCAGACTTTTGGAAGTTCCCTTGACTGTGATTACTCCTTTTGGTCCAGGCATCTTCAGCTGGAGGTATGCGTAATGTGGCACCGCCATGAATCGAGCGAACGTCGGGCGTCCAAGTATAGCATGGTATTGTGACTTCCAGTCGACAACTTCGAACTCAATCGACTCTGTCCTGAAGTGGTTCTTGTCCCCGAACGTTACGTCGAGTTGTATGGTGCCTTCTGGGCTTATTGCTTTGCCTGGACGATACCGTGAAGGTATTTGAAGATCTTGGCAGGTTTTCGACTGACCTGTTCATTTTGCGGAGCGTATCTGCGAAGATGATGTTTATGCCGCTCCCACCATCCATGAAGACCTTGGACATGGCGTAGCCTCCAATTTGCGTCGAGTACCAGAGCAGAGTGCCCTGGACGAACAACCGATGGAGGGTGGTCCTCTTGCTGAAGCTTATTGGTTTCAGACCCTTCAAGAATTCAGTTACGCAGGGGTGACATGACCGCCATGTTTACTTGTCGAGTGCGAAGTTTTTGCTCCCTGTTGGAAGGTCGACCTTTCTGTATCATGTACATCTGCCCTTGGGGCGGAGGGTACTGTGGCTCGTCCACCCGAGGTATGTGCTGTATGGCACCCGCGAGGTTTCCGCCTGCAGCAGGCTGTGGTGGTGGAGGTGGTGCCATCAGAACAGGCACGTTGTTTGGCTGAGGCACGGGTGCAGGTGCTTGTGCGGCTGCTGCCTTTCTGCGATTTACGTAATCAGTCGCCATTTGGTCGAACTCCCTGCAGTTTCTCATCGAGTGATTGGATCGCAGTTTTCCGTCGTCCCCCTTGTACAGGTGGAATCTGCAATCAGCGTCCATCTTTTCTTCGAATGATCGCTCAGATTGTGCCCGTGACTTGCGCCAGTCCTTCCTCTTGTAGCTATCACTGCGTTGGCCGGGTCTCGGCTGTCTCGACGATCATCTCGACTGTCTCGCCGATCATCTCGACTGTCTCGCCGATCTTCGACCGTCGGTCGCTTCTGTCCTGGTCATTGCGGGGTGTGGAGAACCCAGCCGCCATGAATTCGGGTCTGTCATCGTCGTAGTGACGTTTTGAACGTTTGCGCCTTCGGTCGTCTCTGTACGAGTCTCTGCGGCTTCGACTGCCGCTTTCATGATTGTCACGGGGTGAGGACCCGCGTGTGGTGCGCGCCATGTCTCTCCGTCTGCCCACTCAGTCGCGGTCATCAAGAGGTAGCCACAGAGGTTGGCTTTTTGCGACCGAGTGCTTCTTTGAGGTCCGCCTGGCGAGTCCCATTATGAAAGCATCCATGGCCATATCTTCTGAAATTACTCCGACTGAGTTGCGTATCTCAGTCCATCGTCTGATGTATGACCTCAGCGTTTCGTCTGAACGTTGCACGCAGGCCCGCAGTTCCTCGAACGTTTTTGGGCGCTCACATAGAGGCTCGAAGTTTTTGATGAAGTCATCGCGGAAGTGATCCCACGAGTCGTACTTTGATGGAGGTAGGGCCTTGAGCCAGTCGCGGGCTGTGCCTTCGAGCATGAGTCGTATGTATTGCATGGCGTGGTGTTTGTACCTCGCTGGCACGCGACAGCCAGCCTGTAGTCTTCCAGCCACCCAGAAGGTTCCTGTCGACCCGTGTACTTGGGCTGTTCAGATGTGAGTTTGAACCCTTTGGGCATCCGTGTCTCGCGGACGCGTCGAGTGAAGCACAGAGCTCCATGTGGCTCAGGCTCTCGATCAGAGTATGAGTCGCTACTGTAAGATCTGCGTGATCTGCTCCTGGACCTGCGCCTACGCGAGCCGCTTCTTTCCTTCGAGTGGTGGCGGCGACCACTGTGATTATGCTCTTCCCGACGCGCGTCGACTAGGGCACGGTCTCGACTCCCACCTGGAGTTTTGGAATTTGGCGTATGGCCTTCGCCGCTAAGGCGAGTGATTTGATCTGCTGGCGATGCAGTTTTGCATTGGGGTCATCAGCTGGAGGTTTGATTGCCTCTAGGTATGCTGCAGCGGTGAGAGGGCACCCGCAGCTGTTTTGGGTACTGGCACTCCTTCTTCGTCGTATGTCATGAAAGAGTTGCCTAAGTTGCGGGTGAGTGCCGCCCTTTCGTCTGGCGAGAGGTGTGACAACCTTGATCTGGGTCTGTGTCTGCTCGCCCGGTGGAGCTCAGGGAGAGCTGTCTTCTTCGCGCACTCGACAAGCTAGCTTGCTTTTTGCGTTCTTCGAGTGTTGCTCTGACCTGCCGCAGTCGAAGTGATTCCTGCCAGTTGAAGTACTGGAAGGTCAACATCTCCTCTTGTGTTGCGTCTGCTGGCATCATTGTGCACTCCTTGATGACTTTATCTGCTTTTGCTGCCATCTCAGCAGTGATTGTGAGAGTTGTGACTCCGTCCGGCATAGTAACTGTGCACGGGAATTCTGTAGGCCTGCGGCTGGCCGCAGCATCTGATGATTCTGCGGCGATGGCGACGTAGACCTGCTGGGGTATCACCCGAGGATATGTATGTGTGTCTTCGAGTCCTGTCATGGACTCGACATCGTCATCAAGGCTCATGTCGGAGTCGATATGCCCATCGAGTGGTCCGTCTGGACGGATCTCGCTGTTGATGCCTTCATCGCCTATGCTCATCTCGGCGTCGACGAAGTTGTTATGAATCTCGAAGTCGAGGTTGTTGTTGTTGGTGCAGATCTCGGAGTCGACGTGGTTGTCGATATGAGTTTCGGTTCGTCGAAGTCGCTGAGGAGATCCCGCAGTCGAAACTATCCTCGAGTGGGAGATCGAGCTCGGGATCGTTTGTGCGGTATGCTGATTCGGCCTCCTCGCCCTGGAGTTCTTCAATGAGCTCGCGCATCTCTCGTGTGGACATGGTTGTTGCAGACGAACAAGCTTGGAGGTCGACGATGGTATGGACGCAGTTGAGGGATCCGCAGTCGAAGGAGCCGCAACCGATGGAGCCTCGGGTGCGGAAGTCGCGAGTTGGCGTGGATCCGTCAAGTCCTGCACACCAAGCTTGTTGACGAAAAAATTGAACGAACCAACGGTTAAACCCAAACCTGACTCGAGATCGGAGAAGGCCTCCTGGAATCCTGGCGAGTGTGGCTCGAAATCCATCAGAGGATCCGATGCGCTTTTTGCGGGTGAAGCTGGCGTGTTGCCGTTTGTCGAGTGAGCCGGCGAGTTGCCGTGTGCCGCCTGAGTCGGCGAGTTCTGGTTTGTCGATGCAGCCGGCGAGTTGCCGTTTGTAGATCCGATCGGCGAGTCGCCGTTTTCCGATGGAACCGAAGAAACCGCGAGTCCAGCACTATTCTTTCCCACAGACGGCGCCAATTGACGAGGTGTACCCTCATCAAATCCCATGGTTAAGGACCTAGGGTTGAGATTATGGGGAGAGAACGTGGTAGTACTGGTAGTTTCGTCGGCTGACAAGCAGAGGCAAAGATTTACCCAGGTTCAGGCCCCTCGGGTGGAGGTAAAGACCCTACTTCCTGCTTGTCTGTTATTGATCGCTGGAGATTATGAGGTTACAAGGTGGCTCCGGCGAGATGACGATCTCGCAAGAGCTTTGGTGGTTCGAGTATGGCTTGGTCCTAGATCGGCACCCCTCCCAGCCTTTAAATAGGCTGGGTCTCGGGAGTTTGTAACCGACCTAGTTTACACGTAAGGAAAGTCTAAACCGACTATGCCTATGTCTAATCTTGGAGGGTACTCCATCTTCTTGGGCCTCTTGCCTTGGGCTTCGAGTAGTCTCTTCGCTATTGGGCCTTTAGTCGTCACGTGCACCAGGTATCCTCACGGTAGGGTACCCGAGATGTATACCCTTGTCAATGGAAAATGAATAGCAGACGTAACCGCCCAGCCGCACATCACATGCCATCACCCATATCCACCCACTCGACTTTCTTACCTTCTCACTGCAACGTGGGCCATAGTCCTAGCGAGACCCGGCAGTCATCGACTGCGAGGTTTAATTCCCCAGTCCACCGGAGAACGAGCAGCTGCAGAGGAGCAAGCGAAGCCAAGCTGTGTACTCAGCTGGATAGACACCGCTCTCAAAAAAAAAGCTGGATAGAGTCGATAGACACGGGGCTGGGCCCACAGCTCAGCCTGCGAATGTTCCTTTTTCCGCCGGATATTTTAAAGCCGCGGCGCCCTTTTACCGTTACTCCCCTGAGCAGTCGTCGCCGTCGCTTCCCGTTCCCTCCGTCGCGTCGAGCGCCTCGTCGGCGCCGCCGTGGGCCGCGAGGAGGAGGAGACGGGCCCGGCTCCGGCGTCATGGCTTCCAGGTGAGCTTCCCATCGACTTATCTCGCTCTCTCTCTCCCAACCTCACCTACGGCCCTCTCTCGCACCTCTCTGCGGTGAGCTCAGATACTGCCTTCGGATACGGCGGTTCGGATTTTGCGCCGGTTCAGCACTCCGGTTAAGTAAGATAGTGCTTGGGTAGGGTTGCTCAAATTTTGCTTCGTTTCGGGGAGCGGCGGTGCTGCCGGCTGCCGGGGTGGGGAAGATTGCGATTGGATTCCTCTAGTCCCAAATTATTATTAGTCGGAATTTTCCCTGCGAGTTTTTGTCGATTAGCTGCGGGCCTGCGCAACTCGACTTCAATTTTGTAGTACTACTTTCGAAGCGTGTGGGCATGGGAATGTTTCAGCTTGGCTTTTAGCACATCCAAATAAATTGGAATTCCCAGACATAGTTACTAAGCTGACGACTTGGCACTTGGCAGGATAGTTTTACTGCAGACATAGTACTACTCCTGTAGCTGACTACAACTGGAAACCACCACTGAAGTTGATCCTTTAAGACATATTTTAACTAGAGTCTGATGGTGACTCTTTTGGGGAATGCAAATGCTACTAATTTTGTTCCAGTAATGATGTTTTTTTTTGTAAGGGCCATTGGTTTTCTTGCACATGCTTTGATCCATGGGTTCAGATTAGAAGCAATCATCGTGCAACCTAACACAACCTCTTGGTGTTTCTGGCCCATATTTTATCCAGGTCCACGACGGGGTCCTTCGGTGTTGATGACACCGACCTGGAAGATGTCAAGGCCTCAAAAGATACAGATAGTCCTTCGCACTTCCTCAGGCTCCTAAACATCCAGAATCAGTCTCTTCTCTCCGGTCTTGCTTACTGCATAGCGTCCTGCAGCATTGTCGTGGTGGTGTCACGGCAGATGCCATGGGTATGGCTAAGTGTGGGGCCGAAAGGACGCTGGAGTTATCCGGGAGGGCTTGCACACTGAGAAGCGCACACGGACGAACATCGAACCAAGCACACACAAGCACACACACGCGATTTACCAGGTTCGGGGCCCTCGTGAGAGGTAACACCCTACTCCTGCCTGCCTCTCGATGTATATGGATGAAGCACAAGCACAAGTACAAGATCTGCTCCTTGAGCTGTATTGCTAGACTATGAACAATGGTACGAGGCAAAAGATGAAGCTAAACACAAAGGGGGCAAATGAGCTCTTTCTTCTTCCGTCCCTCACGCGGGAGGAGGTACATGGGTACTTATAGCAGTCCTGGTGGCAACGGCTCTGTCCTCCACGGTGGCTTCATGTGCTCTGCAGAGATCTCCGGGATTCCTGCAGGAGACCCGCGCCTCCGGTATCTCCGGGTCGTCTCTGCCATGACATGACCCTTTCTGTCTTGTCCCAGCTTATCCGGGCTGTCCCATTCCGGATGTCGGTCTGTCAGGCTCCGGGTTCTCCGGCCAGGCGTGCTCCTCTGCCAGGCGAAAAGACAAAAGCCCTTGACTTCCTATCCGAGGTTAGATTTCTTCTCTTCCTTAACCCGGCACGGATATGCCAGGTTTCCTTTCTTGACCCGGCAAGTCTGTGCCGGATCATCTTCGTCCCTTTCCTGCACATGAGATAAACAAGAGCAGACCGACAGTGATATGTCGGTTAAGGTGACTCAGCTAACATGATCCGGCCTAAATGACCCGGTTGTCATAAGTCGGTTTGTATTACGCCATGTCTCGGTCCCTCCGTTGCTTAGTTGACCCGGTTTGACCTTGAGCCGGTCCACTCTTTAGAGCTCTTTATACCACAACTTACCCTACCCGGGGGTAGCCCCCGACATTAGTCCCCGAAGCTGGTGCGGTTCTACAGCCTCGGATGGAGGGCCACACCAGGTTTAACCAAACCAAACCAACCAACAGCCTTTCCAACTCAAGTATGTCTCGGTCTAGCCGAGTTTCTCCGAGTCAAATTAGTAACCTTGTTCGAATTTCCTCCTCAACTCGGTCTAACCGACACAACGGGATTCTTTTTAACTCCACCGAGTTCCAGTTTCGAAATCCGATGCAAAGATATCTCGGTTTGCCTTGATTTACGCGTACGGCCGACCGTGCCTCTGCACGCGCCGTGCATCGCACGTTGGACACGTCACAAGTGTCGTGTCGGTCACCTCAAACACAGCTTTTGACCATGCTTGACCACCCTGTGCGGCGCCTGTGTAACCACGCCAATGATGACGGGCCCACCACTATGCCCACTAACGGACGGTTTCGAGCACAGTTTGGGGAACTGCCCCTGCCGCTTCGCCAACCGCACGCCTCCACACCTATAAAATAGGGGAAAGAGGGCACGGTGAGGTCTTCTTCCTCCTTCGTCTTCTCCATTGCGAAACCACTTCCGCCGCCGCCGCCGCGAAGAGCACTCCGCCCTGGCTCGACCCCAAGAGCGCTTCTCCGTCGCGACGACCAGAATCGACCGCGCCGCCGCCGCCAAATTCCTTCCCGTGGAATCTGCATTCTGGTATGGATCCCTAATCTCCATCTTCTTTCACGCATCATCTCGAGTGTTCTTCCTAGCGTGTTCTTCATTGTTCATCCTTAGGGTATCCTAGATCTCCAACCGCTAGACTTGCTAGGGTTAACTTCGTTTGCTCATAGACAAGCCTAATTAGATCTTACTTCTAGACCTTTTTCGCACCGATATCCTGAGTTGGCTCCTGATAGTTTCATCCTTCCCTGCCTTAAGCTCATATTTTACTTTCTTTTTACTTGCTCGGTAGATCTTGCTTGCTCATAGATTTATGCAAACTCATGTTTGTAACTTTTACCCGAGTCACTTAACTCGATTTTCCAAATCACTTAACACTTATCTTTCCGAATCATCCTTCCGGGTGATTCTACCTCGGTTTCTGAATTAAATAACTCGGTTTCCGTGCTCTACTCCTGAGGCATTTGCACGGCTCTTCCGGGTCATATGTCTCGGTTTCCGAGTTATTTGCATCGTTTCTCCGGGTCAATTGTTCCGACTCTGGATTCATAACTCCGAGTTACTTATCTCGGTTGTATTTGTACTTTTTTGCAGGTTTGGCCCTGAGATGTCAGGCCGCAGTACTCCCGACCCGGCGAGTCATTGGCTGCACGAGGTGGATGGGAGGGATCCGACGTGGTGCAAGATGACCTCAATTGGCTGCTCAAGACCCGGCGCATCACGGCCGAAGCTATATGCCGGCTTCCGGGAGAGGAACTCGAGCTGGTTCTAGAATCGGGTGAACGAGTGGTGTTCCTTGCGCATTTTCAGCGCGGATTTGGACTCCCAGCTAGTCCCTTCTACCGGGACTTTCTCGACTACTTCGGTCTACAACCTCACCATCTTCCTGCCAACGCCATTACATCTCTCTCAGTTTTTACCTCCTTCATGGAGGGGTACCTCGGCCTCTGGCCCACTGTTGCCACCTAGGCCAAGTACTTCCGCCTCCGGAAGCAAACCATTCCGAATAAGGAGGAGGTTGTGAAGGATATGACCGCATGCGGTGCGGCTAGCATCACTCCGAGGAAGCACTCCATCTTTCCCGGATTACCGGCTTAGAATCCTGCCGGAAGTGGCAAAGGTCCTTTTTCTATGTGAAGAGCCCGGCTGATCGGGATGTTCTCAACCTGCCGGAGTTCAACATCGCTCCCCCCACAGCCGAGTTAAACTGGAACTATGACCCGCAGGACAGCATTCCTGAGGTCCAACTGATCCACCAAACCCTTGAGGGGCTGCTGGAAAAGAAGTTGAGTGCAGACGACCTCTTGAGGACTTTCGTCATGCGCCGAGTCAACCCTCTTCAGTACCGTGTGCACAAGATTTGCCACATGAGTGGTTTGCTGGACCCTATCCGGGTCAGCACCCATGATCTTACCCACCCCCAAGTCAGGAGACGGGTCAAGGCCATCGCGCAGACCGAGATGGCGGACGATTGGCAATGGGGCGTAGAGCCGTTTGAGCGATCCCGGCTTCCGCCTCCGGTTAGTTTGTCACCTTTGAATCGACATAGCTCTGCCTTCCGAGTCTACTTTTATCTCGGTGATGCACCTTCTGACTAATCCGAATCTACTTTGCTTTTCCTGCAGCTGTTTACTCGACAAGCCACCGAAGATGGGGACCTGAAGACCAGGAAATGGACAAAAGATCGCCGTGCGCGACCCGAGGAGACTGAAGATCCGGACAACGAGGATTATATGCCGGTTCCTCGTGCCAAGGCTTCTACCTCGGGTAAGCCATCCGCCCGTGTCTTCGTTCAAGACTTGTCCGACGACGAAGATGATGATTGTCAAATCCTAGATCCCATTGATGCTATTCCTATTTCATGGTCTGCACCTCCTGCTACAGCCAATCCGGGTGCGCAAGGCACATCCCGAAACGCGCCGGTGCGTCCGGGTCAGCGGCTCCTCCGGCTAAGAAAGCCAAGAAGGTCGTTACCAAGCGTAAGGCCAAGGTCCTCCAACCAGCAAGGGGTAAGATAAACTTCGTATAACTTTTCTTGCTTTCCTTCTTTCCTTCTTTCCTTTAACCGAAGTTAACCTTATCCGAGTTAACATTCTACCTCGGTTTATGCAGCGATCCGATCGCCACAAACAGACCCATAGTTCTATTCGGTCTCCTGTTCCTTCATCGCCACCTCTGACGACCAATCGGGATTAGCAGCCCCGGAGGGGCAATCCCTTCCCCGGTGCGCGCTAGCTCAGCCGACATTCCGCCGCCGAATCTTGATTCGGATCTGGGAGGGGACCAAGGCCTCGAGCAAACCTCGGCTCCGGGTCAAGACCAATCTCCCCTCTCTCCTCTTAAGGATTTGGAGACGGAGCGGGGTAAGACTCCGACTGAGACCTCGTCTAAGTTGGAGCCTCGACCCTCACCTCGCGCACAGCATAAGCACACCAAGCAACAGCAACAGTTGAAGCAACAGCAGAAGCAGCAGCAGCAGCAACAGCAGAAGGAGAAGCCGCAGCAGCAGAAGGAGAAGGACCAAACAGCAACAGGAGACAGCAAAAGCTGCAGCAAGAGAAACAGCAGAAGCTGCAGCAAGACAAGTCTCGGAGCAGCAGCAGCAGCCCCCAGTGCCGGTCCATACTCCGGTACCACCGCCTCCAACTGTGCCAACAGCAAGCCTCTGGCCAACCTTCAACTGTCCAGAGCAAGCAAATTACTGTGACTCCAACAGCAAACCGGGCGTACCAAGACCTCCGAGATGATTTCCCGCCCCCGGGTCAACAGCCATGTTCTTCCGAGTCTTCGCACTCCGAGTGATAACAGCCTCGGCTCGGTTGGACAGTACGTGATGGATTGGAACGCCGCGGACCCGAGCGAAGTTTCTTCTACTCCGGCAAATCCACACCCGGTTGGCCCCGGCCTGGTTGCACAATCCCTACACTCCATGCAGGTCTCGGCCCTTCAGGCTAGCAGGGTTGTCGAGGTAAATCTCTCGGAACTTAGCACTTACTTTACAATGATCAATAGTCACACCATCCACAGTCCCCGAGATTCGGGCTGAGTAACTGATACTCGTCCGAGTAATAGGTAACTCGGCGCGAATCTTCAAAAACTTGATCATTTAATTAACTTGTTAAAAACACTGGGATTCCCAGTCCCCGAGTCTCATGTCGAGTTTACCCGGCATGAGCTTACATTAAACTCGGACAACCAGTCCCCGAGTTTCATGTCTAGCTGACTCGGTATGACCTTTTATCAATCTCGGGCTCCAGTCCCCGAGATTCTTTTTACCCTCACTAACATCTTTCCTTCTGGCAGGATTGCACCAACACTCGGAGCCGGATCTTCAAGAATCTAGCCTTGGAGCACCGGCGCTTAAGCTCTCCTTCCAGAACCAGCAGGAGGAAATGAAGAAGAAGGAAACGAGCACAAGCGTGCTCTTAAAGAAGAACAGTCCGAGGTGACTCGGCTCAAGCGGGAGCTTGACCGGGTCGAGAAAGAGAAGACTGAGCTGAAAAAGGAGAGGAACACGTTCAAGACAGCTCTGGAGAAGCGTGCCGCTGGTGACCAGAAGATTCAAGCGCACATCACTGCATGCGAGGCTAAGGCTACCAAAGCTTCAGAAGAGTCGGATGCCCTCAAGGCAAATGCTGCCAAGTGGCTGGCTGAGCTCACCAAACTCAATGCCGAAATGGACAGTAAGTTTCCGAATCATATCCTTTTTCTTTATATCTTCCTGACATGAAACTTTGTGTCGGTGTCTCATTTGATTCGGTGTCAGCCTATTTGCTCTCAGAACACTTTGAGCACTGCCAAGCTGCAGCAGCCAACACTGTGAAGAAGGCCCGAGCTAGGAGGGCCGAGGCATCTGGAGCTCCGCTACCCGAGGCTTGGGATATCGACGATCACTTGATCGCACTCCAAGCTCGCATTTCTCCCTTGAAGAGCATCGGCGTCGAGCTTCTTAATGCCAGTATCCGAGCCTACATGTCTTGTGGCCCGAATCTCCCAGTGTCAAGACATTGCCGAGTTATCCACATGCTTGCAGCAAACCGAGACTCGGTTAAGGGAATGGAGGTCTTCTTCTGCTCGTGCCGGGGCCGACGCAGCCTTGCTTTTTCTGATGTCTTGGTATGAGGAAATTAACCTCGACGGCTTGCGTACCCTGCGCGATGGCTCCCCATGGGCTACTGACCCGGCATTGATCGCGAAGCGTGGGAAGCTGCTACTTCATGGCCAGGTTTGCCAACACTCGGTCTGTTGAACCTGGTGTGGTTTACTCGGATGATGAAGAAGAAGAAGAAGAGGTCAACGCTGAAGGTGACTCTGAGCAAGAATATGGTGACTCTGACTCCGAGTCTGATGACTCCGAATCAACTGATGCCTCGGCTAAGACTGCGAAACCATCTGCTGCCGAGATCTCCAAAGAGCCAGCGGTTGACCCGGCCAAACAGTGTGCTACCGATATTTCCTTGAAGACTATGTCTGATCTTATCGATGCATCGGCAAGCAGCAAGATTACTCCAACTGCCCCCGAGTCTGCTACTCCTGACCAAAGCTACTCCTGCAACCGAGGTTCCTCCTTCAACCAAGGTTGCTCCCTCATCCGGGTCTGTCCCTGAAACCGAGGCTGCTCCTTCAACCGAGGTTCCTCCTTCCACCGAGGCTCCTGCGTCATCCGGGTCTGCCCTGCAACCAAAGCTGCTCCTTCCTCCGAAGCCGCTGCTTAACTTACATGAATTCAAACTGTTAAATCCCCGGAATGCCGGGTGCAGATGTAATATACATTTTAAGTTCCTCCGAGACTACTTTTATTTTGCTTAATTCGAACAAGACGAGGTTTATGTTGGATCAATTTAAACCGAGTCCCCGAGTTTATTTTCTTGTTCACTATACTTGTCAATCTTTGCTCTTGTCTACCATTTAGGCGTTCGACAGTCGAGTCACAAGATAGGAATTATAGCATACAATACTTCATAACATTCGAGTTGGGGTTTAAAGTCATCCGACATAAACAAATATGAAAAACAGGGTTAGTAAACAAGCTATGCCGAATCATTTTTGGCCGAGTTCATTTTCATGTTCACTACGAACCATCACCTCAGCTCTTGACTGCCTTTTTTGGCGTTTGTCAGTCGAGTCACAAGATCACAATAAGATAGCATACAGTACTTTGAACTTTGAGGCAAGGCTTCAAATCATTCGGCATAGGAAAAACATAAATGAAAAAACAAAGATGACACAAGCATATAGACGAGGCAGTCCCCGAGTTTTGATTCGGGGTGCCGACATTTCATTCATATAGAAACCGAGATACATACACTGCGCCCTTTATGAGTAAAAGGGTCGGAGTAGAGCTATATTCCATGGACGCTTGGTTTCCTCTCCGGATTTGTCCATCCTGTGCTTCATCGGTTCCTGTGCATCTATAAGATAGTATGAATCATTGTGCAGAGCCTTGCTCACAATGAACGGTCCCTCCCATGGAGGTGTCAACTTATGTCGGCCTGCAGTGCGTTGCACCAGCCTCAGTACCAAATCTCCCTCTTGGAACACCCGAGGGCTGATCTTCCGGCTATGATAGCGTCGGAGATTTTGCTGGTATATTGCTGACCGAGATAAGGCCAGCTCTCGGGCCTCTTCAAGTAGGTCAACACCATCTTCCCGGGCTTCTTTTGCCTCGGTTTCAGTGTACATTGTCACTCTCGGTGCATCATATTGTATGTCGGTTGGCAGAACAGCTTCTGCTCCATAAACCAGAAAGAATGGTGTGTAGCCAGTCGATCGATTCGGTGTGGAGCTCATCTATCCAACAACCCGGAGTGCGTAACAATGGTGCAATTAACCGAGCCTTTATGCCATCTAGTACCAAGGCATTTGATCTTTCTACCATCCCATTGGCCTGTGGGTGTGCAACTGCAGCTACATCCAGCTTAATTCTCTTCTCGGCACAAAACCGAGCAAATTCTCCCACAGCAAAGTTGGTTCCATTATCTGTGATGATACTGTGTGGATAACCATATCTCAGAATTATGTCCTTCAAGAAAGTCACTGCTGTATGTCCATCACATTTCCGGATTGGCTTTACCTCTATCCATTTGGTGAATTTGTCCACCATCACCAGTATATGAGTCATGTTACCTCGGGCTGGCTTGAATTCTCCCACCATGTCAAGGCACCAAACAGCAAAAGGCCAAGTGATTGGAATTGTCTTGAGTGCCGAGGCTGGCATGTGAATCTTTTTTGCAAATCTCTGACATCCTTCACACTTTCTGACTATGTCTTCAGCTTGTTGCAAAGCAGTGGGCCAGTAGAACCCATGCCGAAATACTTTGGCCACCAAGGCTCTTGAGCAGGCATGATGTCCACACTCCCCTTGATGAATCTCTAGGAGCATTTCTTCTCCTTCTGCCGGGTCAACACACCTCTGCAGCACTGTGGTTGTGCTTCTCTTGTATAGCTCCTTATTGATGATGGTGTATGCTTTTGCTCTTCTCAACACTTGCCTAGACTCGGTTCTATCATCCGGCAGGCTCCCATTAACAAGATATGTCATTATAGGTTGTGCCCACTCCGGGACAGGTCTTACAGGAAACACTGGCATATCTACATCCATTGGCTCAGCATCTACTGGTCGTCCGACATTTCCTCGTCAGTCCCCGGGTTCTGCTTGGCAGTCCCCGAGTTATCCCCGACATAACCGACATCAACATCCATTGGAACTGCATCTGACTTTGGCATCGGCGGGATATAAATTGATTCGGATTCTGGCGATGGCTTAATGGACGGCTTTCTCAAATGCTCCAAAGCTATTCCGGGTGGAATTGGATCTCTGGATGAACCGAGTTTGGATAGTACATCGGCAGCTTCATTCTCTGCCCGAGGTATATGTGTGTACTCGCATCCTTCAAAAAATCCCGAAATTTTCTGACATGAAATCGATATGATGCCATGTTGGCATCCACTGCATCCCAATTTCCCGAGGTTTGATGTATAACCAGAGCCGAATCACCGAAGCACTCAATTCGGCGAATCCCACTTCCTTGGCCACATTAAGCCCATGGATCAGTGCCTCATACTCGGCTACATTATTGGATGCGGTGAAATGAATTTGCAGCACATATCTCAGTTGATCCTTCTTCGGTGAGGTAAGAACTACTCCGGCACCCAAACCAATCTTTGTCTTGGATCCATCAAAATGCATTGTCCAGTAATTCGGGTCATGGGCTGGTGGCTCATACTGCATCTCGGCCCAATCCACAAGGAAATCCGGCAGTGCCTGAGATTTGATTGCATCTCTTCTCTCATACTGTGGAGTGTAAGGGGATAACTCGATTGCCCATTTGGCAACTCGGCCATTTGCATCTTTGCATCCGATGATCTCCGAGATAGGAGCTTCACACACCACCCTTATTGGATGCTCTTGAAAGTAGTGCTTCAACTTCTTGGCTGCCATATAGACACCATACACCATCTTCTGGTAATGAGGGTAATTCTGCTTGGATGTCGATATCACCTCACTCAGATAATACACCGGCCTCTGCACGGTTTTGCCATCTTCTTCCCGCTCCACCACTACTACAGCACTCACAACTCGGTTTGTGGCTGCAATATAGAGCAACATCGGCTCTTTGGGCAGTGGGGAAGCAAGTATCGGAGCAGTGACCAACATCTTTTTTAACTCGGCAAAAGCCGCATTTGCCTGTGGAGTCCACACAAAGTTATTGGTTCTTTTCATCAATTGATACAAGGGCAAGGCCTTTTCTCCTAACCGGCTTACAAACCGGCTTAGGGATGCAAGACAACCAGTAAATTTTTGCACATCTTTAAGATTTTGAGGCAACCTCATATTCTCAATAGCCCGAATCTTTACCGGATTAGCTTCGATACCTCGGCTAGATACAAGGAAACCGAGTAATTTCCTGCTGGTACACCAAATGTACATTTATCCGGGTTAAGTTTCATCCGGTATTTTCTCAAATTTGCGAATGTTTCTCTTAGATCATCGATCAAGGTTGATTTCTCTTTAGTTTTTATGACTATGTCATCGACATACACCTGCACATTTTTTCCTATTTGATTCTGCAAACATTTTTGCATACACCTTTGATAAGTAGCACCGGCATTTCTCAAACCGAATGTCATGACACGATAGCAATAAGCCCCATACGGGGTGATAAATGCAGTTTTCATTTGATCATCCGGATTTAACGGTATCTGGTGAAAACCAGAGTAAGCATCTACAAAGGATAACAGCTCACACCCGGCTGTGGAATCGATCACTTGATCTATCCGAGGCAGCGGGAATGGATCCTTAGGACATGCTTTGTTCAGGTTCGTGTAATCAATACACATACGCCACACTTTGGCTACATTTGGGTCATCCTTTTTCTTCTCTACCAGGACCGGGTTAGACAACCAGTCCGGGTGCAGTACCTCCATGATGAATCCGGCTGCCAGTAGCCGGGTCAGCTCATCTTGTATCACTTGCCTTCTCTCGTCCGAAAGTCGCCGCATCGGCTGCTTCACGGGCTTCATCTCGGGCCTCACAAATAATGAGTGCTCAGCCAACTCCCTCGGAACACCTTCCAGGTCATGATTCGACCATGCAAAGATGTCTCGGTTCTCACGGAGGAATTGGATGAGCTCGCCTTCCTATTTCTCCGTTAACCCGCTCCCTATGATAGCCTTGCGCTCGGGTGCTCCGGGTCAACAGTGATCTTCTTGGTCTCCTTGGGCGCCTCGAACGCCGCATTTTGCTCCATGTGGGCCATTCCCGGCATGCCGAGTTGCGCAGCTTGAGCCATGGCCACCACCTGCTTCATCTTTTTCTTCTCAGCAGCTATGATCAGAGACTCGGCCAAGTTAGAGCCAGCCGAGGCACACTCGATGGAGCTCTTGTAGTTACCCGCAATGGTAATGATACCATTCGGTCCTGGCAGCTTCATCTTCAGGTAAGCCATGTGGGTGGATATCATGAACTTGGCCAGAGTTGGCCTGCCGAGTAGAGCATGGTATGGACTTTCGAGGTCTACTATCTCGAACAGGACAGTCTCGGTCCTGGAGTTCTCCTTGGTGCCGAGACATACATCAATCCACATTTTACCCATAGGTGCACATGAGACACCAGGCACTATACCATGAAAAGTTGTGTCGGTTGGTAACAACATGTTGGCAGTAATACCCAACTTCACCATTGTGTCTCGGTACATGATGTTGATGCTGCTGCCATTGTCAATCAGAACCTTGCTGAATCTGACATTCTGGTTGGGCCCAATAAATGTTGGGTCCACCACCAGAGCATAACCTCCTGGGGTTGGCATGATTCGGGGGTGATCTTTTATCCCCCAGGTAATCTCCTGATCCGACCAGTGCATATATTTTGGCACAGCCGGCATAACAGCATTGACCTCCATCTGGCGCCGCGCCCGACTCTTTTTGTCAGTTGCCTCGGTCACGAACACCACATAACTATGATGAGCTTCGTGATACTCATTCTGGCGATTAGGCCGGCATTGCCATAGTTGCCTCCGTGGTTCACCTGATTCACATCATTCGGTTCCCTCCTGTTATCATTCGGCCTCTGTTGCTGCTGTTGATTCGGCCGGTTCACCGGAGTGTTGTTTGCCCCGGTCAGCGCAACACGCTGCTGAGGTTTCGGCAGTGGCGGCCTCGGAGGACCACCCTCTGGTTTCCTCCGGATCCAGCTCCTTCCCTTAAGGTCCTATGGTACCAACTGCATTGCCGAGTCGAGTGATGTGCCGGCCCACGCTTATCATTGGTGTGGTATCTGCATGGTCCATCCAGCATTGCCTCATAAGTGGCAGGCAGTTGTGTATCTTGGTTCCAGGGTTTCTTTCCATCTTGGTTCTGGCCCCAAGGTGGGCCATTGTTCTTCGGCCTCTGGCTGCAACCAGCACTCGGTTGCTCTTGATCTACCGCAGCAACCATGTTTGACCCGTACCGAAGATCCGGCCGATCTTCCCTTCTCTTGTGTCCAAAGTTCTGGCTATCATTAGGCCCGAACTGTCCGGGTCTGCTGTTACCCGGGTTTCGTCGACTCGGCTCAGCCGCGTTGAGCAGAGGCTGCATTGGATCTCCAAGTGCATAACTGTCTGCAATCCGAATTGTCTCGGCCAAAGTGGCTGGCATCTCCCTTTGTAACCTTTGCCACAGCATGGAGCCATGTCGGCATCCCTGGGCAAACCATGAAATGGCCTGCGCCTCCACAACTCCTTCGCAGGAATTGCGCACTGTACTCCACCGAGTCAAGTAGTCTCGGTCAGTCTCATTCTGCCTCTGCACACACATAGCCAACTGCTGTGGCCGATTCGGCCTCTTGTATGTGCTAGAGAAGTTACTCACAAAGGCTTCTTCAAAATCCAGCCAGCAGTTGACACTGCCCTCACTCAGATTGTTCAACCAAATTCGGGCTGGTCCTTCCAACATCTGAGGTATGTATCTCACAGCCCACCGGCGGTTTCCTCCGGCCACATTTACTGCCGAAAGATAATCCGACAGCCAGTCCTCTGGCTTGGAGTTACCATCATAGGTCTTCGAACCTCGGGGCAACTGAAGTGCGGCACTGACGGCTCCCCCATGATTCGGGGCCCGAAGCATTTAGGTCCAGGTGGGCCCTGCTCTTCCAGTATCTCAGACCAATGGAGCCTGTCCAACTTGATGCGTGCATCACCCGGCGCCAACATGCGCGGTCCTAACCTGTCTCCCAGTGCATTGTCATATCTCTGATATCCGGCTCTCTCCAGAGCCGAATTGCCATCATCATATCGGTTGTTCCTTGGTCAACACCTTGCGGTTCCTGAACATGCGCAACATTGGGTGTTGCTGACCATGGTTTTGAGTCGGATACCGAGGTGGTTGACCTCGGCCAGCTGGATTGGGATTCCCCTGACCCGGATTTCCCTGAGCCGGGTTACTCCTAGCCCGGCCTGCACCGTTCTGCCCGGCCATCTGCTTTTCAGCATAGTCCGGGTTGTAGGTCTGGATCTGCTTGTTCTTTCCCGAGTTTACACTCGGGTTACGATCTCTACTCGGATGCGGCGAGGAAGCTTGACCTTTGGACCTCTGACTGCCGGCCTTAGCCGAGTGTACAATCTGGGAACCCCCAGCCATGGTGTTGCCCTTCAAAATGCCTCATTCTGTCGGTTGGCTATTGCCACCAACTCATTCACTCTTGCTTGTTGCTTCTGGTAAGCTTCGCCGGTTAAACCGGCTAGCTCAGCTCTTGCTGCCTCTGCAGCTCTAAGGGTCTTGGCAGGAGAGCTATAATTCGGCTTTGCTGCCGTTACCCGAGTCGTACTTGACCCGGATCTACCATCCCTAGCCATCTCTACATTGAGGCCTTTGCCTCTCTTACGCACATCAGCCATGCGAGCAGCATCAAGGCCATGAGCCTTGTTATACTCACGCATTGATCTATCAAACTCTTCTCTAGTCTTGGCCATTTCCAAGGCCTCAGCATGCAGGTCCTTGCGCTGCTGCTCTAACTCTTCCTCGGTCAGGGCTACACCCGTACCAGGTACTATGGGAACAGCGAGTCTTTCGATCACCTTATCCAGAGGAAGAGGCCTGACCGCGGACGTGCCGCCCTGCTCCCGGGTCACCCTCTCCAGGGGTGGCCTGGCCGTCCTAACCGATTTTCCGGAGTCTCGGCATCATCCTCCAGACCAGCTCCAGCCGCAGTTCCGGTCATCATGACCTCTGCGCAGCTCTCGGGGCGAGTGATGCGCCGACCGCGAGCCGCACAAAGAGCAGGAGGATCTTCTGCCTCCAGCACCCGCGCGGGGTACTTGCGGACGAGCTCGGTGGCGACGTAGGTGTGGAGGGAGCCGAAGGCGATGAGGCAGCCGTTGACCGGGAGAGGCCTGCCGCCGAAGCAACCGGCGTTGTCGCTGACGAAGTGCATGTCGCCGAGCTTGCACACCAACCCGCTGAGCACACGCTCGCCGGAGGTGGTGATGGAACCCGTCCGGATGAAGACTCCAGCCAGCGCCGCTGCTGGCCCCACGGTGGGCGCCAACTGTCGTGGTGGTGTCACGGCAGATGCCATAGGTATGGCTAAGTGTGGGGCCGAAAGGACGCTGGAGGTATCCGGGGAGGGCTTGCACGCTGAGAAGCGCGCACGGACGAACATCGAACCAAGAACACACAAGCACACACACGCGATTTACCCAGGTTCGGGGCCCTCGTGAGGAGGTAACACCCCTACTCCTGCCTGCCTCTCGATGTATATGGGTGAAGCACAAGCACAAGTACAAGATCTGCTCCTTGAGCTGTATTGCTAGACTATGAACAGTGGTACGAGGTAGAAGATGAAGCTAAACACAAAGGGGGCAAATGAGCTCTTTCTTCTTCCGTCCCTCACGCAGGAGGAGGTACAGGGGTACTTATAGCAGTCCTGGTGGCAACGGCTCTGTCCTCCACGGTGGCTTCATGTGCTCCTGCAGAGATCTCCGGGATTCCTGCAGGAGACCCCGCCTCCGGGATCTCCGGGTCGTCTCTGCCATGACAGGACCCTTTCTGTCTTGTCCCAGCTTATCCGGGCTGTCCCATCCCGGGATGTCGGTCTGTCAGGCTCCGGGTTCTCCGGCCAGGCGTGCTCCTCTGCCAGGCGAAAAGACAAAAGCCCTTGACTTCCTATCCGAGGTAGATTTCTTCTCTTCCTTAACCCGGCATGGATATGCCTGGTTTCCTTCTTGACCCGGCAAGTCTGTGCCGGATCATCTTCGTCCCTTTCGTGCACATGAGAATAAACAAGAGCAGACCGACGGTGATATGTCGGTTAAGATGACTCAGCTAACATGATCCGGCCTAAATGACCCGGTTGTCATAAGTCAGTTTGTATTACGCCATGTCTCGGTCCCTCCGGGCTTGGTTGACCCGGTTTGACCTTGACCCGGTCCACTCTTTAGAGCTCTTTATACCACAACTTACCCTACCCGGGGGTAGCCCCCCGACAATCATGATTTTAGTCAATAAGTTTGTGTTGTATGGCTATGGTTTCAATGCTGGGATATCTCTGATGCTTTACCAGGTATATATTTCTGACTGTATACTTCTCATGCAAATTGTGTTGTCCTTCTGTGTTATGTCTGCTGCTTGGGTTACATTTGTAGTGTCTTCTTTATCATGTTTTACTGCTGAACATTGTATCAGTGACCATCGTTTCTACACTGTCCCTCTCTGGCGTTATCTCAACTGAACCGTTAAGATGGAAGTTAATCAAAGTTTGGTTGCCTGTGAACATCATATTTGTCGGAATGCTAACCACAAGCATGTTCAGGTATGTGTCAGATCTTCAGATCATTTTGAGTTGAGCACTGCTTTTTGTGCAGTTTATGTTGGTCTGCACTTATATACTTTTTGGTATCCGAATGTGGAATCGTTTATAAAATTAAAGCAGTTAATTTAGATGTTGCTGTCTATTCCTTCATTTGGTAAAATATGAAAACCACACAATTTCCTTGCTTCCAAATATGCATAATGGAACATCCCTTAAACAGTATTGATGCTTAATAATGTTTGACAGCTCACAAAGTTCACTAGGGATTAACTGTTTGTTGTGCTGATATTTGGCGGGTGTTAAAGTTTGTGATGAATATCCGCTGCAGCTCATCTGCTTTGGCTCTGTTCATGGTCAATTAGTTACATAGGACAACGATAAACCTGAATCAGTTTGTAGGCTTTAGGATCATTTTGAGTTGGTTTCCATATGAGCTGTGAAGAAATTGTTCTGCACTTGTAGTAAGGAAGGAAGCTTGTAGTCTTTGTTAAAACTAGTGGAATTTGGTGCGGCGACACGCCGCACCCGTTATAATTCGAAAAATGTTGAAATCCGTTGGAATTTTTCGTCTAGAGTATGTTTAAATACTTAGTGAATTAAAATGTTCAAATATGCTTGTATTTCGACATAATTTTGTAATTTAACTCCATAGTTAGAGAATGCATGATATGAGCATTTGTTAATTGTAACTCCGTAGTTAGATAAAGTTCATTCAGATTGTATCTAAATATTCACCAAATTGGAATGTTCAAATATGTTTGCATTATGCCATAAGTAGTTAGCATATATTTTTGTGAACATGTTGATATATTTTAGAGTTCCAGTTTTTAAAATCTGTCGGAATTTTTCGTCTAGGGTATGTCAAAATACTTAGTGAATTAAAATGTTTGAATATGCTTGTATTTGGATATTAATTTTTAATTTAACTACATAGTTAGAGAATGCATGATGTGATCATTTATTAATTTTAATTCCGTAGTTAGATAGTAAAGTTCATTTAGTTTGTGTCTAAATGTTCAACAAACTGGAATGTTCAAATACGTTTGCATTATGCCATAAGTAGTTAGCATATATTTTTGTGAACATGTTGATATATTTTAGAGTATCTCCAATTTTTTTTAGCAAATTGAAATGTTCAAATATGTTTCTATTTTTCAGTAATATTTAATTTAAATCCATAATGAGTGGGAACGCACATTTATTGAATTGAATTCCATATTTAGATAAAGTTCATCCAGATTACATCTAAATATTTATCAAATTGAAATGTTCAATTTAAGTCCACAATTAGAGGAAGTGTTTTTTTTTGTCCAAATATTCACCAATTCAAAATATTTAAACATGTTCGATGTACATTTATTGAATTGAATTCCATATTTGAAGAAAATTCATCTAGATTACATCCAAATATTTACCAAATTGAAATGTTCAATTTCGCCCATGGTGTTAATTTTGCTGCGTAATTTGAAGTGTATTTTATGACGATGCGTAAAGTGTTCTTTCTAAAATATGGTCATATACATAAAGTTTATATATAAATAGTAAGATATATATGTATATATACATACGGAATTAGAATACCGATAGTTAAGTTTCACGGTCTATGATAACATAATTGGTATTATAGATAAAATATTCGGTTTCTGCCAACTGAAAGATAGTGCATGAATTGAACATAAGTAGATAGAATCCATTTTTTCTAAATATTTTGGTATATTGAACACATATTTATGAATCACGGATCAGAAGTTATTGAATTTGCAAAATTGGACAAATTTGTGAAATTGTTAGGAAAGTTTAAAATTATGACAACCTGGACCCACTGTCAGAGTTTTAATAATTATCGAAATCATTTCTCAAAATATTAAAAGGCTGGCAGGTGGGCTCCTGATGACGTCAGTTGCTGATATCAGCAATGGCCACGATGGTTATGTCGACCACCGCCGCGCCTGTTGTATCGGTATGTGACGTAGTTTTGTAAAATGAGTTATTAACTGAGATTGTAGGTATATAATTTGGTTCATGAAAACTTTGTACATGACAGGTAGGTAATAAAAATGCTACTCTGGGCTCGATCTAAAAGTTAAATTTCTGGATCCAAATATCCGGATTCAAAAAAATTAAATATGTGAGAGTATGTTTGTTTTTTTTTTCACAGACTAAAATATAACAAATTTGAAGATTGGAGAGAAATATATTTATGTCCGTCAAAACAAAAAGGTTAAAACATGAATATTGTTCGGAAGGATGATACTCGTCTACTCGTGACAGTACCCGTGACGTGGGCGGTGAGACCGGAGGGCTAAGTGGGTCGGCTTATTATCGCGAAAGGGAAAAAAAAACAGTACTGCAGAGTGCTACAGTACATGGTGCACTGTAGAAGTGCGGGTACTGTAGCACTGTACAGTCGCCGTGACGTGCTGCAGCGAGTGGAGGCCTTAAGGGGTGAGCTTTTATATAGGTAGGATTTATTTCCTTCACTTTTTTATATTTTCTCTACCTTTCAGTTTGAAGTACATCAATGTTGCGATGCTGACAATATTGAAGAATATCGCGAATGTACTGACTGCTTCTGGGGAAACCTACTTCTTTAAGAAGCAGCATGATAGACAAGTTTGGATTTCTCTCATGTTTATGGTATGTCAAATTAGAAGATACAAATGTTTTAGAAGGACTATAATTCTTGAGGGCATATTTTCCTCTTCAATTGCTGAATAATTGCACGTAGTTGTCTTGTTTCCTTATGTCCAATTACAGTGATAGGTGTTCAGGGAACGCTGCTCTAAATAAGTGTATCAAAGAACTGACGTACCTCTGTTTCTTTGTAGATAATCTCAGCAATTGCAGGAGGAATAACAGATCTCTCATTTCATGCAGTCGACTATACATGGCAGATCTTAAACTGTTTCCTAACAGCATCATATTCGGTATTGTTCTTGATGCCACCGATAACCTTATAACAATATGCAGCTGATTATTGAACTGTTACTCTTCCGAAACGTTTTAGATTCTCATCGCCAGTCCCATAGATTGACACTAGTTATGAGACAAATGTTCTCTCAGTTCTGAGGTGCCTCCATATAATTTTGAACAAATGAACTGTTTTCTTCCAGCTTACATTGCGGCATGTAATGGACAGTGCTAGGCAAGCTACCAAGTCTGGGAATTTGAATGAGCTTTCAATGGTTTTACTGAATAACGTTCTTTCACTACCGTTGGGAATTATCCTCGTGCTTGGTTTTAATGAGGTGGAGTACCTGTTGGAAACGTAAGCTCATGATTTAAACTTCACTCAGTTGTTCTAGCATGATCCTAATAAACAACATATAAACTGTACCACCATCTTGGTAACAACTATTCGTCCTGAAAGTTCCTTTCATGTCCTGCGTGGCATTCTAAATCAGTTCCTGTTAGCCATACCAACACAAAATAGAGTCTAAATTTACTGCAATTGCCATCCGATCCAAACTTTTCCAGGAAAGTGATACCTATGGTCAAATGTGTTTATCTGCTTGCGACGAAATGTGTTTATCTGCTAGTAAAGAACCATTACTTAACTCCTACCAAGATACAACTAATCCAATCACATCGGCTAGCTAGAAAATGGTTATAACTGCAAATATTTAACTCTTTAGTCTTATATACTGTAAGTAAATTTGCAGGCCTCTCCTGAGGGTGCCAATGTTTTGGTTTGTCATCACCGCTAGTGGAGTCTTGGGGCTTGCTATCAGCTTTACTTCAATGTGGTTTCTTCGACAGACAAGCGCAACAACATATAGGTTCCAAATGAATCTGACCGACCTTTCTTAAATGGGTGCTTCACTCTTCCTGAACTTCTAACACCAATATTGCTCCTGTTACAGCCTTGTAGGGTCTCTCAACAAGATTCCCCTCTCTATCGCTGGAATCCTTCTCTTCAAAGTCCGTACAAGCGTGGAGAACTCCATAAGCATACTGTTTGGTAGGTTTTGTCTACAATGAGGTGAAACCCATAATTGACTTTGGGCTGATACATACCACATTTGACTAACAAAGAGAAATGCACCCTTGACCATGCAGGTCTATTAGCAGGAGTATTTTTCGCCAGGGCTAAATTGCGCAACAGCTCCCAGACCTAGCTGTTGGCCAATGTGTACAGGTGCTAGAAGGTAGATAGGATTCTGCTGATCATCAAAAGCAGGATGCTCCCTCAAATTGCACTCTGGTAAATTTGTGCATATGCAGGTTCTTTCCCAGTTGGCAAAGGCAACAGACAAAATATTAGTTAGCCTGGTGCTACAGTTTTCCTTTTCGTTTCTTCTGGGCGTTCTTCTGGGCGGCGGCCTGGAAGGCTGAAACACTGTTGTTGCTCTAATGGCAGTGCTGGTAGGCTCCATTGTTGCATGTATGATACATTCAGATAGATGCTGCTCAAATATACTACCTGGTTGGGTGGGTCCATGCAATGCAATGTGTAAGTAGTAAAAACACAACTGCATACTCTCGCACTACTTGTACTTGGGTTCAGCAATCAACTATGTGCAAAAGCGCAGGTATAACATGAAGTGACTTCCAACGTACTACAAGTATGTGTTAGTGGTTGTCTCTTTCTTTTGCTGGATTTTTTGGTGTGTTTTCGTGGTAGGACTGGTATCCTCTTCATATGTCCTTGTATGTGTACCTATATCGGTGCGTTTTGTAAAATCTTGCGCAGATGCATAAGCTTTAAAATAAATAACGTTTTTGCTAATTCTCACTCGAATAAGAATTACCTTAGAGCTCAATCAACTATTTAGATGTTGGATGTTTTTGTGGAGATTGGTGTTGATCAACTGCACAATGTATGTGACTGAATTTTTCCATCTATACCATTATTGCAACTGATTTTTCCCCACTTGCGCACTGATTGCAACTAGTTTTTTTTTTCATTTTAAACCAAATTACCATAATGTGGGCAACGTCCTTCCAGTGGGAATTAAATCTATTTCTCATTCGAATAAGCCCTACGTGGACCTAATGAATAATTAGAGTCGTAATTTTCTAAAATGCTACACCCTGATGAAAAAACCGTACTCTTCGAAGTGAATGTACTCTCTCCACCCTCATTTACACGGTGTCATTGTTTTATGTGCACTGACTTTGACCATCAATTTGGTTAATAAAATATTTGGTATGTACTTAAAAAAATCATACTGTTGGATTTGTATTAAAAAAAGTTCCTAAGAGCATATTTTGACAATGTTGGAAAACTGTCACGTCAAAATAAAAGGTTAGAAATTATTTTGGATTTTTTACCGTGTGTTAGTTTAGATCTAGCTAGTTTGAAGAATGCATAAGTTCGTCAATTCGGCCAGCTGATCACACCTAACAAACTGCTACATTAACGTTGCTTGGCTACACGGCCGAGATCAATTCCAACAAAAAAGAAAGGAGACCGGATCGATCTGGGCTGGTCAAATCCATCCGTCCATCGTGGGTGGTTTGGCTACACACGTGTAAGCGTGATGCACACATGGGACTACTAGAATATGTAAGCGTCTCTGAGATCGAGTCGGAGTCATTACCGTGTCTAATAAGAGGTCGATGGAAACATCGCACGTACTCCTACTTGATGTCCTGATCGGTCTCTTCTTCGACCGGTGACACTATATATACATACAGCACCAAAGCGATCGCAAACAGCGTCGACCACCCAACAACTGCTGGCCTAACCGGCTAACCCTAACCAGACGCCCCACCCATCTTCCCCTCGCGATGAGGAGCCCCACGGCGGCTCTCATGGCGGTGACAGCGCTTCTGCTGCTGCTGGTAACCCTGGCGGTGGACACGACTGACCCACCGGAGTGGGAGAGGATCGAAGAGGAGCGGCGGCAGCTCATCGCGGAGTGGAAGGCCAAGCACGGCAAGAACTTTAGGGAGAGGAGCGAGGAGGAGTGCCGGTTTGTGTTCGCGTGGTGGACGGCCAGGCACCGCAAGGAGTACAGCTCAGCCCGCGAGGAGAAGCTCCGGTACGCCATCTTCAAGGACAAGCTCCTTATGGTCGATCTGGACAAGGCCGTCTTCGGCCGCAGCTCATACAGAAGCATCGACGGGCCCTTCAGCGACCTCACCCATGAGGAGTGGATCTCGAGCCCCATGACCAACGGCTTAAGACCCTGAGATTTAGCCCACATTCAACGAGAGCGAGGACGGAGGGTTGAGAGTGACCGGGAGTGGGAACCTCATGAACTGCAGGTTAGAGGGAAGATAGGCCAGAAATTAGAATGGCGTCAGGCAGCGTTAAATTTTTGGGAGAAACTGTTTTTTGAACCATGAACTGTGAGAATGTTATCGTAACTGTGTTTCTTGGGAAGAAACTTGCACTACTTTGACGTCCTTCCTTTTATTTGACACGATCTCAAGTATAAAAGACGCCTTATTTCTTCTATAGGAATATTTAGTATTTTACGATGTTTGTAAATTATTTTCTATGTGGATAATACATAGAAACTTGCTTAGGAATTGCAGTAACGTATTTTGTGTTCTACATGACTGTACAATGCGAGACTTCATATCGAGTAAATTACATAAATATCATAATTGGGACTAGTTTCACATCTGTCCTGTTATTTTCTTTGCTAATATCTACCGGTTCTAAGGTGTGGCGTTACAAATTGCACGTATTCCCGTTCAATGACAATTGGACAACATGCCTGACAAGTGAGGACATTTGTAAGGACCTAGTTGGCAACATACATGGAGGAGGAGCTGGACTGGACGCGGGCCTGCCTGTCAGCCCATATTTTCCCCTAAACGAACCGATTCCACACCTAAGAGGATGTCCCCGACCTATCTGGAATGTGCATTAAAGATCCGATGGTTTTTGTGTTATTTTTGCAGAAAGGACCTTCCACGTTACAAAAATGGAAACCAGTCCTCCTATAAAAGGAATAGATCAGTGTTGGATCCTGTCAAAACAACCCTAATCCTATTCATTTTCCGCTCCCACCTCCACCTTCCCTTCTCCCACCTCCCACCTCCACGTCCGGCTCCACCTCCACCTCCGTCAACCCCCACCTCCACCTCCGGCAACCCCTACCCCCACCTCCACCTACGTACCTGTAATATATTTATGGACATGATAAAAGTACTGAGGACTGGTCATTAACTTTTTTTCATGAAGGTCCAAGTTTAGCTAACATGTGTGAAGGGAATCGTAGGCAGAAAACAAACTAGCCAAGATCTATTACTATGCATATATAGAGTAACGGAGGAGATCGATGTACATACCCTTGTAGACCGAAAAGCGGGGATTACGCTCCCGCACAAGCGTTGCCGATGAAGCCGACGTAGCCGACCTCAAGGTCGTGAAGACGAACTCCTCCAAGTGCCACACGTGTAGCACCTCGTAGCTCTACACACGTACGGTGTAGACGACGACCTCCGGGCTCCGATCCAGCCGAACAGCGGAAGTAGAAGACTTGGACCGAAGAAGACCAGCAGCACGGCGGTGTGCGTATGATGGAGAAAACCTCAACCTAAGCGCAACCCCAATTGCGGAGTCACGTTCAAAGGTGAGAGAGAGAGAGAGGAATTTCTGGGGGTAATTTTCAAGGCATGGGGGCACCCCTATTTAAAGGTGGAGGAGGGCTGCCAACCTTGGTGGCCTGGCCATGTGGGACTATTCCCACATGGCCAGCCGCACCATGGTGGTGCGCCGGCCCTAGGTGGGCCCCATGTGGCCCACCTAGGCCGGCAGGCGCCTCCCCTCTCTCCTTTTGGAGTTCGGCCCGCTAATGGGCCCTTGACCTCCGGTCAAGGCCCATTTAGGTGGGTTGCCTCTAAAAATTCGAAATAAAATAAAATTATATTTAACTTTTAATTACATTAATTAATATTAAATACACTATTTAATTTATTCGGACTCTGAAACATCTTTCGTTACCCTCTGAACTCCATCGGACATGTCCTGAAACACTTCCGGTGTTCTTCTCTCTATTTTCTTTTCTACGTCCAATCTAAATAAACGTCGCTGACAAGGATATACATCTCGGGTACCTTACCATAAGGGTACCTGGTGCACGTGTCGACTAAGGCCCAACTATCAAGAGCCTACATGAAGCCCATGACGAAAGGCCCAACAAGATGGAGTATCCTCCAAGATTAGACATAGGCATGGTCGGTTTAGGCTTTCCTTACGTGTAATCTGAGTCGGTTGCGAACTTTCGAGACCCAGCCTATTATATAAGGGCTGGGAGGGTGTATAGGGGACATCCTTCTATCCTCCTCCTTATCTTTCCATAGAGTTTGAGCGAGGACCCAGGTCAGGGTAGGTCCTCAGACCATCCCCTCATGCATAACGGAGTCATCTCCGTCGATGAGGCATCCCATACTAATAAGAGCAAATTATATGACTAAGCCCTTTCCCATATGTGGGTAAATGTGGTCGCACAGGATAAGATTGGTCGTCATAGTACTAGAACACTGTGCATTTTTCATAAACATCACCATTCTCCATTTCTCCACTTCAACACCGACACCTCGGCATTCCATAACCACACAAGTATTTTCAAAGGAGTTTTGAGTAAACAATATTTTTCCCATCCTATAGTTTGAAAAAGAATTTCCATCCAACATCTCCATATAGGGTGTCAAAATAATATACTTATATTTTGGAAAAAGGGTGTTCAAAATCATAGCTTTAGTGGCAAACACCACATAAATCACTGATGCTCTTTATAAGTAAAACATGTGAATCAAAAATAGAGGTATATAGATGCAAGCTCAAAGAATAGCTTGCCTGATTCCAGCATAATGTTCCTGGGCTTCTTCTCACTGATCAAAGAAATAAACTCCCAATTCTCCTTCAATAAATCCTTTCCAAATACCACTCCGGTAGCGTTTATCTCTAGCGTCGCAACATGAAAAATAAACAACACTCAATAAGCAAACCAAACCACAAGTGGTATACAAACAAGGAACAAACCACAAGTATCAAACTAATCACTCAAGCCACAAACTAAGATCTACATTTACAAGGGCATTATACTAATCAGGAGTATAACACCACAAACATGCTAAAACAAGAGGGCACAAAGACACCCTCAACTAGAGGTAATTAACAACCATTTTTCCCTAATCAGGAAATATTTCAGACAAAAGTTAAATCACCTTTAGGGATTACTTTTATTAACAAACTTAATCACCCAGTAGCTTAGAATTTTAGTTGCAAGTGGCTATTTAGCTCATATGAATTATTAAGCACACAAGTATAATTAAACAATTGTTGAGATTTGTTAAGCATCATTTAACCACATATACTTTACTCAATACTATCTTAACACAAGTTACTAACAGTACTAACATACTAAACAGCAATAGCAAATCTATAACAGTACCTAAACATGCAACAAACAATACAAACAACATTTTCCTAATAAAGGCACTTAATTCTTTTTCCTTTTATTAGAGGCAGAAAACATCATTTTTAGTGATTAGTAAACCTAGACTGTTATCTTGATCCAAAATTCAAACAGAGCTAGATATAGGTTCTCTATTAGTATTAGAAGCTAACACAATTGGATTTACTCCAAAAATCCTCACACCAAAATTCACAAAAATCACCAAAGTGCCACTGGTGTGTTTACAAGAGTGGATAGAACTTTTGTTTTAGGTTTCATTTGCAAGCAAGGCTTACATATCTAGAAAGGTATCACTTCAGGCTATCTAGAGAATTTTAGTTTGCAATATTTGGATCTATAAAACTCTAGATATTAAATATTTAATGGAAAACATACTTTTTATAAGATTCAATCTAGAAGGCACACCAAAGTATATTTTTGCAAGGCACCAGTTCTGGATGTTCAAGAAAACACATAAGTACACTACAAAATTTGAATCACTCCAATAGCTATCACAGATTTACCACAAAAGAATTAAAGCTACACTGCAAAAATAACAGGAAATAAAATAGGAATTGATCTATTAAATAAAAACACGAGACGGGCCAGATCTGGCCCAATCTGGCCGAGCAACGCTGGAGGTGGCCCAGCCAGCGGCCCAAGTGCAAAGCGAACGGGTACGGGTCGTCTTCTTCTTCCTCGACGCGCACCGCGGCGCGAGGAGACGAGCAGGGAACGAGGCAGGGACGGCGACTCCGATATTTCTGGAAGAAAAGGGGATGTCCAAGAGTGAGCTCGAGACGAGGGATCTCAGGGAAGCAAAAATGGCGGCGAATGGTAGACGCAATCGCTCGTGAGCTTCTCGGAAATGCGGCGGCTGGAGCGGAAGAGGATGCAGACGCCCAGCTCGATTTGTAGCGTCCGAGCTCGATTCCTTGGACGTAGATGAAGTAGACGTCGTGGCGGAGACGATGGTCCTGCTCGATCTGTACTGGGCGGGCTCAAACGATGGCGATGCACGACAGCAGCTTGGCTAGGTTTCGGTGCCGTGGTGGGGAGAAAAGAGAGAGGGAGGGAGCAGACGAGGAGATAAGTGAGGGACGGGAGGAGCAGAGGAGAGCCTGGGGCCTCTTGTTCTCCTCGCACGGCAGGAGAGGGGGGAGGGCCTGGACGCGAGCGGCAGGGGGGGGTCCGGGCGGCGAGCGCTGCCGAGCGAACACGGCGCCGTGCCGTGCTGTTGCTACAGGAAAGAGACGACGTTTTTACTGAAAACCCCCTGGATTTCCTTCCTTTCTGTTTCTTGCATTTCCTTTTAAAAACCAGTAGCTTTTAGATATTTAATTGTAAAACATTTTATAAAAATTTGAAAATATTTGTGTAGGCTTCCCTCACCAAGTAGAGTCTCCACAAAAATTGGTGTTTGAGAATAAAATGTTTTGCACAACTTTTGTTCATAGGGTTAAAATATGTTATTTTTGGTAAATTCAATTTGACAAATTGAAATATCTTTGTAATTGAAGCTTAGATATTTTGAGGAGAGAGTAATATGATAATGAGATGGTTATCATCTCATTCCTGGATTTTATAAGATAAAATAATTGTTATAAAAAATTAGAGGAATAGGTGGAGAGGGAAATTAAATAAGATTCTTTCTTTTAATCAAGATTTTATTTTGAGGGTGTGAGGAAACATAGAGGTCTTGTTTTATTTTCTAGTCACATTCCAAATTTGTGACCAGTGGGTTTTATTTTAGTGCTAGGCACAGCTGAGGAATTGTCCTCACAAGCAACAGACACAACAAGATCAACATCACAACCAAGTCCACACAAGGTCAAACACAGCAATGAGAAGTAAAACACAATCATCAGTGAAACATTTCAAAAGTTTTTGTTGGTTCTGAAATTTGGGTCTTGTGAAACTAAGTTTTTCGTAGTTTCTAAATTTGGGATGTGACAGCTCTTGCCCACTTAAAAATAAATCTCGTCCTCGAGATTTGCCCGGTGGTAACAGGGGAGCACGAAGGCACGGATTTTGGCTGGCTATACTTCCGAGGTCGTTGCTTCTTAGTAAGGTCACCATGGGAGATCTTGACAAATTGATGTTGCGAGGTCTCTCCTTGTTGATAATCTCCTTTGATGAGTTCAGATCCTTGATGATAGGGTTGACTTGATGATCGACTCTGATGGATAGTCGTGGTTGGCTGTTTCCAGATACTATAAGGTTGAAGCGCAAGGAGCTAATTATTACTACGTTCTTGTATACCTATTGCAGGTCTTCCCCCCTTAAAAAAAGGTTTTGAAGGGTCATCCTGAAGGTTGCAGCTGGAGTTGAATTGGAGGCAGGATTCTTCCGAGGTAGCTTGGCAATCTTTGTCTTGGGTGTCATTCCTCGGTGCTTGGGTCGGTGCAGATATCACTTCCTGATATTGTCTCCTTACGAGGGTCGCAGGTGGGGACGCGTTGTTCTCAGGATGCGTCAAGTCTGAGCACTCGACTTTCTCCGGTTTCTAGTTAGTAGAGGGATGTTATAAACTTCTAAGGGCGTCTGGACTTGCTTGGTGGTTGATGTTGCCAACAGCAGGTGCTTCCGTTGTTTGATTCTTCTTAGTGACTTCCGGTAGATTTTCTTCACGCTTTTCTTCCTTCGGCTTGGCGGGAAAAGGCTGTCCTGAAAGACTTTTTGGTTCTGGTATTCACGAAGCTTCGCAGGGTCTTCACAAGTAAGTTAGAGTGCACCAGAATAGTTAGGGTTTCCGGGAAAACTTTCTGGTTGAGGGGCTTAAGTTAGTTTTCAAGGGAGTTGGGTGCTATACTCTGAACATCAAACTTATTGTACCTAAGATCCAAAACAACCAACTTTACATAGGCCTCTAATTCTCGAGTCTTCAAAATACCATTCCAACATCTCGGTAAGGCCACTACTATCAACTAGTTAATTGAATCATGGCCTTTGCCCAAGCTAAAGTTATTAATCCACCATCATCTTCTTCGGGCATAAACTCTTTATCATATATAGTTCAATCTATCGGATATCCATCAAACCTTTAGGCATAATCTTCCCATTACATCTATCACAAAAATCGTAGTGGTCCACCAATTATTTCTTGATTGATTTCTCTCCCCAGATAGGCATATCTCATATTATCTTACTCCTTCAGGTGGTCATTTTCCCACGATCATATCATCAAAGCTAAATAAAGCATCCAACAGTCATGTGATCATACCATCAAGAATTGCCCCACTTTCTAACCAAATTCAGATTTTATCTCAACACTTTTGGGCCTTGATCTCTTAATCAAAGATAAAAGATCTTTCTAAGAATAATCCAAACAGAGCGTGACAAGCTCTGAAAACTACTGTCACCTAAATGTCTTGCTACTAGACCAAGTCACATTGATTCCTAGAATCCGATAAACATTCACTTGTCCTCCACCAATTATTTCTTGCATACAACGATCTACTCATTTGCTAACTCATCTTTGACCACTTCCTATAATTCCATAAGAATTTAGTACAAGGTCACTTGCGCTAGGAATCACCCTAAACATTCCAACACCGGAGTATTCTTCTTAATTTACTTGCTTCTAACCAATCCAAACATCATTTTATCAGCAAGTGCTTCCTAAAAATCCAATAACCTTCACCTTTATTTCTAAACCTTAAATCAAGGGTCACGTCTTCTAGCTCCAGATAACCACCAGTGGTTGGGGACCACAACTGGTTAGCCCCAGAGTATTAATTAAATATATCATCTGTCCAAACCCAATTGATTTATCGATCCACTCCAAGCTTTCACTTCTATTCTAAACCCCAAATTTTTGATATTACCAACATCATCCACCAAAGTTTGATCTCATCAACTAGATTCTTAAGGGATCCTTTTGACTAATAATCTTATAGTCCAACACTCTTATATCCTCCTAAAGTCTCCTTTGTACCAACTAGTTTTGAGTCGTCCTATGGCACTTATTCCCTTGGTCTAGAAAAAGCAGTTAGTATCTTTGCAAAATTTGGTTAGATGAGAGATTTAAAGTTAGATAAATTATGTTAGTTATGTTAGTTTTTCATATTGTTTTGTTAGTCCGACGGGATACGACCAGTGTCATCTACCGTCGGGTCTTGAATCTTCATCTTTCTCGATGGCTTGATGTGGTTGTACAAAACGACGTATGAAGACCGCTATCAGTCTTGCAGAAGGTCGCAGAGTCTTGGGGTAGCGAGTATTCCATACCTTGCTCCTCTTACTAAGAGAAAATTTTCTGAAGGGTTTTCCAAGTCGGACTCTTGAAAGGATACAAAAAGTACATCTATGGCCAACAAGGCAAAAAGGTTTTTGCAAACAGTCAAAATTAAAGCAACAGACAACAGTGTGGTTACTTTGGGTTCCCGACAAGGCGTGTTTTGTGAAACACCAAGGAAAACAACACATAATAAATGCAACACACAAGCAAAGATCAATCAAGGCACTTTTAGCACCAACAGACGTTTAATACCGTGGAAGGTGGGGATTGCTCAAGTAAAACGAGCTTATCCTATCGATCCTATGGGTCTGGTTTGGGATATCGTCAAGTATGTAAGTTTGAATGGAGGTAAGACAATAGATGGAAACTTTTGATAAACCTTTAAACGAGAGACAAGGTTTAGAATAATTCGAGAAATTGAAAAGAATGGAAGTTATACTTAGGCCTCCTTAGATACAAATAATTTAGGTAGTAATATATTTCTTTCCAAAATAGTTTTCTCCTAGGGCCTTGGTGAAACAGGGCTGTTGAAGTCTTCCTTTTATCGCCCTAGTCTTCAGCTGGAATACTTGAGATTGTCGAGGTAGCAACTGAGTGGAATTGTTGATATTGAGTGAGGTCTTCGAGGTCTCTTGCTTTGTTGATACTGACGATCTTGGTATTCGCACATCAATCGCCTTGATGTTAAATGTTGAGTATTTGAGATGGAAAGCTTCTTCTTCTCCTGGATACTAGCTAATTAGGTCTCACTGGGTTTCATCGTCAAGTATACTCTTGGTTTTGAACAGGGTAGAGATAATAGAAGAATTCCTTGGAAATCTTAAAATAGAGGGGTACGGTTTAGATTTAGAAATTCTTTGAGAAGGTGAGAAGAGTGAAGCCTATTTTTGGACTTCTCTAGATAAGAAAAATATATTTTTGGTAGTAATTGATTTTTAACAAAATATTTCCTTTCCTAAATAACGTCCATGCTAACTAAGGTCTCCTACAGTCAGGATGGCTCTGATACCAAGTCTGTGAGGACCCCGGATTAGGTATCCGAGATACTCGTTATGTTTCCTGCAACAATCACATGATCAGTCTGTTGTTGCACATAACTCGAATTGGCATCACAGAACACCCATAAATACCGAATGAATTTACTTACTTGATTGAAGCCATAACTTCATCAGGTACTTGCAGCGGAAATCACCAAATCAACGTGGAGCCCAAGTCACTTGCCAACCCTACAGGCAGCTGACTGGGAAGTGCCCTAGTTCGCATTGACGTCAGTGAATGCCCTTTTCTCTTGAGCGGCTCTTCTTCAAAATCTGGCTAAGCCAATAGCCAGGGACGAAACCAATATGAGTACATTTGAATGTACTCGCAAACTACCCCTGGAATGAGCATGCACTACTCTTTTTATTGTTTAAAATAATTTCGTTTGCTTTGAAAACTCTATATCCTTGTTGAAAAAGAGAAGGAAAGATTTTTGTTTAATAAAACCTTGTTTTGAAACCCCTATATCTTTATTGAAAAAGGAAAGAAGGCTTTTAGAACTTTTCCCATAAATCTATCTTTGTAAGAAGTCTCTTTAAAACCTTTTTCCCGAAATATACCTTTGTTGAAAAGTGATAAGAAGTCTCTTTTAAAACATTTCCCCGAAATTCACCATTTTGTCTGTTTCTCCAAAACTCCTCCTTTTTCTGACCATGGCTCGCCATAGGTCCAATTAACTCCAACACCTCATACCAACTCATTGGTATAGTTGTGGAACACTTTCTCCACTTCATTTCCCTTTTAAACTCAAAGCTTTTCAAAACTTGCACATAGTCTTAGGACAGCCTCCCAATTGTCCATATCCGAGGACTCGGCTATTCGAATAGTTTTAACCCTCTGCAGAGGTAGCACGCTTTTTGCCCACATCCATCCGGTAACTCATCGTGTCAGCCACGTCCCGCCATACAAGGTGTATGCGAAGTTGAGCCACCGACCATAGCCTCTCCTTTGCTCATGCTAGTATAGGACCCTGCCCATATGACACTTTCCATCGACACCCAGTCCAGTTCCCCGTCGGAAACCCTAAGTGTGAGGACTCATATGTTTTGTCTGGAGGAGTATAGGGGACATCCTTCTATCCTCCTCCTTATCTTTCCATAGGGTTTGAGCGAGGACCCAGGTCAGGGTAGGTCCTCAGACCATCCCCTCATGCATAACGGAGTCATCTCCGTTGATGAAGAATCCCATACAAATAAGAGCAAATTATATGACTAAGCCCTTTCCCATATGTGGGTAAATGTGGTCGCACAGGGTAAGATTGGTCGTCATAGTACTAGGACACTGTGCATTTTTCATAAACATCACCATTCTCCATTTCTCCACTTCAACACCGACACCTCGGCATTCCATAACCACACAAGTATTTTCAAAGGAGTTTTGAGTAAACAATATTTTTCCCATCCTATAGTTTGAAAAAGAATTTACATCCAACATCTCCATATAGGGTGTCAAAATAATATACTTATATTTTGGAAAAAGGGTGTTCAAAATCATAGCTTTAGTGGCAAACACCACATAAATCACTGATGCTCTTTATAAGTAAAACATGTGAATCAAAAATAGAGGTATATAGATGTAAGCTCAGAGAATAGCTTGCCTGATTCCAGCATAATGTTCCTGGGCTTCTTCTCACTGATCAAAGAAATAAACTTCCAATTCTCCTTCAATAAATCCTTTCCAAATACCACTCCGGTAGCGTTTATCTCTAGCGTCGCAACATGAAAAATAAACAACACTCAATAAGCAAACCAAACCACAAGTGGCATACAAACAAGGAACAAACCACAAGTATCAAACTAATCACTCAAGCCACAAACTAAGATCTACATTTACAAGGGCATTATACTAATCAGGAGTATAACACCACAAACATGCTAAAACAAGAGGGCACAAAGACACCCTCAACTAGAGGTAATTAACAACCATTTTTCCCTAATCAGGAAATACTTCAGACAAAAGTTAAATCACCTTTAGGGATTACTTTTATTAACAAACTTAATCACCCAGTAGCTTAGAATTTTAGTTGCAAGTGGCTATTTAGCTCATATGAATTATTAAGCACAAAAGTATAATTAAACAATTGTTGAGATTTGTTAAGCATCATTTAACCACATATACTTTACTCAATACTATCTTAACACAAGTTACTAACAGTACTAACATACTAAACAGCAATAGCAAATCTATAACAGTACCTAAACATGCAACAAACAATACAAACAACATTTTCCTAATAAAGGCACTTAATTCTTTTTCCTTTTATTAGAGGCAGAAAACATCATTTTTAGTGATTAGTAAACCTAGACTGTTATCTTGATCCAAAATTCAAACAGAGCTAGATCTAGGTTCTCTATTAGTATTAGAAGCTAACACAATTGGATTTACTCCAAAAATCCTCATACAAAAATTCACAAAAATCACCAAAGTGCCACTGGTGTGTTTACAAGAGTGGATAGAACTTTTGATTTTGGTTTCATTTGCAAGCAAGGCTTACATATCTAGAAAGGTATCACTTCAGGCTATCCAGAGAATTTTAGTTTGCAATATTTGGATCTATAAAACTCTAGATATTAAATATTTAATGGAAAACATACTTTTTATAAGATTCAATCTAGAAGGCACACCAAAGTATATTTTTGCAAGGCACCAGTTCTGGATGTTCAAGAAAACACATAAGTACACTACAAAATTTGAATCACTCCAATAGCTATCACAGATTTACCACAAAAGAATTAAAGCTACACTGCAAAAATAACAGGAAATAAAATAGGAATTGATCTATTAAATAAAAACACGAGACGGGCCAGATCTGGCCCAATCTGGCCGAGGAACGCTGGAGGTGGCCCAGCCAGCGGCCCAAGTGCAAAGCGAACGGGTACGGGTCATCTTCTTCTTCCTCGACGCGCACCGCGGCGCGAGGAGACGAGCAGGGAACGAGGCAGGGACGGCGACTCCGATATTCCTGGAAGAAAAGGGGATGTCCAAGAGTGAGCTCGAGACGAGGGGATCTCAGGGAAGCAAAAATGGCGGCGAATGGTAGACGCAATCGCTCGTGAGCTTCTCGGAAATGCGGCGGCCGGAGCGGAAGAGGATGCAGACGCCCAGCTCGATTTGTAGCGTCCGAGCTCGATTCCTTGGACGTAGATGAAGTAGACGTCGTGGCGGAGACGATGGTCCTGCTCGATCTGTACTGGGCGGGCTCAAACGACGGCGATGCACGGCAGCGGCTTGGCTAGGTTTCGGTGCCGTGGTGGGGAGAAAAGAGAGAGGGAGGGAGCAGACGAGGAGATAAGTGAGGGACGGGAGGAGCAGAGGAGAGCCTAGGGCCTCTTGTTCTCCTCGCACGACAGGAGAGGGGGGGGCCTGGACGCGCGCGGCAGGGGGGGGGGGTACGGGCGGCGAGCGCTGCCGAGCGAACACGGCGCCGTGCCGTACTGTTGCTACAGGAAAGAGACGACGTTTTTACTGAAAACCCCCTGGATTTCCTTCCTTTCTGTTTCTTGCATTTCCTTTTAAAAACCAGTAGCTTTTAGATATTTAATTGAGGCAGTAAAACATTTTATAAAAATTTGTAAATATTTGTGTAGGCTTCCCTCACCAAGTAGAGTCTCCACAAAAATTGGTGTTTGAGAATAAAATGTTTTGCACAACTTTTGTTCATAGGGTTAAAATATGTTATTTTTGGTAAATTCAATTTGACAAATTGAAATATCTTTGTAATTGAAGCTTAGATATTTTGAGGAGAGAGTAATATGATAATGAGATGGTTATCATCTCATTCCTGGATTTTATAAGATAAAATAATTGTTATAACAAATTTGAGGAATAGGTGGAGAGGGAAATTAAATATGATTCTTTCTTTTAATCAAGATTTTATTTTGAGGGTGTGAGGAAACATAGAGGTCTTGTTTTATTTTCTAGTCACATTCCAAATTTGTGACCAGTGGGTTTTATTTTAGTGCTAGGCACAGCTGAGGAATTGTCCTCACAAGCAACAGACACAACAAGATCAACATCACAACCAAGTCCACACAAGGTCAAACACAGCAATGGGAAGTAAAACACAATCATCAGTGAAACATTTCAAAAGTTTTTGTTGGTTCTGAAATTTGGGTCTTGTGAAACTAAGTTTTTCTTAGTTTCTAAATTTGGGATGTGACAAAGAGCCTCACCATTTTTTATACAGTGTCGCCGAAATACTATTACTTCATACACTAGCTACACAAAACAATAACGAGGATTAGCACATTGACAAAAAGTTGTGACTGGATCTATTCATCATCGGTAGTACTACAAAGAGTTGAAATTAATTCACCCTTCTAGACTTTAAAATAGTGCAAGATACTAGACAAGTTTTCTATGCTAGAGTAGAAAACTAGACAGAAACAATAAAGTGCAAGATACTAGACGAGTTTTCTATATACTAGACAAGTTCTATATACTAGACAAGTTCTATATAAAACCAATTGATGAACTAGTTCATGAGCTGAGCGATTTAGACCTCACATTTTCTTCTCCGTGGATGGCGCCTCGAGATCGGCCACCTCCTCCTCCGTGGACGGCGCCTCCAGATCGGCCACCTCCTCCACCGTGGACGGCGCCTCCAGATCGGCAACCTCCTCCACCGTGGACGCCACCTCCTCCACCGGGGACGTCGCCTCCAGATCGGCAACCCCCTCCACCGTGGACGCCACCTCCTCCACCGGGGACGTCGCCTCCAGATCGGCCACCTCCTCCTCCGTCGACGGCGCCTCCAGATCGGCCACCTCCTCCACCGTGGACGGCGCCTCCAGGTCGGCCACCTCCTCCACCGTGGATGCCAACTCCTCCACCGGGGACGTCGCCTCTAGATCGGCCACCACCTCCACCGTGGACGCCACCTCCTCCACCGGGGACGTCGCCTCCAGATCGGCCACGTCCTCCTTCGTCGACGGCGGCCTCCAGATCGGCCTCCGTTGACGGCGGATCCGCCACAACTGCTGCATCACCACCCGATGAATGATCTGATCCAGCTCCGGGTGTCCCAGAGGACGCGGGGCATCACCGGAGGTGATGAGCCTGACGCGCTTCCACACCTGCCGCATCACAGCCGCCTCCAGATCTGCCCTATCACGAACAGATGCAGCTAGATCGGTGCGGCCGCTAGAGCCGTGGCTGCGATGGCGAGATCTAGAAGCGCCGGCAGAGGAAGCCATGAGAGAGTGAGGAGAGTAAAAAGCTACAATGTGCGGCAGCTAGGGTTGAAAGATGGACAGTGAGGGATTGAGAATGAGACTGATGGGGCTTTGCTTCGCCAGTACATTTATAGGCACCCAATTGGCAACGGACATTTTATATAACCGTTTCCATTGGATACAAGTTCACAACTACTATGTGCTACTGATTTTCGTAGCTGCATACGAACATAATACATTCTAGTGATTTTCAAAGTGCATACGAACCTAATACATTCTACTGATTTTCATTGCTGCATACAAGTTTACACCTAACAGCAGCACACAAACACACAAAATCATTCTAGCAATGCTCACAAGAACATTTAACTGAGCTATTTCTGTTCCTTTATGCCGCTCCTTGCGCATAGCAACAACATGGTCAGATTTAGTCGAAGTGTTTGTTGGGCTCCATGCCAAACCAGCTAGAGCTGCTGCAGTGTGCGGCTTCATCTCCATGTTCGCCTTCTTGACTATCAAGGCTACATTTTCCAGCTCTGCAGCTTCCACTTCGACGCCATTAGCAAGCAGCATCTCAACATAATCTTCAATCCAAAAAATAATAATCACAGCTCCCAGAATACTCTTCGCCCCTCCCCTGCCAAATGGTAAATCGAATCCAGAGGCAAATCAGCATCACACATAGAATAGAATCAATCAAAACTGGTCGAAGCGTCGAACTAACCCTGTGATTTGGACACTTGAAGTAGATCCGGCCTGGGTTCAGATCCGAACGCGACACTCGACGAATCGCGTTCCGACAGCGGCAGCAAACGCACTTCACAAGCGGCAGATCTGACCCGGCCCCGGCGGCGCAGGAGGAGGACGCATTCGATCTCCCCGACGAGCTCATGCTCTTGGCCATGGAGGACACGAGTGCGGAGTAAAAACAAGCTGGAGCGGAGGAACAAGGGCGAATCGACAGTCTTTTATAATATCCAAGATAGTGCTAAAAAAGGAATTTTATATAAGCAACCTCGCCAACGGTTGTATACAAATGTCCGATGCCATTGAAGAACATATCGCAAACGGAGTCGAAAGAAACTCCGTTACCAACATATCGGCAACGGTTAATAATTCGCGACCGTTGCCTATGAAGGCGGGACGCGGGCCAGCTTGCCTGGCGGGGCGGGTTTTCTCACGCGGAAAGCGCGATTCTCCGTCGCCTAACTCGTGCCGTTTCCATAGAGGGGTATCGGATGTGTCGTTCTGTACTAGTGTTAATTGGGAGAAATGTCACTTTATGTTTAATGAATGGATTGTTCTTGGACATAAAATTTCTGAAAGAGGTATTGAAGTGGACAGAGCTAAAGTTGAAGCAATTGAGAAAATGCCCTGTCCCAGGGATGTTAAAGGTATTCGTAGTATTCTCGGTCATGCCGGTTTCTATAGAAGGTTTATTAAATATTTCTCTAAAATTTCAAAACCTCTTACTAATCTTCTCCAGAAAGATGTACCTTTTGTTTTTTATGATGATTGTAAAGAAGCTTTTGAGTCTCTAAAAAGGGCTTTAACCACTGCTCCTGTTGTTCAACCTCCTGATTGGAATTTACCTTTCGAAACTATGTGTGATGCTAGTGATTTTGCTGTAGGTGCTGTTCTTGGACAGCGAGTAGATAAGAAGTTGAATGTTATTCATTATGCTAGTAAGACTCTTGATGCTGCTCAAAAGAATTATGCCACTACTGAAAAAGAGTTTTTAGCAGTAGTTTTTGCTTGTGATAAGTTTAGACCCTATATTGTTGATTCGAAAGTTATTATTCATACCGATCATGCTGCTATTAGATACCTTATAGAAAAGAAAGATGCTAAGCCTAGACTTATAAGATGGGTGCTTTTATTACAAGAGTTTGATTTGCATATTGTAGATAGGAAAGGTGCTGAAAATCCTGTCGCTGATAATTTGTCTAGATTGGAAAACATTTCTTATGATCCTGTTCCTGTTAACGATAGTTTTCCAAATGAACAATTGGCTGTGATAAAGGTAAACTCGCGAGAAAGTCCTTGGTATGCTGACTATGCTAACTTTATTGTTGCCAAGTATTTGCCTCCAACCTTTACAGCTCAGCAAAGATGGAAATTCTTTTATGACTTGAGGCATTATTTTTGGGATGACCCACACTTATATAAAGAAGGAGTGGATGGTATAATGCGAAGATGTGTTCCAGAATTTGAGCAAAAAGAAATATTGAGAAAATGCCATGGAAGTGCTTATGGAGGACATCATGCTGGAGATAGAACTGCACAAAAGGTTTTGCAATCAGGTTTTTATTGGCCTACTCTTTTTAAAGATGTAAGAAAATTTATTTTATCATGCGATGAATGTCAAAGGGTTGGTAATATAACTAGACGCAATGAAATGCCTATGAATTATTCTCTTGTTATTGAACCTTTTGACTGTTGGGGATTTGACTTTATGGGTCCTTTTCCTCCTTCTGATGGTTATACTCATATACTTGTTGCTGTTGATTATGTTACTAAATGGGTAGAAGCTATACCAACATCTAGTGCTGATGGTGAGACATCATTAAAAATGCTTAAAGATATTATTTTTCCAAGGTTTGGTGTACCTAGATATCTCATGACTGATGGTGGTTCTCATTTTATTCATGGTGCTTTTAGAAAAACCCTTGCTAAATATGATGTTAATCATATAATTTCTTCACCTTATCATCCTCAAACAAGTGGTCAAGTAGAATTATCAAATAGAGAGATTAAATCTACTTTGCAGAAGACTGTTAATAAATCTAGAAAGAATTGGGCTAGGAAGCTTAATGATGCTTTGTGGGCTTATAGAACTGCTTATAAAAATCCTATGGGTATGTCTCCTTATAAAATGGTTTACGGAAAAGCTTGTCATTTACCTCTAGAATTAGAACATAAAGCTTATTGGGACGTAAAAGAACTTAATAGAGATTTCAAACTTGCCGGTAAAAAGAGGTTACTTGACTTGAGTTCCTTAGATGAATGGAGAAGTGAAGCTTATGAAAATGCTAGACTTTTTAAAGAGAAAGTGAAACAATGGCATGATAGGAGAATCCTAAAGAGAGAGTTTAATGTTGGTAAGAAAGTTCTATTGTATAGGTCTCATCTCAGATTTTTTGCAGGTAAATTACTTTCAAAATGGGAAGGACCTTATGTTGTTTCAGAGGTTTACCGTTCAGGTGCAATCAAAATTACTTCGCTTGATGGTGACATATCTCAAGTGGTTAATGGTCAAAGACTCAAGCATTATATTTCTGGGGATTCTTATAACGAAGACGTTGATATTATTCAAGTAGTGACTCCGGAAGATTTTATTAAAAGTCAAATTCAGAAAACTGCAGAGTCTGTTTTCGAATAGGTAACAGTTTTGGTAAGAAAAAGTTCGCGTTTAACTTTCCAACTTTTGTTTTTGTTGTTTTTATTAAATATGGAAAATTACTGTAGCGCCCCGACCCGACTGCTATACAGTGATACTGTGTCCCCGGTTATCCGATACCACCAGACACACTATCAAAGCATAATAGAGAGATCAAGACTTGTGGAACAACTGGCACATCACAGACTCTACGACACAAATCATATAGTTCAACTCTTATAATAGAGAAAGATAGCAAATGACAACCAGAGGTCACAGACCCAACAGTACATCATGCGGAAGCAAAATAAGTTGTTCTAAACAACAAGATCCAAATTATGGCCTAAGAGGCCTATAGATAAACATTCCAGCGCTAGCTATTCCGGGATGTCCCAAGCTGCCACCTGGGAACCCCAGATTACTCGTCGACGTCCACATAGAACCCACCTTCAGCGTCGGTGAAGTCCTCCACTGAAAATTAACAAACGACGTTGAGTTCGACGAACTCTGCAAGATTATTAGAGCTACTAGCTCAATGATTGGCTTTCAAAGGTTTTATGGCTGTTTTGCATAAAGCTGGTTTTCTTCATAAGAGACATCTGGCATCGACTAATCAGAATATTTTCAAAAGGGGATAAGAAGTAAACTCTTTTCTCTTGATCAAACTTCATCAACAACCACCATCAACCACTGCACCTGTCTACAAAGGCACCTCCCCGAATCACCCTCGAGGAAGTCAACCTTGCATTCTTGGTAGTACCTTTAGTACTCAGGTTTTAGTCATTCCGTTCAAGTTATTCTATGATCTTACCTTCACTTCCCAAGTTCGTCCATAACCGCGGACACGGCTTTTCGAAAAGATTTACCCTGCAGGGGTGTACAATGTTTGCCACGCGTACCGTCCGGCCCATTACCTAAGCATTAGCTCTCTTCCTTGAAAAGCCGTCTGGGTGGGAGCGGTGTCGACTTCTCCCTCGTTAAGGACTAACCCAAGATCATCAGTGAGGACGGGACAGCCGTGCCTTCAACACCCTGCCCGTGGCCACTCATTTTCCTAAACACCACCATCCTCATCCCAGTTCATACCACCATCTTCACGCACGCGCAAATGGAAGCTCAAACTAGAGGACCCTGGCTAGCCCCACCCGAGTTATTTAGTCTATGAGGGTTCCTGCTATTGCATAGGCCTCACGCATGGTTGCACGCTCGGTCTTGGTTCAAGAGGTAAAGAACTAGCACTTAGGCGGCGAGAACGAGACAACCCACCACATTCCATGTGGCCTCTCATCCCCGCCTTTAAACATGTTATTATATGTCACCACCATTTTCCACCATCATCCGAACATTCCACCACAGTTCCAACAATAGCATATCCACCGGACGACTAAGCATTTCACTAAGCATGGCTAAGCATAAACATAGCGGATATAATTAACTCAGGCCAACACATCAATCCTAGGGATATTAGGAGGAAACAGGTAATGGCATCGGAAAACATAATGCATCTAATAGGATACTCTAATCCAACCAAATTGACATTTGGAATCGCATGCAATATTATAGTGGAGAAAATATCTGTGGAAAACATAGGAGGAGACATGCTCAGAGGGGGGATTACGCTTGCCTTGTTCAACGGGCTGGTAATACGGGTCGTCAGGGTATTGTGGAGAAACCCCGACTGCTTGATCTATCGATGCATAAGAACACCGGAAAGAACACAATCAAATATCACTCAAGCAAACCAAATGCAATGCTCATACACATGATGTCATGACAAGTTTGATGCACTGAAATTATTATACCCAATGTATCAATTTAAATGGGGTGCAAAATAATTAAATTGACAAGGGAGAAGAAAGTCCCATATCTGGTTTTAATGCTTTCCTGTGCTATGTATTCATGTAAACATGCATGTAAATGATGCTACTGATTAGGTATTGAGTTGCGGAACATTTAGAGCCTTTCAACATCATTTTTGGAATTCTTTTGAATTAAATATGAATTTCCAAAGTGGCATTTCAGTACTGCCATTTTTAGTATTTTCAACATACAGAGGGTTTAAATTGGTCAATTATGTCCAAATAAAATATGGATGTGTAGAGGGTGTCAAGACAAATTTTTAGACACCTTGTTTGCTCAATTTGGAACTACAGAGCTTAAGTTATGAATTTTCAAAGTTTGCTCTTTATTCTGCAATTTCTGTAATTAATTTCAGGAGGCAAATTATTTTATGTTAACATGTGTCAAGAATGACAGAAACATTTAGAACACACTTTTCTGAACATGTGGAAATTTAAATCATCCAAATTGGAGCATTTTTCAATTTGTTATGGATTTTAGAATTAAAGATTTGAGCTGCAATTCTGTTTTCTTCCTTTTCTTTAAAACAGAGAACACTGCCGGAACGTTTTTCACCGCGTGGCTGGCTAGCCAGAGCCACTGACTGGTGGGCCAGCGGCCACGCTGGCAGCCACGCGAGCAAGCGCGGGCCCAGCGGCCGGTTTGACTGTGCACGGCGTCGCGGACGCGCGCGACGGTGATCGCCGGCGGTGTCGAGCACGGACCCGGCAAGCTACGGCACGAGGGGATGCTCTACGAGCTGCTACGGACTCGCACGGGCACGGTGAGCAAAACTATGGCGGCGCCGCTACCTATTGGTCGCCGGAGCGACGGAATCATCCGCGACTTGCGGCGGCCGGCGGTGGTTCAACGGCGAAGCGACGAACGACGGCGAGAGAGTGAGGGAAAAGATGTCCCGAGGACGGCAGGCTCACCCTAGATGCGTGGGAACCACCGGCGTGGACGGAGGAGGTCGAGGTGGGCGGCAATGGCGCGGCGGAGCTTCGGCCGGCGAGGAAGGAGACGGCGGCGATCTCGCGAACGACGGCTTCTCGCCTTGATTCCTTCAACGAGGATGGAGAGGGAGACGCGGCGGAGCAACTGGTGGTGCTCGATCTACACCGGGAGGCCTCAGTCGACGGCGGCAGCGACGGCGAGCTCAACTATGGCTCGGCCATGGCGGAGAGGAAGAAGGAGAGGGAGGGCAGAGGAGTGGTGTCGAGCAGAGGAGCACGGGGGGCCTGGCTGCACCTTTAAGCGCGACGAGGCGCAGGGAGGGGGCCCCGGCATCGCCGTGTCGCCATGGCGCGCGGCGGGTGCGGCTCGGCCGCGCGGTCGCTACAGGAGGAGGACGGCCATTTTGCAATTTGCCCCCTGCGCTTCTCTGTTTTCCTGCCTTTTTCTGAATCTTTTAATTCCAGTAGCATTTCCACCATTTAATTGAGGCACTTAAACAATTTATAAAAATTTGAGAAAAATCATGTAGCCTCCCAATATCATTTAGAAGCACCACAAAAATTGGTTTGGCAAAATAAAAAGTTTTGCCACACTTTTGTTCATAGGGTTTGTTTATGGCATTTTTGGTAAAACTAAAATGAATTTACTTTTGAATTTTGAACCAGTCAAAGTATTAAATCTTGAACCCTTGGAACTTCCTTGACAAATATGGATTGGCATTTGTATTTGTGTTTGCCAAGAACAAGCACATTTGAATTACAAGGATTGAATTTGATTTGGTGCCCTTGTTTCCATTTGTTTCAATTTGTTTTTATCACTTGATTTCAACTTGACACTGAAACAATGGATGCCATGATGCATGAATAAGAAGCAAAAGTGAAAATTTGGTTCAAATTTTACAGTACCAAGAGTGGGGCTGTTACAATTCTACCCTCCTTACAGGAATCTCGTCCCGAGATTCTAAGGTTGCGGAAGGAAGTCGGGATACTCCTCACGAAGACTAGACTCCCTTTCCCAGGTTGCTTCATCTTCGGAATGATGAGACCACTGAATTTTGAGGAACTTGGTGGTCTTGTTTCGAGTCTTCCTTTCTGCTTCATCCAGGATACGGACAGGATGCTCGCGGTAAGTGAGGTCTGCCTGGATATCCAGCTCCTCATGATTGACTCCATGGATAGGATCCTTGAAACAACGGCGAAGTTGGGATACATGAAACACATCATGCACATCGGGGAAGTTAGCTGGTAACTCTAATTGATAAGAAAGATCTCCCCGCTTGGCCAGGACAGTGAAAGGGCCAACGTAGCGAGGGGCCAATTTTCCCTTAATTCCGAAGCGGCGAACGCCTCGGAGGGGAGAGACACGGAGGTAAGCTTTATCACCAATTTCATAGTGAACCTCCTGATGATGCTTGTCATAATAACTCTTCTGCCTAGACTGGGCAATCTTCAAATTCTCTCGTATGATTCTGACCTTCTCCTCAGCTTCATTGATAATATCCGGACCAAAGAGTGCCCTCTCTCCGGTCTCGGACCAATTCAGCGGAGTTCGGCATTTTCTTCCATACAGAACCTCGAATGGGGCCATACCCAGACTGGCTTGATAGCTGTTGTTGTAGGAGAACTCCGCGAAGGGAAGATACTTCTCCCAATCTTTGCCAAAGGAGATTACACATGCCCTGAGCATGTCTTCCAGAACTTGGTTCACCCTTTCAGTCTGACCGTCAGTTTGAGGGTGGAAAGCGGTGCTAAAGTTGACACGGGTTCCCATGGCTTGTTGGAAACTAGTCCAGAACCTGGAGGTGAACAAACTTCCACGATCAGAGATTATCTTCTTGGGAACGCCGTGGAGTACGACGATCCTGAAGCATACAGATCTGCCAACTTGGCAGCTGTGATGTCAACACGAACAGGGAGGAAGTGAGCCACTTTTGATAGTCGATCAATGATTACCCAAATGGCATCGTTTCCTTTGGAGACTTCGGCAGACCAGTAATGAAGTCCATACCAATTTCATCCCATTTCCACTTGGGGATTGCAATAGGGCGAAGAGTGCCGGCAGGCCTTTGATGTTCAGCCTTTACCCGTCGACAGGTGTCGCATTCAGCAACGTACTTGGCGATTTCTCGCTTCATCCGAGTCCACCAGAATTGTGGTCGAAGGTCTTGGTACATTTTGGTACTACCGGGGGATAGATAGAGGAGATTCATGAGCTTCTTGGAGGATCGCTCCCTCAATTTTCGTTTCTTTGGCACCACTAGACGGTCACCAAAATAAACTATTCCGGAATCATTGACAGAGAAACATTTGGCCTTTCCGCTAGCAATGTTCTCCTTGATTTTTAGAATACCCTTATCACGTTGTTGCGCCTTCTTTATCTGGTCTTCAAGAGTAGACTTGATCTCCAGATTTGCTAGATAGCCAGAGGGAACAATTTCCAGGTTCAAACGAGCGAACTCTTCGTGAGAGCAGGTTGAGCCTTTTCAATCATCAGATTGTTGCAATAGGACTTCCGACTTAGCGCGTCAGCCACGACGTTGGCTTTGCCGGGTTGATAGTTCAGACTCACATCATAGTCCTTGATTAACTCTAACCAACGCCTCTGCCTGAGATTTAAATCTGGCTGGGTGAAGAGGTACTTCAGACTCTTATGATCCGAGAAAATCTCGCAACGGTTACCAAACAGGTATGGTCTCCACTGCTTCAGAGCATAGACACCGCGGCAAGTTCTAGATCATGAGTTGGGTAGTTGTGCTCATGCGGCTTCAATTGGCGAGAAGCATATGCCACCACATGGCCTCTTGCATTAGTACACAGCCCAAGCCTTGAGGAGGCGTCACAGAAGACGACAAAATCCTTGCTGGTGTCCGGCAGGACGAGCACAGGAGCAGATGTGAGTTTGGCTTTCAGTGTCTGGAAGCTCTCTTCAGCTTCGTCCGTCCACGAACTTTCTACCTTCTTGAGAAGGTCAGTCATGGCCTTGGCTATCTTGGAGAAACCTTCGATGAATCGGCGGTAGTAACCGCCAATCCGAGAAAGCTACGGATGTCCTTGACTGACATTGGAGTTTTCCAATCCAAAATGGATTGAATCTTGTCGGGAATGACTGCCACACCATTAGCGGATATCACATGACCAAGGAAGACAAGTTTATCCAACCAGAACTCACACTTGGAGAACTTGGCATAGAGGCGGTGTTCTCGAAGTCGTGTCAGAACCAACCGAAGATGTTCTCATGCTCTTCATCGGTTTTGGAATAACGAGGATGTCATCGATGTAAATGACGACAAACTTGTCGAGATAATCCATGAAGATGGAGTTCATGAGCCTCATGAAAGTAGCTGGAGCATTGGTGAGACCAAAGGACATGACGGTATACTCATATGAGCCATAGCGAGTAACAAATGCCGTCTTTGGGATATCCTCCTTTCTGATCTTGATCTGATGGTATCCTGACCTCAGATCCATCTTGGAGAATACGTTGCACCAGCTAACTGATCTAACAGATCATTGATCCGGGGAATAGGATACTTGTTCTTGATTGTCACCGCATTCAACGGCCTATAATCAGAACCAAACGAGGAACGGTAGAATCCCTCTTCTTGACGAAGAGTACCGGACAACCCCAAGGTGAACTGCTAGGCTGAATGAAATCCTTCGCTAACAGCATCAATTTGCTCTTTCAACAGAGCCAACTCTTCCACCGGCATACGGTAGGGCTTCTTGGAAATCGGAGCAGTACCGGGAAGCAGATCTATGACAAACTCCACACTTCGATCAGGTGGCATGCCAGGCAATTCTTCCGGGAACACATCCGGGAAGTCACACACCACGTGTATTTCATGAATTTCAGGAGGGGACAAGCCTTCCATAAAGCATAGAGTGATCTCCGGTGAGAGGGGAATGATTGAGGATGGAGGTCTTGATAGGCAGACCAATACTCTATGGTGTCACCGGAAGAAGTGGTTACGGTAACGGTCTTGGCAGCGCAGTCGAGATTAGCCCGGTATTTTACTAACCAGTCCATGCCCAATATGACATCAATGCCGTTGGACTTCAAACCTACCAACGCGAAAGGGAAGGACAGATACCTATAGTAATAGATACCTCAGGGGTAACCCCATCGGTTTGCCATTTGGAGCCAGGCGTGGAGATCACCAAGGACGGCGCATCTTCCGAACGGGATGTTGTGGTCTTTTGCAAATACTATGGAGATGAATGAATGCGATGCGCCAGAGTCAAACAAAACTGTAGCGAGATTGTCGTTGATTCGTAACTCACCCATGAGTACGCCGGGGTCTCTTCAGCTTCTTCGCAGAGACGTGGTTCAGGCGACCACGCACAATAGGTCCAGCCTTGCCAGCTGGAGTGGCGGGGGCTCGTGCAGGAGTTCCCGTGATAGGGCCTTTTGGGGGCACTCCCTGGAGTAGTGGCCAGCCTGGCCACAGCTGTAGCAAGTGTTTCCAGGAGGGACAGATAGCTGAGGGCGATACCCACTTCCGCTCGCCCCAGGTGTCGAAGTAGTGGGGCACGGCGGTGGTGGCCTGTATCCCGCGGCCCTGGCATGAATGGAGCACGCGGCACAGCGCTGTAGGGAACGAAAACCCTGCGCTTCTTGCTCTGAGAAACCGAGGAACTCGGGGGTCCCCTTGTGCTGGCCTCTTGGAAGCCTCAAATTCCTTCCTTCCCTGCTCAAGAGTGAGAGCCTGGTTGAACAGCTCCTGGTAGTTCTGGAACTTGAAGGGCAGCAACTCATAGCGGAGCCTCGGCGCAAGCCCCTTGCGGAACAACTCTTGCTTGTCAGCATCATTGGTCACGTCCCGTGGGGCGTAACGAGAGAGATGGTTGAATTTGCTCCCATAAGCTCGGAGATCCATATTACCCTGGTGCAGATCCAGGAACTCCCTCCTCTTCAGGTCCATTATTGGCTGAGGTATGTAAGCCGCACGAAAGGCTGTGCGGAACTCCGCCCAAGTGAAAACATGGTCTGCAGCGAATAGCGCCACATGACTCTCCCACCAGCAGCCAGCCGCACCAGTCAGGAGGTAGGTGGCGAAGTTGACTTGCTCGGCCACTGGGACATGCAGCGCGCCGAACTGGCGCTCCAGAGCGCGAAGCCAGTCATCAGCGTCCAGCGGCTCCTTAGCATCGGCGAAGGTGGGAGGCTGCGAGCGCAGGAACTCCGTGAGAGTGTTGCACTCATTCCCGTGCATTCTGCTGCACCAACTGCTCCAGCAGTCGCTCATTGCGCCCGCGGTTTTCCTCAATGGCCATCAGACTTGCGCCATTGAGGGCGGTGGCGGCGGTTCCTCATCATTGTTGTTGCCGCGTCCCCCTCGAGCCATTCTGGAGAATTGACAAGACACAGTTAGTATCTATCTCCGAATGGTCGAGACAATAGCATTAGCGTCTACTCAAGTACACAGACTAGGGACGATAATACTTTGTGTAACAACGAACAAGGGACCAACAAGATAGAACTTGGGTCAAAGATCAGCATCATGTACCACTAGCGTGAGATTCAAAGGGTTAAGAAACCACTTGATTCAACCCACACTATCCGGCACAATCCGGGACCTTCTGTTCAAGTCCTTGGGTTAAAACCCAAGCAGGAATAAGTGATTAGGCTCCGTAGGGATAACAGGGTTCTTAAACATCTGAGTTGATTTCGGACTGTATCGCGGCGGGAGCAACCGGACACATAACACTAAAGGTCCACATAACACGTAGTATTGGGTTCTACCTTCAGTGTTATCCTAATAATTTTGAAGTCACAGATGAGAAGTAAAACTTTAAACCCAAATCGAGGTAAGATTGCTCCGAGATTAGAGGGTAACCAGATAAGGAGTAAAAAGAATCCTAAGATGGTTTTAACAACTCATTTTTAGGTTAAAAATATTTTCACAAACACTAGACTCAACGTCGACCAGTAGAAGGGTTTCCTACAGGCAGTACTGCTCTGATACCAACTTGTAGCGCCCCGACCCGACTGCTATACAGTGATACTGTGTCCCCGGTTATCCGATACCACCAGACACACTATCAAAGCATAATAGAGAGATCAAGACTTGTGGAACAACTGGCACATCACAGACTCTACGACACAAATCATATAGTTCAACTCTTATAATAGAGAAAGATACCAAATGACAACCAGAGGTCACAGACCCAACAGTACATCATGCGGAAGCAAAATAAGTTGTTCTAAACAACAAGATCCAAATTATGGCCTAAGAGGCCTATAGATAAACATTCCAGCGCTAGCTGTTCCGGGATGTCCCAAGCTGCCAACTGGGAACCCCAGATTACTCGTCGACGTCCACATAGAACCCACCTTCAGCGTCGGTGAAGTCCTCCACTGAAAATTAACAAACGACGTTGAGTTCGACGAACTCTGCAAGATTATTAGAGCTACTAGCTCAATGATAGGCTTTCAAAGGTTTTATGGCTATTTTGCATAAAGCTGGTTTTCTTCATAAGAGACATCTGGCATCGACTAATCAGAATATTTTCAAAAGGGGATAAGAAGTAAACTCTTTTCTCTTGATCAAACTTCATCAACAACCACCATCAACCACTGCACCTGTCTACAAAGGCACCTCCCCGAATCACCCTCGAGGAAGTCAACCTTGCATTCTTGGTAGTACCTTTAGTACTCAGGTTTTAGTCATTCCATTCAAGTTATTCTATGATCTTACCTTCACTTCCCAAGTTCGTCCATAACCGCGGACACGGCTTTTCGAAAAGATTTACCCTGCAGGGGTGTACAATGTTTGCCACGCGTACCGTCCGGCCCATTACCTGAGCATTAGCTCTCTTCCTTGAAAAGCCGGCTGGGTGGGAGCGGTGTCGACTTCTCCCTCGTTAAGGACTAACCAGGATCATCAGTGAGGACGGGACAGCCGTGCCTTCAACACCCTGCCCCGTGGCCACTCATTTTCTTAAACACCACCATCCTCATCCCAGTTCATACCACCATCTTCACGCACGCGCAAATGGAAGCTCAAACTAGAGGACCCTGGCTAGCCCCACCCGAGTTATTTAGTCTATGAGGGTTCCTGCTATTGCATAGGCCTCACGCATGGTTGCACGCTCGGTCTTGGTTCAAGAGGTAAAGAACTAGCACTTAGGCGGCGAGAACGAGACAACCACCACATTCCATGTGGCCTCTCATCCCCGCCTTTAAACATGTTATTATATGTCACCACCATTTTCCACCATCATCCGAACATTCCACCACAGTTCCAACAATAGCATATCCACCGGACGACTAAGCATTTCACTAAGCATGGCTAAGCATAAACATAGCGGATATAATTAACTCAGGCCAACACATCAATCCTAGGGATATTAGGAGGAAACAGGTAATGGCATCGGAAAACATAATGCATCTAATAGGATACTCTAATCCAACCAAATTGACATTTGGAATCGCATGCAATATTATAGTGGAGAAAATATCTGCGGAAAACATAGGAGGAGACATGCTCAGAGGGGGGATTACGCTTGCCTTGTTCAACGGGCTGGTAATACGGGTCGTCAGGGTATTGTGGAGAAACCCCGACTGCTTGATCTATCGATGCATAAGAAACCGGAAAGAACACAATCAAATATCACTCAAGCAAACCAAATGCAATGCTCATACACATGATGTCATGACAAGTTTGATGCACTGAAATTATTATACCCAATGTATCAATTTAAATGGGGTGCAAAATAATTAAATTGACAAGGGAGAAGAAAGTCCCATATCTGGTTTTAATGCTTTCCTGTGCTATGTATTCATGTAAACATGCATGTAAATGATGCTACTGATTAGGTATTGAGTTGCGGAACATTTAGAGCCTTTCAACATCATTTTTGGAATTCTTTTGAATTAAATATGAATTTCCAAAGTGGCATTTCAGTACTGCCATTTTTAGTATTTTCAACATACAGAGGGTTTAAATTGGTCAATTATGTCCAAATAAAATATGGATGTGTAGAGGGTGTCAAGACAAATTTTTAGACACCTTGTTTGCTCAATTTGGAACTACAGAGCTTAAGTTATGAATTTTCAAAGTTTGCTCTTTTTTCTGCAATTTCTGTAATTAATTTCAGGAGGCAAATTATTTTATGTTAACATGTGTCAAGAATGACAGAAACATTTAGAACACACTTTTCTGAACATGTGGAAATTTGAATCATCCAAATTGGAGCATTTTTCAATTTGTTATGGATTTTAGAATTAAAGATTTGAGCTGCAATTCTGTTTTCTTCCTTTTCTTTAAAACAGAGAACACTGCCGGAACGTTTTTCACCGCGTGGCTGGCTAGCCACAGCCACTGACTGGTGGGCCAGCGGCCACGCTGGCAGCCACGCGAGCAAGCGCGGGCCCAGCGGCCGGTTTGACTGTGCACGGCGTCGCGGACGCGCGGGACGGTGATCGCCGGCGGTGTCGAGCACGGACCCGGCAAGCTACGGCACGAGGGGATGCTCTACGAGCTGCTACGGACTCGCACGGGCACGGTGAGCAAAACTATGGCGGCGCCGCTACCTATTGGTCGCCGGAGCGACGGAATCATCCGCGACTTGCGGCGGCCGGCGGTGGTTCAACGGCGAAGCGAAGAACGACGGCGAGAGAGTGAGGGAAAAGATGTCCCCGAGGACGGCAGGCTCACCCTAGATGCGTGGGAACCACCGGCGTGGACGGAGGAGGTCAAGGTGGGCGGCAATGGCGCGGCGGAGCTTCGGCCGGCGAGGAAGGAGACGGCGGCGATCTCGCGAACGACGACTTCTCGCCTTGATTCCTTCAACGAGGATGGAGAGGGAGACACGGCGGAGCAACTGGTGGTGCTCGATCTACACCGGGAGGCCTCAGTCGACGGCGGCAGCGACGGCGAGCTCAACTATGGCTCGGCCATGGCGGAGAGGAAGAAGGAGAGGGAGGGCAGAGGAGTGGTGTCGAGCAGAGGAGCACGGGGGGCCTGGCTGCTCCTTTAAGCGCGACGAGGCGCAGGGAGGGGGCCCGGCATCGCCGTGTCGCCATGGCGCGCGGCGGGTGCGGCTCGGCCGCGCGGTCGCTACAGGAGGAGGACGGCCATTTTGCAATTTGCCCCCTGCGCTTCTCTGTTTTCCTGCCTTTTTCTGAATCTTTTAATTCCAGTAGCATTTCCACCATTTAATTGAGGCACTTAAACAATTTATAAAAATTTGAGAAAAATCATGTAGCCTCCCAATATCATTTAGAAGCACCACAAAAATTGGTTTGGCAAAATAAAAAGTTTTGCCACACTTTTGTTCATAGGGTTTGTTTATGGCATTTTTGGTAAAACTAAAATGAATTTACTTTTGAATCTTTGAACCAGTCCAAAGTATTAAATCTTGAACCCTTGGAACTTCCTTGACAAATATGGATTGGCATTTGTATTTGTGTTTGCCAAGAACAAGCACATTTGAATTACAAGGATTGAATTTGATTTGGTGCCCTTGTTTCCATTTGTTTCAATTTGTTTTTATCACTTGATTTCAACTTGACACTGAAACAATGGATGCCATGATGCATGAATAAGAAGCAAAAGTGAAAATTTGGTTCAAATTTTACAGTACCAAGAGTGGGGCTGTTACAATTACGAACCGAAAACGGGGAGGAAACGGTGCCCGAGGGCACCACACCACCCCACGGCGCGGGCCCACCCTTGGCCGCGCCGGGGCATGGTGTGGGCGCCTCGAAGCCCGTCTCCAGCTCAGTTTCGACCTAGACTTCCCTTTTGTTATGAAACTTTTTGCTATATAACCACCGGATCTCCCGAGGTCCGTATATCGCTTTCTCGTCGTGTTTTCGTTTCGGGTTGTTTCTGTTCAGATGTCGTCCCAGGGTTCATCTTCAGAGAAGTACGTGTTGCGACGTCGACGTGAGCTCCTCTGTGACCTCGATCAGGGGATTTTCGTAGGATGGTCAGAAGAAGAAAGGATCACAGCTAGGCGCAAGGATATGGATCAGAGCGTCAAGGAGTAAGTAAAGGAGATGTAGTTAAACAAAGAGGGACAGATTGCTGCAAGATCAAGGACAAGCAAACCTACTTTTGTGGGATCAATTAACACTCAACGTGCCTTTTCTCATAATATGCAGGGAGCGACACCGCTTGTACCGGATTTTAGCTCTTTTCCTGCAGTAACTGAGGCTCTTCGAGTCACTGATGAGTTTTGTGATCAATATCGAGTTCTGAGGATGGAGGTGGAGATACTCCAAGAGGAGAACGACAGGCTTCGCCGCATGCTAGAGCGGTTCCTGTCCCCAATCAAGATCGTCCCACCATCACCACCGAAGGAGTAATTCATCATTGGTATTGGCATTCCCTTAGATTGTTCCAAGCTTGGGGGGAGTGCCGCGGTCTCATCACCATTATCTTTTACCTTTTACTTTTCAGTCGAGTCATATCATGAGTAGAGAAGTTATCATATAGGATGGTTTGCAGTGTGGAAGTATCTCTCTTTAGTTGGTTATCTATGTATCCCTTGGTGTGAGTCGCCGTTATTGGAATATTAATGAGAAGTTTTATCATTTACTTTCTGCACACTTTATTTTACTTTGCAAATTTCTGTCATATGAATGATCTTGTTGTTAGTGTAGGCATCACTTTGGGAGCATCAAGTAAATCTATTTGGTTTTGGCAAACTTAGCATTGGTCAGTAGCAACAATACTTTGAGGCTTAAGTAGAAAAGAGGGGATTGCATGTAGATACATTATCTCATTATCTTTCTTTCTTGGTGGCTCATGAGCTTAGTATTTTCAAGTTAAAATTATTTGTGTTTACAAGGAAGATTGCATGATTGTTGATATTACATTTATATTTGTTTGTATCCCTCCACTCTTATGCTTGCTACCCAGCCTTGCTAGCTAAAAACATGTACTGAGAGGGAATGCTTCTCGTGCATCCAAACTTTGAGCCAAAACCCATGCCATTTGTGTCCACCATAACTAACTATATGTGGTATTTCCTGGCCACTCCAAGTAAATACTTCATGTGCTGCTTTAAACTATTCAAAAGTTATTACTCCTTATTTGTGTCACTGTTTACTAGCTCATGAGGACGGGTTGGATGTGTTTATGTCAACTGTCAAACAAACTTTACCACCAGACTAGCGGCATATACATCCGCTTATCCATTAATTTTGCAAAAAGAGCTGGCAAATGGGGTGCCCAGTCCCAATTAATTACAACTTTAACCGCTTAATTCTCTTCACATTTTTGCCCTGATTTATCAGTCAAGCAATGACAAACAGTGAAATATCTGCATGTGTAAACAAAAGAGAAGAGGGATGATCTGGCTTGCTGGTAGAAATAATGTCCTTCATGGGAGCCGCTCTTAAAAGTCTGGTTGGCAGGGGTCATATTGTACTTTCCATTTTCTGATTCGTTGACAATTCTCATACACCACTCAAAACTTATATTTTTATTCTCTATATGATTTCAAAAACTTAAAAAGCTCTAGCACATGATTTAATCCCTGCTTCCCTCTGCGAAGGGTCTTTCTTTTACTTTTATGTTGAGTCAGTAAACCAATTCCCTTCTTTCTTAAGCAAGCATTTGAGTTGTTGTGATTCAACCATCTATATATTAATATTATCAATCATGTTTGTTATCCTTCCTTGTTTTGCACAAGTCTTTTATCTGAAGGAATATAACTTTGAAAGTTATCAATGACTGTAAAAAAATTGAGATAATTGAGCATGCAAGTTCTTCAATATAGCTCCAATATAAGGACTCTACTCGAAAGATAAGTACAATCTGTTAATTGTTCTCTGACCAAGAACGAAGTTTGCCATCACCAAACTATGATTTTCTTTATGCACCTTTATTGTGGTTTCCATTACTCGTTCCAAGATAAGTTATATGAGGGGAAATTGCTGTCTAAAATGATTTGTGTATTAATACATGTTGATGCTTCTTGTCCGTATTCTTTATTATCGACGCTTCACTCAATAAACCTGTGGTCTTGTTTACTGAGTTCAGCTTTCGCTTGGGGAGAAGCGAGGTCTAAGCTTGGGGGGAGTTGATACGTCCATTTTGCATCACTATTTTATATCATAATTTACTGCTATTCAGTGATATATTTCATATTTGGATGATATACTTATGTTATTTTATCTTGTTTTGCATGTTTGATGATTATTGGAGAATTAACTACCGGAGTCAGGATTCAGCTGGAAAAAGCATCGTCAAGACACCCTATTTCTGAAGATCAACAATTCACGGAAAATATACAGATGTTCCTATTTTGTCAGATGCCGGAGCCAGCCAAAAGGGGAGGCTGAGATGGGCCATGAGGGGCCCACACCACCCCATGGCGCGGCCCCCCCTCTGCCGCGCCGGGGCATGGTGTGGCCACCCTGGCCCACCTCTGGCGCTCCCCCTTCGCGTATTTCATCCCCCAGAAACCCTAAGACGGGGGGAGTCATCGAGGAAATATTCCGCCGCCTCCACGAGGCGGAAACCACAGAGAGAGAAAAAGCTCTCCGTCAGGCAGAAATCTGCCGGGGAAATTCCTTCCCGGAGGGGGGAAATCATCGCCATCATCATCGTCATCACGCCGGACTTCATCGGGATCATCATCATCATCTCCACCGCCATCACCATCATCTCCACCGCTCCACTTCGTTCCGCTGTAACATCTAGGGTTATACTTTGTGTAGTTCATAGGGGAAACTTTCCCGGTGTTGATTACTACTTGTGGTTGATGCTATTAAGTTTTATCGGTGAATTGAAGTATATGTCCAGATTGTTATTCATCATTATATCACCTCTGATCATGATCCGTATGATGTCTTGTGAGTAGTTCGTTTAGTTCTTGAGGACATGGGAGAAGTCATGCTGTTAGTAGTGGAACTATGTTGAGTAATATTTAATGGTTTGATATTTAAGTTGTGGTGTTATTCTTCTAGTGGTGTCGTGTGAACGTCGACTACATGACACATCACCTTTATGGGCCTAGGGCAGTGCATTAGCATAGGTTCACCCACACAACACTTATCAAAACAATAAAGATTAATCAGCTGTAGGAAGCGAAAGCACTTGACGAAATTCCCGTGTGTCCTCAAGAACATTTTGCCATCATAAGTAAAGCAACCGGCTTATCCTTTGCTCTAAAAAGAGTTGGGCCACTTGCTGCAATTATTATTACTGTCTTTTATTTACACGTATTTTATTTATCTGCAATATCAAAAACCCCTAAAAACTTGTCTGCCAGTATTTACAGTGATTCCTTGATCAAAACTACTTGTAAACACCTTCTGCTCCTCGTTGGGTTCGACAGTCTTATTTATCAAAAGTACTACGATACACCCCCTATACTTGTGGGTCATTAGTCTTGACCTTAGCTAGCATCAATAATTGGAGAACTTGGTTCTTGCATAGCAACTTGATCAATAAGAGGAGGGTCTTGAACTTGTTCTTGGGTTGGTGCATCATTTGCTTCCATGGTGGGCGCCGGTTCAACTTGTGATGATGAGGTCTCCACTTGAGTGGAGCTTGGACTTGCTTGAGGAGGCTCGTGATGAATCTCAATGGGGCGATAGAAACCAACGCCCATCCTTCTTATTGCATCTTGAGGTTCCTCATTATCTACATCACAAACATGAAATTGCGCCACTTGGGAGCCGTCATTCTCATCGAACTTCACACTACAAGATTCCACAACTCTCCCGGAGGATTTATCATAGATTCTATAAGTGTGAGATTCGGCACCGTAACCAACAAAAATAACCTCTAAAGCTTTAGACTCGAATTTAGATAAGCGATCACTTTGATCTTATAGAAACACTTACAACCAAAGACTCGGTAGTAGGCGCATTGGGCTTGTTGCAGGTGAGCATCTCATAAGGTGTTAGCTTCTTACCTTCGCGAAAGAATAGCCGGTTTGATGAATAACACGCCGTGGAGATGGCCTCGTCCCACAAGAAGAGTGGAGATTTAAACTCCGCCAACATAGACCTTGCCATATCCATGAGGGTCCGGTTCTTCCTTTCGGCTACACCATTTTGTTGAGGGGTTTATGCAGCAGAATATTGATGACGAATTTCCTCTTCACTAAGAAACTCATTTAGGGTGTAGTTCTTGAACTCGGAGCCATTGTCACTCCTAATGGCCAATATGGGAACATTGTGTTGGCGTTGAACTTCATTGGAGAAGTCGATGACGGCTTGTTGAGTCTCATCCTTCGACTTGAAGAAATAGACCCAAATAAATCTTGAATAGTCATCAACAATTACCAAGCAATACTTCTTCCCACCAAGACTCGGTTGAGGGACGACACCAAAGAGATCAACATGAAGAAGTTCCAATATCCTCTTTGATGAAATGATGGTCTTGCTTGGATGGGGAGAATCATGCATCTTTCCTTCAACACAAACCCTGCAAAGACGATCTCTAGAAAAAGAAACATTGTCTTTTAGTCCAAGAATGTGGCCACCCTTGTGAAGACTTTGCAAAGTTCTCATGTTGACATGGGACAAGCGGCGATGCCACAACCACACCACGTCGGCCTTTCCGAATAGGCATATTGCTTGAGTGTTGGTTGACCCCAAAAAGTCCACCACAAACAACTCATTTTCAAAATACCCAACGAACATGACCTTTAGAGTCTTGCTACTCAAGAGTACCACCATATCAATAGTGAAATGGACATCAAATTTCATCTTATTAAGTGCACGAACAGACATTAAATTTTAACCGAGGCATGGCATTTATAAGGGTGATATGCTTTGCAACTACCACCTTGCTGAGGCCCTTTACCTCTGCTTTTGATTTATCACCATAAGAGACGGTTGAGTGATTTATATTTGGTCCCAACTCCGTCATGATCTCCCTGCTTCCGGTCATATGACTAGTGTATCCACTATCAACCACCCATTTCGACCCACTGGAAGCATAGTCCTACAAGAAATCATTGCTTGATTTTAGGTACCAATCTTGCAATGTGTCCTCTTTGGTTAGCAATAAGGGTCTTAGGAACCCAAATAGCACGAGCAACATATCCATCATAAGGACCAACATATTTTGCATAAACATCACCATAATAATCAACATATAGAATGTAGTTAGGGTTAGCATCTCCCACAAAGTCACTACGAGTGGTCTTGCCCCTAGTGGCATTTCCACTCGCAATGGGAGTCTTGGTTTGTGCGGGCTTGGCCTTGTTGTTGCTCTTCTTCTTCTTTGCCTTGGCTACATAACCAAGACCCTCCTTCCCTTTGTGTTGCTTTTGCTCAACAACATGAGCAACAACCTTTTCTTTACCTTTGGGAATTGAGGTCTTGGCACTAGTGGCCTTGGCAAGCTCAACCTTCAACCTAGCATTTTCCTCAATAACATTTACATGATCACAAGAGGGAGTAGAGGTGCTAGGTGAGTCAAGTTTAGAAAGTTGAGTTTGTAGTTGCTCATGAGACTTGACTAGAAGAGAGTGAGTACTTTCCAAAGCCTTGCGAGCCTTGTCAAGTTTCTCAATGTCTCCACTAAGTCTAGCATTAGCAACCACAAATTCGGCTTTCTCCTTTTTAATCACTTTATATTTCGCAATGGCATGATCTCTTTCCTTAATGATTTTAGCAATTATTTCATCATTAGTCTCATCAAGAGACTCAAGTCTCTGCTCAAGAGAAACCCTATACTCATGCTCTTCTTCAAGAGACACATTTAAGGATGCTATGGTGAGAGAGTCCTCTCTCTCGATTCTACCCTTGACCTCAAGAAGGTCTTCGGACGCACCAAGTTGTCTCATGAGAGACTCAACATGTTTCTTAGCTTCACCTTGCAAGTTAGCCACAAAAGTATCGAAAGCAACAAGTTCTTTCTTAATCTCAAGACTAGAGATATCATCCATTTCATGCATAGTCTTAGGAGGGGGAGATGATACCTCGGTGGCCTTAGCCATGAGACAACGAGCGGTGGTGTTGGAGATATTCTCATTGGGGGATTCAAAGAGAGAAGGTGGTGAAGTTGAAGTAATGACCAATGCGGCCACCTCACGAGTGGTTTCTTCTTCTTCTTCGGAATCATCGGAAGGATATTCTTCTTGAGTCATCAACACGATTCTTGGTGCTTTCTTGAAGAATGGCTTCTTCTTGACAAAAGGATTCTTTTGAACCATCTTGGATTGACCCTTGGGAACAAGCCTTCCACCATGTTCTTCTCTATTCTCATAGGGACACTCTTTGATAAAGTGATACTTGTCATGACAATTAAAGCATGTCCTTGTTCTTGTTGCAAACTCCTTCTTTCCACTTGGATTGTTCTTTAGATCAACTTGAGCCTTTGCCTTGGCCGGGTCACGCCAAAATGTTCTTGAAGCAAGAGGCAAGTGATCATGATAGGCTTGTTGGAGATCATCGGAGAGAATGTTGCTTGGACATTCCTCAATTTACACATCATCATCTAGGCTCACCACTTTGGCCTTCAAAGCAAGTGAGGAGCCTTGTTTCATCCCCATGGCCCTAGCACGATTGTCTTGAGCATTCTTGGTGGCAACCTTGAAGGCTTGCATTTCTTGCATAACTTCATTTGATGTCATTTGGAGGTAGTTGTGTCTTCCTTGTAGAGCCTTCAAGTCAACGGGCTTGAAGGGCATGAGAGCATTCACATACTTCCTCTTGATCCAAGCATCATCCACATACTTTGCCCCAACATTAAAAAAGGCTCGGGCAAGGGTCTTGAGTCTTCCATACATCTCTTCATGACTTTCACTATCAAGCATGTAGAAGCCTTCGGCATCATTGTTCAAAGCATCAAATCTATTCCTCTTCATACTCTCATTCCCAAGGAACACCTCGGATAGGCAATCCCAAGCTTCTTTGGCGGTGGTGAGATGTTGGATGTGATAAAGATTCTTTTCTCCAACGGCAAGTTCAAGCATGTGAAGAGCGGAGGCATTGAGTTGAGCATCCACCACTTCTCTTCTTGTCAATTTGTTAGGATCAACGGCCTTGTATCCCACTTGAATGATCGATCCAAAGCTCGATAGAGGCACTGGTGATATGAGATCTCATTAAGTGTTGCCAAGTAGTAAAAGCCAATGCATTAATCTTAGGTGGAGGACCTAAGGGGTTTATGCGAGCATGAGGGATAAGTGGGTCGGGAGAGTACACATAAGGGACCTCATGGTACTCGGGCTTCCTGATAGAAGGATTTTAGTATGAAGTGTTTTATAGTTTCCACAGGGATCAAGCAATCGGGGGTTACAATTTCTAGCAGTCTAGCCAACACAATATGGGGAAGTTTTCGACAGAAAATAGCAGGAGTCAATCAAGGACTCAACATCTCCATAAACAAAGCAAAATAGCAAAGAGGCTAAGAAAGAGATTGCTCATACAACAAACATATCATTACTGGATTCAGTGTTACAACCAACAACAAAGGAGGCTAAGAAAGAGGAATGATTAGCCACAGGTGCACGGTTCAGAACTTCTGTCAAACAGTTTGCAGACGCTAGAACTGAAGAACTCACTCAAGCAGCAAAAGATTGAGAAGAAACAAGCACAAGATTGAGGAGAGGAGGGGTTCTTCACAGAGGTTGTTGAGGTGGTACGACTGCAACTCTGCAGATGAAGACGGTGGCGATCCTGACGACAATCATCCCCAAGCCATGGTTGAGGCTCGATCTCCAAGGGAAGGAATGAAGATCTTCAGCTTATTCTTCCTTCTTCTCTCCCGATCTGGATCTCGATCTCTGCCTTGCTTGCCGCCCTGGTGTGTGGTGGTTTGGAAAGTGTGAAGAGGATGGTGGTGGTTGTTGTCGCTCTGCTCTTCTTGTTACAGCCGTCCGGAAAGCGCGGTGGAGTGGTTGGAACTTTTCCAGCTCAGCCCTCCAGCTCTTGAGTCAGCCGCACAAGAAGGTCCCCGCAGCAATTCTTCTCCAACTTGGTCCTTTCTCTTGCTAGTGAGCTTCTAAATGAAGAAATAGATGCCTTTTCGCACCAACCTGACAAAGACAAATACTATGTATGAATATGTTCAATTATGCAAATTGTCACTGAATTGTATTTGTGTATAGAGAGAACAGATGATCAAAAGCATGAGTTTCATAGCAAAACCACAGAAAATGAGCTATAGGAAATGAGCTGATCAAATTCCCCCACACATAGATCATTGCTTGTCCTCAAGCAACAAAATTGTTTCTGACAGACAGTTGAGACATGAAACCTTGAATGTTTAGCTCCAAGTTTCACTAAGAGTTCAATGCATCTTACAGTTTAGATCAAGTAACAACCATCTGGATCATTAGTACTTTCAGAATATAACTAGCTAGCCAAAAGGGATAAAGAAATTGAGGCAAGGTCACTTGTAATGTCTTTTTCAAAGGCATTTTCCAAAAAGAAGTTTACTTCCCAATTTTTCAACACTAAACTGGAAACTGTTGCAATGAAGCTTCACTTGCCACCGATCCCGAGACCACAGCAAGCTAATGCCAAAAATTCAATACTTTTTCAAACTTTTTAGTTAGTGCTTCACCTATCACAGATCCAGGGATCATGATGGGCTAATGCTAGAAAGATAGCTGAATGTTGCTTAATTAGTGCTTCACACAACACAGATCCCGAGATCATGCAGTGCTAATGCTGGCAATTAGGCGAAAATTAGCTGAGAGGTTAGTAGAGTGAATATCAAAATGTTAGTGCTTCACATGCTACCGATCCAGGGATCATAACATGCTAATGCAAAACTAGTCAGTGGAACAAGCCTCTGAAATAGACATTTCATATGTGAATCCCTCAATTTCAATCCAAATCACCCAGCAGTTCTATTATGAAAATTACCATGATCTAGATGTTTCACTGAGCAAACTACAAGATACAGAGAACTAGGAGGAAGCCATAGTGCAAACATGCAATATTTCAAGTTCAACTGACAGCAAGATTTAGAATGTACTCCTTTTAATCATAAGAATGAGCAAAATTTTCAAAATTTACAAGAAATTTATGATAAGACCACAAATTTCGACAGAATATGCAAACTGAATGTGAAATGAGTTGAAAAGGAACTATTGCAGCTGACAGAAACATGCACAAGCTTCTCCCTCTCTCCTCAAGTATGAAGTCCCATGAATACAAACCATGTCCTGACAGAGCAACAGGACTGACAAGAAAGTGAGCAGTGCCTGACAGAAAAACATGATCTTCTCTGCAACATCCCCTGATCTCCTTCCACTTCAAGAACCCGAAAATAACTTATATCTGGACAAGCATATGATAAAGATGAAAAGAAAAGGAAAATAATTATAAATGGTAAAAAGGATATCTTGGGCTGCCTCCCAAGGAGCGCTTCTTTAAGGTCATTAGCTTGACCAGCCATCTCATTCAGAAACAATGCTTGGAGGATCAGCTACAACCTCAGCTGACTCCTCACCGTCTTCAATTTCCATAGAATCACCCTGGTGGTACTCTTTCACACGCTGACCATTTACCATGAATGTACCCTGCGATGGGCTTTTAGCAAGAATCACTCCATTGGGAAAAGCTTTCTTCACAAGACATGGTCCATACCATCTAGACTTGAACTTCCCAGGCAATAGATGGAATAGAGAATCATAGACCAGCACTTGCTGACCAGGGTAGAATACCTTCTCAAAATGTGTCGATCATGCCATGCTTTGGTTCTTTCTTTGTAGATCCTAGAGCTCTCATAAGCCTCTAGTCTTAGCTCTTCCAATTCACAGAGTTGCAATTTCCTAGCTTTGCCTGCTAGTGCCATGTCCAGATTGAGTTTTCTTATTGCCCAGTGTGCCTTATGTTCCAATTCTACAGGCAAGTGACAAGCCTTTCCATAGATGAGCCTGAAAGGGGACATGCCTATAGGAGTTTTGAATGTTGTTCGATATGCCCACAATGTGTCTGACAGTTTTAAGGACCAGTCTGTTCTGCTCTTTGATACAACTTTTTCAAGGATGGATTTGATTTCTCTATTAGATAGCTCCACTTGACCATTGGCTTGTGGGTGGTAAGGAGTTGTAACCTTGTGATTGAACACACCATATTTTTCAAGGAGAGCTTCCAATTGTTTATTGTTGAAATGTGCTCCACCATCGCTGATAATGACCCTTGGCACTCCAAATCGAGGAAAATGGTGTTCTTGAAAAGATTGCAGACAGACTTCGAATCAGCATGCACTGTGGGGATTGCCTCCACCCATTTGGATACATAATCTACTGCAACCAATATGTGCTTGAATCCATTAGATGAAGGAAGTGGACCAATGTAATCAACACCCCAAACATCAAATAGTTCAACTTCAAGGATTCCCTGTTGTGGCATCTCATGCCTTCTTGTCATTTTTCCAGTTCTCTGACATGGGTCACATTTCACCACAAACTGATGAACATCCTTGAACAAAGTTGGCCAGAAGAAGCCTGCTTGAAGTACCTTTGCTTGAGTTTTTGCAGCTCCAGCATGTCCACCATAGGCTGAAGAATGGCATTGCAGAATTATATCTTGAGCTTCTTCTTCTGACTCACATCTCCTCATTATTCCATCCTTACAGTGCTTGAAAAGATAAGGTTCATCCCAGTAGTATTCCTTGATATCATGCAAGAATTTCTTCTTCTTTTGATAACCAAGATCCGATGGCAGCAGCCCACAAACAAGATAGTTAACTATGTCAGCATACCATGGTGAACTGTCTTGTAACACACATGCTTGCATAAGGTTTTCTCCTGGCAAATTTTCTTCAATAGGTATCTTTTCAACAGGGACACCTTGGATTCTTGAAAGATGATCTGCTACTAAGTTCTCTGCTCCCTTTTTGTCCTTGATTTCTATATTGAATTCCTGCAGAAGAAGTATCCATCTGATCAATCTGGGTTTAGAATCCTTCTTGTTCAACAAATATTTAATTGCAGCATGGTCTGTATAAACCACACACTTGTTGCCAACCAAGTAGGGTCTAAACTTGTCGAAAGCAAACACTATTGCCAAAAGCTCCTTTTCTGTAGTTGCATACTTAGCCTGAGCTGAATCAAGAGTTCTGCTAGCATAACTGATAACATGCAGGTGCTTGTCTTGTCTCTGTCCAAGTACTGCCCCCACTGCATAGTCACTGGCATCACACATTAGCTCGAATGGTTTTGTCCAATCTGGAGCTTGTACCACTGGAGCTGAACAGAGTGCTTGTTTCAGGGTGAGGAAAGCTTGTTCACATTCTTTATCAAAGATGAATTCTACATCTTGATGCAGCAACTGAGTTAATGGTCTTGCAATTTTGGAGAAGTCTTTTATGAATCATCTATAAAAACCTGCATGACCCAATAAGCTTCTAACTTCCTTAACATTACTAGGAAAAGGAATCTGCACTATTGCTTGCACCTTTGCTGGATTCACTGCAATTCCCTTTTCAGAGACCAAATGTCCAAGCACTATCCCTTCTTCAACCATGAAATGACATTTTTCCTAGTTAAGGACCAGACTATGTTCAGCACACTTCTTTAGCATAGCTTCTAAGTTCTTCAAACAATCCTCAAAACTGCTACCATAGACTGTGAAGTCATCCATAAATACTTCCATAATCTTCTCAGTGAACTCTGAAAAAATGGACATCGTACATCTCTGGAAGGTTCCTGGGGCATTACACAGACCAAATGGCAGCCTTCTGTAGGCAAATGTGCCATAAGGACAAGTGAAGGTAGTCTTATCTTGATCAATTGGATGGATTGGAATCTGTAAGAATCCTGAGTAACCATCCATGTAGCAATAAAATTTGTAGCCTGACAACCTCTCCAGCATCTGGTCAATGAAAGGCAATGGAAAATGATCTTTCCTTGTAGCACTGTTCAATTTCCGAAAATCAGTGACCACCCTCCATTTAGTTGCTTTTCTAGCAGACAGTTGTTCTCCTTCTTCACTTTCTACCACTGTTATGCCTCCTTTCTTTGGCACAACATGAATAGGAATTACCCACTCACTGTCAGAGATTGGATAAATTATTTCAGCCGACAACAATTTCAGAATTTCCTTTTTGACTACTTCTTGCATTGGGGGATTTAACCTTCTCTGAGGTTCCCTTGTTGGTTTGACTCCTTCTTCTAGGTAAATTCTATGGTTGCACACTTCTGGACTGATACCCTTAATGTCAGAGATGGAGTATCCAATAACCTGCCTGTACTTCTTGAGAAGGCTGACCAATTTTTCAGTCTGAGATTCAGATAACTTTGAACTGACAATAACTGGAAATTGCTCTCCCTTACCAAGAAATGCATATTTCATGTGCTCTGGTAGAGGTTTCAACTCAATGCCTTCACTTGTTTCGCTCACTGCATCATCTTCTCTAACCCTTTCATCTACAATTTGGTAGACAGCATAATGAAGCACCTCTGGATCAGTTTCTTCTGGAATTTCTTCAGTTAACACTGTCTTGTCAGTAAACATTTTCTCAACACACTGCCCAACAGTATCAATCCTCATGCAAGAATCACCAGGAAAAGGGACATGTGTTGGATGCTTCATGTCAAACATAACTTCTTCAGTTCCAAACCTCAGAGTGAGTTTAGCACCTTTTACATCAATAAGTGCCCCTGCAGTTGACAGGAAGGGTCTGCCTAGAATAACTGCCTCTACTTTATCACTCATGTCCAAGACAATGAAATCAACTGGATATGCAAACTTTCCTACCTGAACTAGAACATCTTCAAGAATGCCAATAGGTTTTCTCAAGGATCTGTCTGCTAGCTGCAATGTTATAGAAGTAGGCTTCAATTCTCCCAGTTTCATGTTTCTACAAACTGAAGCAGGTAGCACACTAACACTTGATCCTAAGTCACACAATGCACCGAATGATTTCTGTCCAATATTGCAGGGAACACAGAAACTTCCAGGATCATCCAACTTAGTTGGCAAAGCATTCTGTATAATGGCACTGCATTCTTTTGACAGGGTTATCACTTCGGGCTCTTCCATATTTCTCTTCTTTGTAAGCAGGTCCTTGAAGAACTTGGCATACATTGGAACATGCATCACTGCATCCAGTATAGGAATAGTTATCTGCACATCTTTCATGACTTCCAAGAATTTGTTGAACTGCTTGTCATCTTTTGATTTCTCCAGTCTGTCAGGGAAAGGAATTCTGACATTTTCTATTGTCTTTCCTTTGTCAGTTGCTTCCTTCTCCGCAATCACATTACCAGCTTCTTTACTGCCTGTTTTATCCACATCCTTCTGTGTAGTCCTCAAAGCAGGAGCTACATATGGCTTTGGTACTGGGAGTATAGGTGTTGTATCAACTCCAGACCTGGTTGTAACAGCTTCAACAGCAGAGATTGCACCACATAGAGCCTTGGGGTTAGGTTCAGGCTGTGCTGGCAATCTGTCCTGATGCTTGCTATCTGCTGAACTGCCACAGATGCTCTCCAACTTGTTGTTGAGGGTTCTCATTGAATCCTTGATACCATGAACATCTGCATTCATCTTATTCATCAGTTCAACTTGCATTCTCATTATTGCTACAACCTCAGCTGACTGAGAACTGTTTGCTTCATGCTGCCTCTGAAAGTTCTGACCCAACTGATGTGTGAAAGGTTTATTCACCACAGTTGACTGTCCAGACTGACTTGGAAAAGGATTCTGATTGTTCTTGTAAGAGAGGTTAGGGTGATTTCTCCATGATGGGTTATAGCTTTGTGAAAATTGACCCGTGCCTGTGACTGCCCTTGGGAATAGCTTACTTCAGAAACTGAGGGGCCTAGGTTGGCATAGAAAGTACACTCCCCTGACAAATGCCCAATGTTGCCACAGACATCACATCCTTGTTGAGCTGTGTAAACAGATGAAACAGAAGAAGATGCACCTGATGACAGAATGCTAGCCATCTGCTTGTTGAGTAATTCCACCTGAGCTGCAATGGCATTTTGAGAAGAAAGTGAGTGCATGCCAGGTGAATTGACTGCCACAGCTCTTTCATCTGTCCACTGGAAATGGTGTCAAGCCATTGTCACATCCCAAATTTTGAAACTAAGAAAAACTTAGTTTTACAAGACCCAAAATTCAGAACCAACAAAAACTTTTTGAAATGTTTCACTGATGATTGTGTTTTCCTTCCTGTTGCTATGTTGAACCTAGTGTGACTTGTTGTTTAAATTGTTTGACTAGTAAAAATAAGACACAACCAATATAAAAATATATTTAACTTTGGTGATCATGTCATGACAAGAAAAATATTCCATGTATCTTTTCCATTCTTATTTTGGCCAACTCCATTTCAAATGATACTTGGTTTGTCAACAACCAAAATCAATACCCATTATTTGAGGAAGTAAAAGTATTTCCAAAACTATGTGTTCCCAAAAATATGGAGATCTATATTCTATCTCCTATCTATCTTTAGCCTTGATATTTTGCATTTGTATACAACTCCCATTTTATAAACTCCTATTTTCACTCTATTTGAAAATAACACTAGTGGGAAATATATCACCCACATATTTCCTGTTTCAAATCTTTCTGAAAACTATTGAGCTATGAGTGGAGATATTTCCTAAACATCATCTTGTCATAATTAAGTGTGATCTTTTTATAAGATAGTATTGTTAAAATATGTAAAGGGTGGTATGATTAATTCTTGTGTTTGAATTGTGTGGACTTGGTAGTGGTGTTGATCTGGCTGTGATTATTTGCTTAATGGACTCCTGATTGAATTAATTGTTAATTCTTATTTTATTGTTTGCTTGGGTGAAAAACCCCACCATTGTACTTGAATGTTAAGTTGAAAACACACTTGATCACAATGGGGAGTGTGACTTGAAAATAAAACAATACTTCTATAATTACTCACACCTCAAAATAAATCTTGATTAAAAGAAAAGATCTTATTTAAAATTCCTTCTCTACCTATTTCTCTATTTTGTTATAACCATTATTTTTATCTTATAAAATCCAGAAATGAGATGATAACCATTTCATTATCATATTACCCTCTCCTCAAAATATTACTCTTCAATTACAAAGGTATTTCAATTTGTCAAATTGATTTTTTCCAAAAATACCATATTTGAACTCTATGAACAAATTATGTTCAAAACATTTTATTTTGAAAAACCAATTTTTGTGGAGGCTCTACTTGGCAAGGGGAGCCTACCCAAATATTTTCAAATTTTTCTAAAAAGTTTTAGTACCTCAAATAAATCCCCAAAAGCTGCTGGATATTAAAAAGGAAGCAAAAGAAACAGACAAGGGCTTAGTTGCAAATAGGAAAAATAGCCCAGGGGGTTTTCTGGAAGAACGTCGTCTTCTCTGTAGCAGCCCGTGGCCGCGTCGCCGTGTCGACCGCCCTTCGCTCCCGCCGCCCGGACCCCCCCCCTCCCCCCCCTCTCTCCGCTCTCCGCTGTCCAGGAGGAGGATAAGACCCCCACTTCGACGCACCCCTGTCCTCCCTCATCCACTCGTCCATCCCCTGCTCCCTCCCTCTCTCCTTTCTCTCCACCACGGCCGAGCTCGAGCTCGCCGTTGCCGCACGCATCGCCGCCGTTCTAGGACGCCCCGAGCAAATCCGAGACCACCATCCTCTCCGCCTCACCGTCCTCTCCATTCCCGTCCAAGCAATCGCCGCGGGGAGCCGCGAGTCGAGCGGCCCGTCCGCGTCTTCTTCCGCTCCGGCCGCCGCCTTTTCAGGAAGGTTGCGAGCAGCTCCGTCCACCATTCCCCACCATTCTTTCCTCTCTGAGATCCCCTCCTCGTGCGCTACCTCATGGACATCATGTTTTATTTCTAGGACCACCGGAGCCGCCGTCGCCGTCTCGCGTCTGTCGTGGACGACCTCGACCGCGCTGTCCACTGGGAACTCGCCGAGATGATCTTCTGCCACTCCCAGCGTCCCCAAGCCTTCCTCTCCTCGAGTCCGTCCTCGCCATCGACTGGCAGAAGCCCTAGGTGAGCACGCCGTCCTCGCCCCGAAGCTCCAGCTCGCCCGCGCCTCTGTGCGTCAAGAGGAAGAAGAAGAGGGCATACCCCTTCGCCGGCGCGCGAAACGGGCCGGCCCAGCACGGTGCTGCTTGGCCCAGCTCCAGACCTAGCCCGTTTCCTTTTTTTTTTTAGTGGATCTATTACCTGTTTTTAATTCCTGTTAAAATTGCAGTGTAGTTTTAATTCTTCTGTGGTGGATCTATGTGTGAAATAAATTTGGTATAATATTTTAGTGTTCCTGTGTGTTTTCTTAAACATGCCACACTGGTTGCTTACTAAAATTTATTTTTAATTAATGTCTAGATTAAAACTTGTAAAAAGTATCTTTTCCACTAATTATTTAATATCTAGAGTTTTATAACTCCAAATATTGCAAACTAAAATTCCCTGGAAAGCCTGAAGTGATACCTTTCTAGATCTGTTGGTCTTGTATGCAAATGAAGTCTAAAACAAAAGTTCTATTCATTCTTAAAAACACATCAGTAGCTCTTTGATGATTTTTGTAGATTTTTAGGAGGTGAATTTTGGAGCAAATCCAATTGGGTTGTCTTCTATATGTGTAGGAGAACATATCCCTAAATTGGTTTGAATTTAGGAGTCCTTGATTGACTGTGGTGGTAATTATAAGGTTTAGGTCATTTCTGCCTAATTTTGCTATGCTTATTTATTTTGATGTGGGAATATTGTGTGTGATTAAAAGGTATGCCTTGCTTGTTAATGATTGTTGTGGTACTGTGCTTGCATGTTATTGTTGTTTATCATGCTATAATATGTTAGTACGGTTAGTGGCATGTGTTAGGCTTAATTGAGTTAAACAGGTGTTGTCAGTGGTGATTGAAGCAACCAACAAGTAGTTAATTATGCTTGTGTTGCTTGATATTTTGAATTTGCCAGATAATCGTTTTAACTAAGTTTGGGCTACTGATTTCTTAGGTTTGCTAATAATGTATAGCCTTGCTTGTTAGTAGAAACTATTTGATGACTTAACTTTTGTCTGAAGTATTTCCTGTTTAAGGAAACATGTTTGTCAGGTACCTCTAATTGAGGATATCTTGGTGCCCATTTGTTTTGGCATGTGTATGGTGTTATACTCCTGACTAGTATAATGCCCTTGTAAATGTGGATCTTAGTTTGTTGCGTGATTAAAATAGTGCTATGTTGTGGTTTGTTCCTTGTTTGTATACCACTTGTGGTTTGGTTTGCTTATTGAGTGTTGTTTTATTTTCATGTTGCGACGCTAGAGATAAACGCTACTGGAGTGGTATTTGGGAAGGATTTATCGGAGAAGGATGAGAGTTTATTTCTTTGGTCAACAAGGAGAAGTCCAGGAACATCATGCTGAAATCAGGCAAGCTATTCTCTGAGCTTGCATCTATATACATCTATTTTGGTTCACATGTTTTACTTATAAAGAGCATAAGTGACTTATGTGGTGTTTGCCACTAAAGCTATGATTTTGAAAACCCTTTGTTTTAAAATACAAATATATTATTTTGACACCCTATATGGAGATATTAGATGGAAATTCTTTTCCAAACTATAGGATGGGAAAAATATTGTTTACTCAAAACTCCTTTGAAAATACTTGTGTGGTTATGGAATACCGAGATGTCGGTGTGGAAGTGAAGAAATGGAGAATGGGGATGTTTATGAAAAATGCACATTGTGTCTTTGTACTATGACGACCAGCCAATAACCTGTGCGACCACATTTACCCACATATGGGCAAGGGCGTAGTCATATAATTTGCTCATATTAGTATGGGATGCCTCAACAACGAGGATGACCTCGTTCCATGAGGGGATGGTTTGGTGACCTACCCCTGACCTGGGTCCTAACACGATGGTGGGAGGATTGAAGGGTTCGCTCGCCGGGCAGAACTACGAGTCCTCACACTTAGGTTTCCCGACGGGGAATCTGGACTGGGTGTAGATGGAAAGGATGATAAATTCGTAGCGGTAGGGTCCTATACTAGCATGAGCAAAGGACAGGCTATGGTCGGTGACTCAACTTCACATACACCTTGTATGGCGGGACGTGGCTGACACGATGAGTTACCGGATGGGTGTGGGAAAAGCGTGCTACCTCTGCAGAGGGTAAAACTATTCGAATAGCCGAGTCCTCGGATATGGACAGTTGGAAAGAACTGCTTTGACCATGTGCAAGTTTTGGAAATGTTTAAGATTTAAAAAGGAAAATGGAGATGTTGTATTTGTGCAACTATACCGACGAGTCGGTATGAGGTTGCTGGAAAAGAGGAGGACCCTGAGGGGCTATGATCGAGAAGTGCAAAGTTTTGTGTCCTGAAAGTGGAAAATGTTTTATGCAACTATACCAAGGGGTTGGTAGAAGGTTGTTGGAAAACTGATTTGACCAGGAATGATTCTGGTCGGAAAAGGAGGAGTTTTGGAGAAATAAACAAATGGTGATTTTCCGGGAAAATATTTATAAAAGAGACTTCTTACCTTTTTCAACAAAGATGTATTTTCGGGAAAACGTTTTAAACGAGACTTCTTACAAAGACAGATTTATGGGAAAAGTTCTAAAAGCCTTCTTTTCTTTTCAATAAAGATATAGAGATTTCAAAACAAAGTTTATCAAACAAAAGTCTATCCTGCCCTTTTCAACAAGGATATAGAGTTTTCAAAGCAAACGAAGTTTTATTTAAACAATAAAAAGAGTAGTGCATGCTCATTCCGGGGGTAGTTTGCGAGTACATTCAAATGTACTCATATTGGTTTCGTCCCTGACTATTGTCTTAGCCAGATTCTGAAGGGGAGCAGCTCGAAGACGAAGTGGTTAATGACGTCAATGCGAACTAGGGCGCTTCCCAGTCAGCTGCCTGTAGGGTTGGCAAGTGACTTGGGCTCCACGTTGTTTGGTGATTTCCGCTGCGAGTACCTGATGAAGTTATGGCTTCAATCAAGTAAGTAATTTATTCGGTATTTATGGGTGTTCTGTGATACCAATTCGAGTTATGTGCAACAACAGACTGATCGTGGGATTGTTGCAGGAAACATAACGGGTATCTCGGATACCTAATCCGGGGTCCCCACAGCCATGCTCTCAATTAAACCAAATGCTTCATCAAGGGTTTTATTCATAATCCCTCCTCATGCTGTAGAGTCAACAAATGCTCTTGTCTGACGTGTCAAACCTTTGTAGAATGTTTTGCAGGACTAGCCACTTCTCAAGCCCATGATGGGGACACATTCTTATCAAAGAGTTATACCTCTGCCAACAATCATACAGACTCTCATCATCAAACTGGCTAAATCTGGTGATCTTGTCTCTATATTCTGCTGCCTTGGTAGGAGGAAAGTACCTCTCCAGAAATGCTTGCAGCAAATGCTCCCAGGAATCAGTCAAGTGAGAAGGCAAAGAGTGCAACCAAACTTTAGCTCCATTCTTCAGTGAAAAGGGAAATAGAGACAGCTTAATAGCATCTGGGGTAACACCATTTTGCTTCAAGGTATTGCAATATTCAAGGAATGTTCTGATATGCTCATGAGGATCTTCAACTGTAGAACCTCCAAATTGCGAATGCTGGACCATATTTATCAAAGCAGGTTTCAATTCAAAGTTATTTGCCTGTATGACAGGTGAGATGATACCAGAACAGGAACTCTGATCCTTTGGGATCCACAGATCCCGCAGCAATACTCTCTGATCTCCCATATCTTCAGGTAATGCAGACTGTCTCTCCTTGGCTTCTCTTCTTCTTCTCAGCAGGGTTCTCTCAATCTCTGGATCAAGAGGAAGTAGTTCTTCTTGTCCAGTGATTTCACTCATACATCAAAATCCTGCAGACACAACCACAGAAAAACACTAGCAGACTATTAGCTCTGTTAGTGCAGTAAAACGAAATCACGACTAGATCTGCTATACTTTTGCTACCGTCAAATGTTGATCCCCGGCAACGGCGCCAAATTGATCGAAGGATTTTAGTAGGAAGTGTTTTATCGTTTCCACAGGGATCAAGCAATCGGGGTTACAATTTCTAGCAGTCTAGCCAACACAATATGGGGAAGTTTTCAACAGAAAATAGCAGGAGTCAATCAAGGACTCAACATCTCCATAAACAAAGCAAAATAGCAAAGAGGCTAAGAAAGAGATTGCTCATACAACAAACATATCATTACTGGATTCAGTGTTACAACCAACAGCAAAGGAGGCTAAGAAAGAGGAATGATTAGCAATAGGTCCACGGTTCAGAACTTCTGTCAAACAGTTTGCAGACGCTAGAACTGAAGAACTCACTCAAGCAGCAAAAGATTGAGAAGAAACAAGCACAAGATTGAGGAGAGGAGGGGTTCTTCACAGAGGTTGTTGAGGTGGTACGACTGCAACTCTGCAGATGAAGACGGTGGCGATCCTGACGACAATCATCCCCAAGCCATGGTTGAGGCTCGATCTCCAAGGGAAGGAATGAAGATCTTCAGCTTGTTCTTCCTTCTTCTCTCCCGATCTGGATCTCGATCTCTCCCTTGCTTGCCGCCCTGGTGTGTGGTGGTTTGGAAAGTGTGAAGAGGATGGTGGTGGTTGTTGTCGCTCTGCTCTTCTTGTTACAGCCGTCTGGAAAGCGCGGTGGAGTGGTTGGAACTTTTCCAGCTCAGCCCTCCAGCTCTTGAGTCAGCCGCACAAGAAGGTCCCCCGCAGCAATTCTTCTCCAACTTGGTCCTTTCTCTTGCTAGTGAGCTTCTAAATGAAGAAACAGATGCCTTTTCGCACCAACCTGACAAAGACAAATACTATGTATGAATATGTTCAATTATGCAAATTGTCACTAAATTGTATTTGTATATAGAGAGAACAGATGATCAAAAGCATGAGTTTCATAGCAAAACCACAGAAAATGAGCTATAGGAAATGAGCTGATCACTTCCCACCTATGGGCTTGGTTATGGATGAATAAGATTTCTTAGGGTCGGTTTCTTTATCTTCATCCCCATTCTTTTCCCCCTTTTCTTTATCGGAATCACCCGTGTCGGAAGAAAGGGGGTCCTCTATAGGGAGAGTCTCCGACGGAGGCTTGGTACAAGTGAGTTTCGTGAGCATGTCACGTATTGCACTAAATTGGGTATCCATGGACGATCTCAATGATGTTTCCATCTCTTTGAGATCGGCCATGGATGCCGGAGTCCCTTGGCCTTCCGGAGGAACCTCTCCCAATGTCATACTTCTCTTAGGCGGTTAAGCCCAACAAGAGAGCCGAGGCTCTGATACCAATTGAAAGGATCGTATGACACCTCGAGGGGGGTGAATAGGTGCTACTTCAAATTTTAGTACCTTTTCAAATTAGGCTTGACACAAAAGGTAAATTCGCTAGATATGCAACTACGGTGAATTTGCCTATATGACAAGCTAGCAACTAACAAGATAAGGGCGATAAACAAGGATAGAGGTAACCGAAGTGAAAGCACGTGGAGACAATGATGTATTCCCAGGTTCCTCCTTTTTAGGGGAGTACGTCTCATTGGAGGGGTGTGAGCTCGCCACCACAGGCTACTGACCGCCACAAAGTCTCACCCTATTCTCCGATGAACCGCACCACAAAGGATTGGTTCACCTTCCACTATCGGTTCCCTTCGAGGCGGAAACCGGAGCCTTTACAACAACGATTGGGGGCTATCGAACAGCTACAATATGTCACAAGAACAACAAGTGAGTACAACAAGGGGTTAGGTTTTGCAAAGGGAAACCCTAGAAAATGATCCCTCAAGTGAATGAGGGGGAAATGTAAAAACGCCTTGGTTAACTTGTAGATCGGGGTCTTCTCCTTCGGATCTCCAAGTATGAGCTCGATTGTGTAGAGGAGTTGGGAGATCAAGGAGCTTGAAGCTTTCATTTAATGGAGGAGAGAGAATCTGAAGCTTAGCCTTGTCCGGAGGTAGGTGGAGGGGTATAACCTTTGCACGCCTCCGTTACCTTTTGGGAGGCCTACGCCCCATAGAAACTGTCTACCTGAGACTGTCCCTTGGCCCGCGGGTCTGACACAAGGTTAGAATCCGAGCTCTTCCAGAGTGGTATCTCACTGATGGCTTGGGCCCCCCCAGAAGGGGGCCTTCTTTGCCTTCCACCTAAGCTACGCAGGAAAGGCCCAAAGCCAATCCCAGGGAACAGTAAAGCTTCATAGGGTCTTTCTGTCCAGGTGCAGGTAGTCCGATACCCCTCCCAAAATATGGCCATTATGAAGATCTACGCGAGCCGGCCTGGGGCCGACCTGGCCGGCCTGGAGGTCGACCTACCTTCAGAACTGTCCAGCCTAGGCAGAGGAGGCCGAGCTGGGCCGGCCTCGAAAGTCAAAGGCTGGCTGACACCAAGCCTGGGGCCGGCCGGGCCGGGCCAGAGCCAGTCGAGGCCGGCTGGGGGCCAGAGGCGGCCGGCCTGAGCCCGGTCTGCGCTCTGGCAAGAGGGGGAGGCCAGCTGGCCATCCGAAGCACCCGGCCTGAGGGGAGGCTAGCCCGGCCAGGCCGGCCTGAGGCCGGCATGCCTGCGCTTCTTCTTCTGTTTTTCAACGTCTTCTCTCCATTCCCTTTTTGCACTAGAGAGATCTTCTTTTATCGTTTTCTCTCATGTTTTTCTGTACGCACTTAACAAAGGGTTAACCACTCCAAGTGTTGTGATCAAACATCAAAACAAAGATTAGAGGACACATGTCCTTTCATAGACCCACTTGCATGTGATGGGACGAACACCAGGAGAAGGGGAAACCAGATCCCACGTGCCAGTGTGCTTAAGTGCAGCAATCTCCTCAGCCATCGCAAGCTGCCATTCAGACTGAGCCATGGCATCCCGATAGGAAGTGGGCTCAGCAACAGCAGAAAGACCATACTGGGAAGGAGAATAGCGATCAGGAGACCATAATGAAGGCCGAGAACGAAGGTTATGAACAGGTGTACACAGGGAAGGTGGCGCTCCGGAAGTAGAGGGCATGTCAGAGGGATCATCCTCAACACGAGGGCGACGAGTGTAGTGGAGAGGAAGGGAGAAAGGAGAGGGCACACTGGAGGGGTAGGTGGAGAGGTAGGTGACGAGGGAGGAGAAGAGGGTGGTGTCAGAGGAGTATCAGAAACAGTGGGACGCGCCGGAGGTGGAGGTGGAGGAGCAACATGAGGCATAGAAGGAGATGTGTCGGGGAGTATAAGGAGGGTGATATCCTCAACCGAAAAGGTCGAGGCGGTAGGACGCGGATAGTATGAACGAGACTCATCAAAAGTCACATCACGGGAAATACGTAGCCGAAGATTGACGGGATCCCAACATCGATAGCCCTTGTGCTCATCACTGTAGCCAAGAAAGACACACTCAACCGACTGACCAGTCAATTTGGTGTGTTCGCGTGGAGCAAGGAGAACATAGCACACGCACCCAAACATGCGAAGAGCAGAGTAGTCAGGAGGACGACCGGAGAGACGCTCCATAGGGATACCACCTTGCAAGGCAGCCGAAGGCTGGATGATGATAAGATAGGTGGATGCGGAAATAGCCTCAGCCCAAAAGTGGGGAGGAAGAGAGGCGGCGATCATCATCGCACGAGCCGTCTCGAGGAGGTGGCGATGCTTGCGCTCAGCAACACCATTCTGAGCGTGAGCACTAGGACAAGAGAACTGGGCAAGAGTACCCTGCTCGGCAAGAAAACCATGCAACATCTGGGAGATATACTCACCAGCCGAGTCAGTACGAAAAACATGAATGGACGTGGAAAACTGGGTGTGGACCGTGGCAGCAAATCGCTTGTATATAGAGAGAACCTCGTTGCGAGATTTCATAAAATAGAGCCAAGTGTAGCGAGAGAAATCATCAATAAATAGAAAATAGTAGCGATGACCCCCTTTCGAATCGAAGGGGCAGGACCCCATACATCAGAATGAACTAGGTCGAAAGGACGCTGAGAGATAGACTCACTCGTAGGATAAGGTAACTGAGTCTGTTTGCCAAGTCTACAACCATTACAATGTAAAGAAACATCGCCAGAGACAGACCCTAAGACGCCTTGATGCACTAACAAGGACAAGCGAGAGCCACATATATGACCAAGTCGATGATGCCACTCCTGGAAAGACGCAAAAGAGGAGGCAGCAAGAGCATGTGAACTGGCGTGTGTGGGGGTAGCAGAAGGAACACGAAGCCATTCAACCTCCCCAAGGCCCTGAGCCTCACGACGCCGAGGGACAGCTCCAACTAGAGCCTTGGTGTGACGATCCTGAACAGAGCAAGAGTCGGTATCAAGAATGACACGACAATCAGAATCAGTAAGTTGAGCAGTGGAAAAAAGATTCATGGTAAGACGGGAACATGAGAAACAGTAGGAACAGAGAAAGACAGAGTAGAAAGGGTGCCACGACTAGCAACAGGAAGAGGTGTACCATCGGCAGTGAGAACATTGACAGGAGAATCAAGAGGTCGAAGAAAAGACAGGGCGGAAGAATCAGAAGACATGTGAAAGGAAGCTCCAGAATCCAGAACCCACGGAGATGTACCTGACTGTGTAGGCGGCGGTGGCGGAGCAGCAGTAGTGGAAGCAGTGAGCGAGGCAAAGTGCTCGTCGAGGAAGAGCCTGAGGAAGCCAATATACGCTTGAGCCGCACAATATCCTGGTCAGTGAGTGACGGGGTCGACGAAGTCGCACGAGCCGCAGTAGAGGAGCGACTCAGGTCGCGCTGCTTCTGGTGACAGTCAGACTCTGGGTGACCTGGCTTCTTGCAGTAGCCACAGAAGGTGTGAGAGCGATGCCTACCTGATCGTGCATAAGAAGGGCGCCCGCCCACCACCCTGAGGGAGTGGGGAGCAGCGGTCGAGCAGACGACACAGGAGCTCGCGCAACCAGCATAGTGGAGACCGCAAGCAAACCGGCAGAACGGAGGCGTGTCTCCTCAGCTCTAACCTCTGCAAGCATCTCTGATATAGGAACACGACCACAGGCAAGCAGGTGAGCACACTGAGGCTCAAACTCGGGATGGAGGCGAGACAGGAACTCATGGACACGCTGAAACTCCAAATCTGACCTCACTGTCTGACAGCAACGACAAGCACCACAAACAATAGTCCTCAGAGAGTCAAGATGACACCAGATGGCAGAGCACTATGTGTAGAACTCATCAACAGTAGAGTCACTCTGCTGAAGATCATGCTCCTGACGCACTACAGATAGGTAGAGAGCATCACCAGAGGGCTGATAGCGCTGATAAAGCTAAGTCCACATCGCAGCAGCGGTGCCCAATCCCATAAACTCAGAAGCAAACTGAGGCAGAACACTAGCAGTGAGGACAGCAGCAGCACGAGCATCATCATTGCACCACTGAGTATAAACCAAGAGAGCATCTCGATAAATGGAGAGAGACTCCGAGTAATCCGATACCTGCTTGTCATAAACCTCAAGCGCAGCCTCATCAACAGTCTTGGCGGAATCCCGATCAGCCTGAGAAGCATCAGCGGCAAGAACGGGTGGCACCGGTGGAGTAGGAGCCATAGGAGCAATGGGGCACGGCGGACAGGAGACCTTGCCAGAGAGAGCACCCCACAACAGGAGGCCGCGCATGTGGATACGCATAAAGCCCACAAACTCGGCATAGTTGGTGCCATCAAAGATCACGGAACACCGAGGAACAGCAACATAGCCCGAGGGAGACATCACGGGCTCTCTGTTTTTTTTGGCAGTCAATTCAGGAGAGAGAATGTAGATCGAACCGATGCGAACAAAAGCTCGATGGAGGCGAGCAAGCTCGACAGGGCAACGGCCAGGAAGAGCTCCGGTGGCCTGGCCGGAGTAGGGCGGCGGCCGGCGGCAGGCCGGAGTAGGGCGGCGGCAGGCCCGGAGGAGGCAGCGGTGCAGCAGGCCACGGACGGCAGCGGCGCAGGCAGGCCCGAGGGCGACGGCGCGGCAGGCACGAACAAGGTCCGATTTGAGCTCGGGAGAGCTTGATTTGAGCTCGAATTTGCAAGGAGGAAGAAGAAAATGAGAGAGCAGCAGCCGGCCAGCTCGATTTCGAGCAAGGAGGAAGAGAAATCCGGCCAGAATCAGCAACGGCGGTGGTGGAGAGAGACCCTAACCTGGGCTCTGATACCATATTGGAGAATGAGCAACTATCATTCACATGGGGCCAAAGGCCATTACATGTACATGTGACAATATGCAGAGAACCCCTTGTACAATGGGGATATACAGAGAAATGACCTATACACATCTAGCAGATACATCTTAATCTGCATGTGAGTGAGCAAGGGACTAAATTTGACAAGGAACAATGGTACACATCCTTCTGGGTCTTTAAAATCGGAGACACGAAGCCTGCAAGGTTACACAGTAGCCTTTGTTTACACCAATAAAAATATACAATCACTGGTAATCTAGAGAACATAAATATCTACATATATACTTGCAGATCCAAGCCAATGTGTTTAGCAACCTCTATCTTCCTCATAATATACTGGTTCCATGTCTTCTGTCTCGGAAGCTGAAATTAAAATTGAAACGAAAATTGAGTTGAAAACGTAAAGAATAATGAAGGAACGCAGGTTATACAAGAGCAAGCATGCATACCTTGTTCCAAACCGTCCATGTAATCAACCTACGTGCTTCATCCTCTAGAGCCTAAAGCCAATCAGATTGTCATCAATAATTATGAGATTTAGGAACCACACAAATTACACATACATGTTCACCATATATACAACTCGCAGCTCAGTTTTATTGCATGCCTGTGGGAAGCAGAAAATCTCTTGTGATTGTGAACACACATGAACCTTGTAATATTCTATTTAGCATGTTATGTTAGTGAAACGTGTGGGAGCTTCTAGCACTGGGTCTGTCCTTTATATATACTTGGTGTATTCCGTAAGGCTATTTCCAGAAAATGCCATATCATGCATGGTTGTATGTGTATCCCCAGGGCCGGGCCCACCGTGGTGCCAAGTGTGCGGCCCGCACAGGGCCCACGAATTTCAGGGGCCCCAAATTTTTGTATGCCTATATATATATTTGTATAGCGTCTGGACAGAATTGGCCCATGAAGCACAGAAGCGGGCCTGCTAGCGCGTCCATCTCTCGTCTGGGCTCGTGTGGGACTTGGAGCGTTCGCCGCGAGGCCGCGAATACAGAACGACATCGTCGATCGTATCGATCGATCGCATCCACAGCGGCACAAGGGAGCGCCTATGCTTCGACCCGTGCGACGGGAGCAGCGCGTCGCACGGGTCAGTTCTGCTATGCTTCGACCCTGCGCGTACCCCCCTGCGCGCTACTGGGCCGGCCCACTTTTGGCTTCTCGCTAGACTGTTTCGTGTGCGTTCGGCTAGCGTCTGTCTGTTTCGTTCCGACTGATTCGCGTTTGACTGCTTCTCGTTAGTACGATACGATACGTCGATACATAACTGATTCCAAGCGTACGATGGAATCCAGTTCTCCAGAACTAGCATCAGAAATGCAGGCTGACTGCAGCGACTTTTCTTCCAAAAATGGGCAATTGTATTCAAGCTGATTAAACAGCAACATATGTAGAAACAAATACTCACATCAATGCACAAGTAGCACAGATCATAGGACTCATTTCTGATTTAAGCCAGCAATCAATCATAGAAAGTAAACATGGTCCAATCTTTACATTGCAGTGCCATGAGACAGATCCATCAATCCATAATCACAACATTTAATTAATATCCAAACCCTAGGCATTTGGGAACCAGACCGAAACTAGAGAACAGAACACAATGTATCAAAATTTGAATCGTTTTGTTTTTGAACTGCTGTATGATCGAACGTATAAGAATTCATATGTAAGAAAACATCTCCAAAAAAATCTGTGACAACATGATAAAATGTAACAAAAAAACAGGCAGCCAAAAATCATGAATAGGTGATTTAGTACATTTGTATCTGGTTAGAAACTTCTCTCTGTTACCCATTTTTGAATCTCTCTCTGTTTGAAACCTTTTCATTTTTGAATCTTTCTCTGTCTCATCGCCCTTCTGTATTGGATTCCTGAAAAGTAGTGGGAGAATTAGTAGGAAAAGAGGATGGGATTTATCATTTGGAAAAAAAATCAGTAGCTGAATATTAAAAGGGATAAATGTTTTTAGTAATAGTAGTAGAAGTCTAGGTATTAGATGGTTTGAACAGAATGAGTAAGAAAATCTTACTTGGACATGCGTTTTTCCTTTATGATGTGCTAGCATAGAAGTCATTCCGAAGTTAATGAAGTAGATGTGGTGCCTGTGTTTGTTAGTTAGAGAAGGCAAATTTTGCTGCATTATTAGGTATTCATTTTGAAAAAGAAAAAATTGAATTCCCTGGGGCAGTTGAATGCTTACATGCTTCATCATGTGATGTTTGGTAATCTGAAGTTGAATTTCATTGAACTTGTTAATGACAAGCTCGCATGAGATTTTTGCATGAATGGCTTCGACATCAGACTTTAGAGAACAACAAAAAAAAGAAGATTGTACATAACAAAGCAGTTAGTCAGAGAGAAGTGCATTGTATTTTGTAGTGTAAGAAAAGAAAGTATTATTCAGAAAATGTTTACTGATGTGCATACATTTGAAAAAGGTCGCACATTGATACCATCGTACCACTTGATGAATTGCATGACAAAAACCCCAGAGTCATACCTGTATGTTCAGAAGAGTACGTAAAAAGTTAAGTAACATGAAATGAATTAAGGGGCAAAGAAAAAGAATAAATGGAAATATTTTATGAATTATTTTTGTAGTACTTGAAGTTGTGCTTTGGTACGTGAACATGTCTCAGTCCGAACTCTTGGATGTTGAAATATCTAGAGTGAGGGTAACTTTTATGGAACAGAATTTTGAAGTTGTTCGTCACAGTGTTGATTAGTGTCTTGAATTTCTCAAATGATTGGTCTGAATTCAGAACATCGAAAGATAGGTCAATGAAATTTGCCACGATAAGAATCCATTATCTTTCAAAAGGGACAGGTATGTGTACCTGTGTGAAGCAGAAAAAGCAAAATTACTTTGTGAAAAAGAATGTTAAACCTTATAAGAAAACTAGTTATGGTTGGAGTTTGATATGTATTTTATACCAATCCTGCTTGCTCTAGCCTTAATCCTCCAACATTCTTTGGAGATAACAAATACTGTAGTTTCGGATCTGAATGGTTAAGACTAGGGTCCATTAGAAGTTTCTGAAAAAAAACAGGAAAGGCATGATTTAGTTTATACATTTAAGGAATACATTCAACATGACAGTACAGGGGGACTCTGCAAAAAAAGTGAATGGTTCTTGTACATACCGTTTCTTCTTTTATGACAATGTGTCTTAGGATATCTTTTTTGTCTGTCTTTCCTTCTTGAACACGGTCATGTTGAATTGTATTCATTAGATTACCGAAAGAATCCACAACGAACGGGTGAATCCAGCCTCCTTGTCTCATTGATAGAGCTAGTGTTTTTTTGTCAACCCAAACTGTGTTTATCTCAGAAATGCGAGGGCTGAAACAATATTTTTTATGAGAGTGAGTCGCGCGATGTGAACAAATGAATTGACTTAAAAAAGTTTAAAGTATACCTGGAATCTAACTTGCTTTGAACTAGCGTGTTGTAGAAATCTTGTTCCGCAGCAGAAGCACAAATAGGATGAGGCTTCAGTGGAAGGTCATTGATTTTGACACTAGAAGAAGCGGCTTGCGCGAAATCTTTGTTGAGCTTGTGCGATACATGTTGTTGGCCTTGGTCCTCTATTTCAGTCAGCGTTAGCTTCTGGTGGTGGTTAAGCATTGCAGTACCATGTTGTTCCAGTCCTGTGGATGCCTACATGTATGACAGATTGTTACAAAAAAGAAATTAAGAAAGGATGAGGCTTCAAAAGAATCATGGAAGATCACTATTTGTTATCTTGATCGTAAGCTCACTTACCAAAATTCTGGTTGTTTCATCATACTGAAAATCTTCTTCATCGATTAAATCGAAAGAAATATAACCAACGTTGCTTTTTTGAGGTCTTTTTCGACCCATCAGGTGATCATTCAGTGATAAACACTGTGGTGGATCTGTCCTCCCATGTGATTTTGGAAAAGGGTCATCATGGTAATGGAATTCAGGAAATGTAGATCTACCTTGAGAATTTGAATGTTTTTCTCCATTGGACCTCAAATCATGAACAGGTGTGATAGGGCTAGCATCATTTGTAGAATTACATAGTAGAGCAGGTCTACCAGAGTTGAGAGTGGCTGTGAAAACTGAGTTTTCATTTCTTATGAAACCCCAACGTGGAACATTTGTATCGTTAAGTCCAGATGAATGAAGCTGAGGCCTCTGTACCCTTTGGTTGGAATACAGGAACAAGGAATCTGGAATGTTCTTTTGCTTATCTGGGAAAAACGAAAATTCATTAGATTCCAGCATGAATATTTTATTGACCCTAATATATATGTTTTAAAGTATGTGACAAAGGAATGTACCATTGAAGTCTTCATTTGGTATGGTCCAACTAACTTTGCAGTCCTTGAGTTGCCTTTGGATTTCTAAATGGTAGTCAATATCACTTTGCACCCTCATATCTGTGAAGTATCAAATTGGCGAAACATAGAAAATCAATCAACACAGAAAATGTCAGGTATTCCATTAGAAAAAATAGCTTTGAAGCTATAAAAAACTGTAACACCCCGGCCACCCCCGGGCCGGGCCTGTCACCCCTGGCAGCTCTCTAGGATCTCCATACTGGCCCCACAGATCAACACTAGTCTTTTCCGCGCACTTTGTCCTCACTCGTGCGCACCCGGGAACAAGTTCCCGGTCGGTCACCCATCCTTGGAGTGCTCCGGGCCAAGCACGCTTAACCTCGGAGTTCTTTCCGGATGAGCTTCCGGAAAAGAAGTTGCAACTTGTTGACATGAGTATCCTATCAATCCTATTGAGCCCTGAGCCAGGATCTCACATCCTTCCCCCCTTAGAAGACCGACGCCCTCGTCGGTCAGCCCCCAGTCCAAGAACTTCCCCTCTTGGTACACGTCTGTGCGTCCAGTGCCGGCACATGCTCCACATGTCCGCGCCCCTGACCCGCACACGCCCGTGTTGCCGCGAAGGTCGGCTCTGATACCAAATTGTAACACCCCGGCCACCCCCGGGCCGGGCCTGTCACTCCTGGCAGCTCTCTAGGATCTCCAGACTGGCCCCACAGATCCCATGTAATTCTAGATGGTAGATTGATTTTCATAGTTCTTAGTATTCGCCTGACACCATTGTTGTGTTTGTAGTAGTTGGTGTGAACTAGTATGATCATCCTTTTGAGCCCACAGTTCTTCCAAAACTGTTGTTCAGTTTAGTGCTGGTAGGCAAAAAAAAATTAGGTTCTAGTTTTCCAGTTGAGGTGCATGACATGGTTTAGTTTTGTGCAAAAAGTAGCCCAAAACGATGCCAACTTCAGGAACTGAATCAGTTTAAAATGTTTGTGTGAATAGATAGAAAGACATTACTAAGCATAGGTGTAGCAAGGCAACACTTGTTCGCATGTTTCGAACTCATGAAACTCAGGCACAGATTTGCGATGAACTTATGTGAAAATCTTTAATGAGTGCATAAGATATTTCTGAACTCATGAAAAGGTTAAATGGTTGTGTGTTTACTGACAACCAAAAATTGTTTGGTTTGCTTACTCCATTATCTTTTTCTGAAACTTGTGTGCATACTAAGACAAAAATTGAATTTCCTATTGTGTAGCATTCAGAAAAATCGTAATGGATACTAGACAGAAAATTCAAGAAGCAATAAATAGTTTCAATGAGAAGAGGAAGCAGTCAGATGCATTGATGGTTGAAAGCACTTCAAAAAATAAGGTTTGCTTCATCTGTTATTCTCTATTGTGAGAAGATAAAACTGAATGAATCAGGATGTTTGGTCCTTAGAATGATTATTTCTTAACCAAATTGTTTTTAATCTGATGCGAGGTGTAAAAGCTCGGCAGAAGCATGTCCAGTGAATTTACCCGACACTTCCAAATGTGCAATACTTAACTCGCCGATAACTGTGGTATTTACTGACACCTATTTATATGTTTGACTAATCTGTACTTGTACACTTTCTCTGCCTGTTGTAGATGTTAAAAGATTTACTTGCTCTTGTTTACAGATTCAGAAGCAGAATTTGAATGACAAAAATCCACAAAAAGTAGATGTGATGGTTGAATTTGATCAGTTTGTTGTATACCATAGCCTTAAGAAAGTGACGCAGGTTAGGCTTTATATTTGTTTGATAGTTAAAGAAATGATAGCACTTTATTCTCAAGATGTATGTTGTGTCATCACTTTTAGGACCTTGGTCTAGTGGAGAGCAGGATGGAAGCTGGAACCAGTGAACAGGACAATACAGTTGTGTATGCACCTGATGAAATCACCCCATCCATAAGACATTTTGAGGTGAAGTAACATTAGTTTTTAAAAAAATGCTTGATGATTTAAGTCTATCCTTCCAAGAACCTTTCAAACTTGAATTGGTGTAATTTGCAGATGACTGCACCAGAAGTAGGAAGTGAAGTCAGTGGAGGAAAGTTCAATGGAGGTGGGGAAAGAAATAATGAAATCGTAGCTGAAGAATCTGACAGCGCTACAGCACAGGTACATGTTTTGGAGGACAGTTCAATGCTGGCATTTTTTTGTTCGACATGACCTACAAATAAATGATTTTTGCGAACGTAAAACGCAGGATGTTGAAGGAGGTTCTCCTACTGGAAATGAATTATCTTCAGATGATGACAGTGATTGTGATGTTGACAGTTCAGATGATGATGAGGAGGATTACTTGTTTCCTACTCCGGATGAAGTAAAAAATGCTAAAGCTCCTGAAGTTGGCATGGTATTCTCATCGCTAAAAGAAGCAGTCTGGTTTGTCAATGTGTATGGAAAGCTCTCTGGGTTTTCTGTGGTAAAAGGAAGGAATTATAAGAACAGAAAGATCACTTTACAGTGCAACAAGAGTCGGAAAGCGGTAACCATAGTCAAGGCACAGAGGAGGAGAAGACGGAGCACAATACCAAAGACAAATTGCAAGATGAAAGTGACTGTGAAGCTTGTGGAGGAAAAATGGCACATAATTTCCTGTGCTATGGCTCACAACCATGACTTGTCATATTCTCCTTCTTTGACCAAATTCTTCTTGAGTCATAGATCAATGAGTAGTGAAGAAGCGATGCTATCAAAATTGCTGCAAGATATCCGAGTGAAGCCACAAAGGATCATGACATTTTTCAGAAAATTGAAAGGGAGTTATGGTAATGTCACATTTGGGAAAAGGAAACTTGATAACCTGAAACAGGCAGACAGGAAGAATAAGATGAACTCTGACATTGAGTACACTTTGAAGTACATTGAGAAGATACAACTGGAGAAACCTGGTTTCTGCTCGAAGATGGAAGTTGACAGTGGTGATTCTGTCCGAAGCATCTTTTGGACTGATGGCAGATCAAGAATGGACTACAAGTTGTATGGTGAAATAATATGCTTTGATACAACATATAGTACGAATAGGTATAACATGCCCTTTGCGCCAATCATTGGTGTGAATGGGCATGGAAGAACCATTGTTTTTGGGTGGGCTCTATTGAAAGATCAGACGCAGGGAAATTATGGAAGGGAAGAAACCACTGCTGATATTGACAGACAAGGATGTTGCAATGAAGCAAGCGATTTCTAAAATTTTCGCAGATGCTTTGCACCGTTTCTGCATTTGGCATGTCCTGAAATGTCTTCGAGAGAACATGAGTGCGTATATGTCTGAAAGGGAAGGGATGGAAGACTGCATTGTACGGTTAATCATGGAGTCGTTGACTGAGACAGAGTTTGAATCGGGATGGGCGGAAATGCTGACAACTTTTGACTCTGTGAATCATGAGCACCTGAAAAGGATGTGGGAGGCAAGAACCAAGTACCAGCTTACTTCAAGAGAAGTTTATGTCCCTTCACTCGCACAACTGGAAGAAGTGAGAGTTTCAACTCTAACTTCAAGGAGTATGTCATGAGAAAAGATACAATTGAGACTTTTCTGAAACAGTATGTGATATTCCAGGAGAAAATTCAGGAGCAGGAAAATGAAGACCGGTTTCAGTCCATCCTAAAAACTCCTTCGTTTTGGGGTCATAACCCAATAGAGAGGCATGCAGGCAAAATATACACAAGGGGCATCTACTTGAAGTTTGTTACTGAGATGGTTAACTCGACAGCATTCAGTGTTCATGAAGTGGTGAAAGATCAGATATATGAATTGAAGAAATTAATCAACTATGATCGCCCTGAGTACAGAAGGAACCTCTTCACTGTTGTTGTTGATCGGAATAACCTCACATTTGAATGTGAGTGTGGAAAATATGAGAAAGATGGGATATTGTGCTGCCACATCTTGAGGTTGTTCACCCAGTTTGATGTTGTAAACATTCCTGGGCACTACATAATGGCGCGGTGGACCTATGACTTTAGAGAAAATGAGTTGCTGAAGCACAAGAAGGATACCATGGCCATGGAAGGATCAAATACAGCAGAGAATGCTTTACGGCATGCTGCGATTATTGATTGTGTTAATGATGTTTGTGTTGACATTAGCAGAGATGGTACCAAGAGTGCTCTGTTTGTTGAAGAAGTACTCAAGATTCATAAAAAGCTGATGGACCCTGACTCAGAGCTTAATCAGAAGAAGTGTGATACTATTGTCCTGAATGATCCACCAGTGATTAAGAAGAAGTCAGCAAAAACTGCTGCTACTGAAGAAGTAGCTGAACAAGAATCAATTAATGTGGATGTTTGGATAAATGATGATGGAACTATCTCACAACCTGTGGAAGTTGAAGGGAAGAGGAATAAAGCTAAAGCACCAAGAAAGAAGAAACATCAACAAGACCATGAAGGAGGTGCAGCTAGCTCAAGTTTGCAAGACCCTCCAGTTTCTGCAGCCAAGTCAGTTAACAAAGGGAGTAGATTAAAGCCTCAGTCTGAGAAGAATTCTAGGAAAAACAAGAATGGGAAGAAAAAAGGAAATTAGTTGATAGTTAATAATGCAGTTTGAATAAAATTATATGTTCTATGCATACATTTTCTTATTTATTACTCACTGTTTTGGTTTACAGAGGGTAGAACTCTGCATATTTTGCATGGAAAAAATTCTTACCTATAGATATTCATGATTTTATTTTTTATGTATCAGTGAGTGGAATGATGGTTATATTTGTCCCTCTAACTTAAACTGAAACTGTGGATTGGGATGTGTGGAAATTAGTTGATAGTGAAAAAATAGATTTTATAACTGGGATGTTAATTGATTGTTGCGAGTAACATTTTATTATTGAGAAAATATTAGTTTTTGAAATTGTTTAAATAATTTTGGACGATTTGAAAAGTGAAATTTGAATTGATGCAGAATAACATATTCTTGAACAAAAAAGTGCATTAACGAAACAATTTATGAACTATTTCAAAAAAGAGACCAGAAAAAGGTTGTTTTGAACAAAAACTATCCTTGAACAATTTTAAAATTAAACAGAAAAAACACATTGAACAAAAAGTTTTTTGAACGGTCTAAGTCTTGAACGACTTTTTAGAAACCCATTGAATAAAAAGTTTATGAAAGGTTTTATTCTTGAACGTTTATTAGAAACACCATTGAATGAATATGGTCGTTGAACGAATTTTACTCTTGAATATTTTTTGGAAACCCCATTGAACAAAATTTGGTCGTTGAACTAATTTTACTCTTGAAAGATTTTTGGAAACCCCATTGAACGAGAAATGGTTGTTAAAAAAAAATAGTGTTAAACGTTTTTTTTGAAACCCATTGAACAAATATGGTCGTTGAATGAATTTAACTCTTGAACGATTTTTGAAAAACCCGTTGAACGATTTTTCGAAACCCCGTTGAACAAATATATGGTCGTTGAACTAATTTTACTCTTGAACGTTTTTTGGAAAGAACAAATTTTAGTCTTTAGTGTTTTTTGAAAATATTAGTTTTTGAAATTGTTTAAATAATTTTGAACGATTTGAAAAGTGAAATTTGAATTGATGCAGAATAACATATTCTTGAACAAAAAAGTGCATTAACGAAACAATTTATGAACTATTTCAAAAAAGAGACCAGAAAAAGGTTGTTTTGAACGAAAACTATCCTTGAACAATTTTAAAATTGAACAGAAAAAACCCATTGAACAAAAAGTTTTTTGAACGGTTTAAGTCTTGAACAACTTTTTAGAAACCCATTGAATAAAAAGTTTATGAACGGTTTTATTCTTGAACGTTTATTAGAAACACCATTGAATGAATATGGTCGTTGAACGAATTTTACTCTTGAATATTTTTTGGAAACCCCATTGAACAAAATTTGGTCGTTGAACTAATTTTACTCTTGAACGATTTTTGGAACCCCATTGAACGAGAAATGGTTGTTAATAAAAAATTAGTGTTAAACGTTTTTTTTGAAACCCATTGAACAAATATGGTCGTTGAATGAATTTAACTCTTGAACGATTTTTGAAAAACCCGTTGAACGATTTTTCGAAACCCCGTTGAACACATATATGGTCGTTGAACTAATTTTACTCTTGAACGTTTTTTGGAAAGAACAAATTTTAGTCTTTAGTGTTTTTTGAAAATATTAGTTTATGAAATTGTTTAAATAATTTTGAACGATTTGAAAAGTGAAATTTGAATTGATGCAGAATAACATATTCTTGAACAAAAAAGTGCATTCACGATACAATTTATGAACTATTTCAAAAAAGAGACCAGAAAAAGGTTGTTTTGAACGAAAACTATCCTTGAACAATTTTAAAATTGAACAGAAAAAACCCATTGAACAAAAAGTTTTTTGAACGGTTTAAGTCTTGAACCACTTTTTAGAAACCCATTGAATAAAAAGTTTATGAACGGTTTTATTCTTGAACGTTTATTAGAAACACCATTGAATGAATATGGTCGTTGAACGAATTTTACTCTTGAATATTTTTTGGAAACCCCATTGAACAAAATTTGGTCGTTGAACTAATTTTACTCTTGAACGATTTTTGGAAACCCCATTGAACGAGAAATGGTTGTTAATAAAAAATTAGTGTTAAACGTTTTTTTTGAAACCCATTGAACAAATATGGTCGTTGAATGAATTTAACTCTTGAACGATTTTTGAAAAACCCGTTGAACGATTTTTCGAAACCCCGTTGAACACATATATGGTCGTTGAACTAATTTTACTCTTGAACGTTTTTTGGAAAGAACAAATTTTAGTCTTTAGTGTTTTTTGAAAATATTAGTTTTTGAAATTGTTTAAATAATTTTGAACGATTTGAAAAGTGAAATTTGAATTGATGCAGAATAACATATTCTTGAACAAAAAAGTGCATTCACGATACAATTTATGAACTATTTCAAAAAAGAGACCAGAAAAAGGTTGTTTTGAACGAAAACTATCCTTGAACAATTTTAAAATTAAACAGAAAAAACCCATTGAACAAAAAGTTTTTTGAACGGTTTAAGTCTTGAACCACTTTTTAGAAACCCATTGAATAAAAAGTTTATGAACGGTTTTATTCTTGAACGTTTATTAGAAACACCATTGAATGAATATGGTCGTTGAACGAATTTTACTCTCGAATATTTTTTGGAAACCCCATTGAACAAAATTTGGTCGTTGAACTAATTTTATTCTTGAACGATTTTTGGAAACCCCATTGAACGAGAAATGGTTGTTAATAAAAAATTAGTGTTAAATGTTTTTTTTGAAACCCATTGAACAAATATGGTCGTTGAATGAATTTAACTCTTGAACGATTTTTGAAAAACCCGTTGAACGATTTTTTGAAACTCCGTTGAACAAATATATGGTTGTTGAACTAATTTTACTCTTGAACGTTTTTTGGGAAAGAACAAATTTTAGTCTTGAGTGTTTTTTTGAAAACAACATAGAATGAATATGGCGGTTGAAACGAATTTAACTAATTTTACTCTTGAACGTTTTTTGGAAACCCCATTGACCAAAATTTGGTCGTTGAACTAATTTTACTCTTGAACGTTTTTTGGAAATCCCATTGAACGAGATATGGTTGAACGATTTTTGGTCGTTGAACGAATTTTAGTCATGAACGATTTTTTTTAAAAACCGATTGAACGAATATGGTCATTGAACGAATTTTACTCTTGAATGGTTTTTGGAAATAACAAATCGTAGTGTTGAACGATTTTTTGAAAACCCCATTGAACGAATATTGTCGTTGAACAAATTGTAGTGTTGAACGATTTTTTTAAAATCGTTTAAGACTAAAAACCCCATTGAACGAATATGGAGGTTGAACGAATTTTACTCTTGAACGATTTTTGGAAACCCCATTGAATGAGATATGGTCGTTTGAACGAATTTAACTCTTGAACGATTTTTCGAAACCCCATTGAACAAGATATGGTCGTTGAACGAATTTAACTCTTGAACGAGATATGGTATTGAACGAATTTTACTCTAGAACTATTTTTTTAAACCCTGTTGAACGAATTTTACTCTTGAACGATTTTTGGAAATCCCATTGAACGAATTTTAGCCTTGATTGATTTTTTTTTAAACCACTTAACGAATATGGTCGTTGAACAGAATTTACTCTTGAACGATTTTTGGAAACCCCATTGAACGAAATATGGTCGTTGAATGAATTTTAGTCTTGAACGATTTTTTTTAAACCCATTGAACGAATATGGTCGTTGAACAAATTTAACTCTTGAACGATTTTTTTACAACCCCGTTGAACGAATATGGTCATTGAACAAATTTTAGTCTTGAACGATTTTTTGGAAACCCCATTGAACGAATATGGTCGTTTGAACGAATTTAACTCTTGAACATTTTTCGAAACCCCATTGAACAAAGATATGGTCGTTGAACGAATTTAACTCTTGAACAAAATTTTTGAAACCCCGTTGAACCTTTATGGTCGTTGAACGAATTTTACTCTTGAATGATTTTTTTGAAACCCCGTTGACCGAGATATGGTCGTTGAACGAATTTAACTCTTGAACGATTTTTCGAAACCCATTGAACAAGATATGGTCGTTGAACGAATTAAACTATTGAACGATTTTTTTGAAAACCCGTTGAACGAGATATGTTCTTGAACGAATTTTTTGGAAACCCCATTGAACAATATATGGTCGTTGACCAAAATTTATTCTTGAACGATTTTGGGAAACCCCATTGAACGAATATGGTCATTGAACAAATTTAACTCTTGAACGATTTTTTAAAAACCCCATTGAACGAATATGGAGGTTGAACGAATTTTACTCTTGAACGATTTTTGGAAACCCCATTGAATGAGATATGGTCGTTTGAACGAATTTAACTCTTGAACGATTTTTCGAAACCCCATTGAACAAGATATGGTCGTTGAACAAATTTAACTCTTGAACAATTTTTTTGAAACCCCGTTGAACGAGATATGGTATTGAACGAATTTTACTCTTGAACCATTTTTGTAAAGCCTGTTGAACGAATTTTACTCTTGAAACTATTTTTGCAAATCCCATTGAACGAATTTTAGTCTTGAACGATTTTTTTACAACCCCGTTGAACGAATATGGTCATTGAACAAATTTTAGTCTTGAACGATTTTTTGGAAACCCCATTGAACGAATATGGTCGTTTGAACGAATTTTATTCTTGAACGATTTTGGGAAACCCCATTGAACGAATATGGTCATTGTACAAATTTAACTCTTGAACGATTTTTTTGAAACCCCGTTGAACCTTTATGGTCGTGGAACGAATTTTACTCTTGAATGATTTTTTTGAAACCCCGTTGACCGAGATATGGTCGTTGAACGAATTTAGCTCTTGAACGATTTTTCGAAACCATTGAACAAAAATATGGTCGTTGACCAAAATTTATTCTTGAACGATTTTGGGAAATCCCATTGAACGAATATGGTCATTGAACAGATTTAACTCTTGAACGAATTTTTGGAAACCCCATTGAACGAATATGGTCGTTTGAACGAATTTAATTCTTGAACGATTTTTCGAAACCCCATTGAACGAATATGGTCGTTGAACGAATTTAACTCTTGAACAAATTTTTTGAAACCCCATTGAACAAAGATATGGTCGTTGAACGAAATTAACTCTTGAACAAATTTTTTGAAACCCCGTTGAACCTTTATGGTCGTTGAACGAATTTTACTCTTGAATGATTTTTTTGAAACCCCGTTGACCGAGATATGGTCGTTGAACGAATTTAACTCTTGAACGATTTTTCGAAACCCATTGAACAAAGATATGGTCGTTGAACGAATTTAACTATTGAACGATTTTTTGGAAACCCCATTGAACGATATATGGTCGTTGACCAAATTTTATTCTTGAACGATTTTGGGAAACCCCATTGAACGAATATGGTCATTGTACAAATTTAACTCTTTAACGATTTTTTTAAAACCCCATTGAACGAATATGGAGGTTGAACGAATTTTACTCTTGAACGATTTTTGGAAACCCCATTGAATGAGATATGGTCGTTTGAACGAATTTAACTCTTGAACGATTTTTCGAAACCCCATTGAACAAGATATGGTCGTTGAACGAATTTAACTCTTGAACAATTTTTTTGAAACCCCGTTGAACGAGATATGGTATTGAACGAATTTTACTCTTGAACCATTTTTTTAAACCCTGTTGAACGAATTTTACTCTTGAACGATTTTTGCAAAATCCCATTGAACGAATTTTAGTCTTGAACGATTTTTTTTAAACCCATTGAACGAATATGGTCGTTGAACAAAATTTACTCTTGAACGATTTTTGGAAACCCCATTGAACGAAATATGGTCGTTGAATGAATTTTAGTCTTGCTCTGGCGGGTCTTGTCATTGTTCACGGTTCGTCGTCGTGGCGAAACTTGTCAACGGTCGGGGTATGCTGTTCGGTGACGGTCTTGTCGACGGGCAGCGGTCACGGGTGAGGTTCACGGCATCGGTCTTGTCGGCGGTCACGGACATGGGCACCGGAAGGCACACGGACACAGGGACACGGGAACACGACATCGGAAACACACGGGAACACGGGAACACGACATCGGGAACACGGGGACACGGGGACACAGGAACACGACATCGGAAACACGGGAACACGGGAACACGACATCGGAAACACGGGAACCCGGAACACGGGAACACGACATCGGAAACACGGGAATACGACATCGGAAACATGGGGACACGGGAACACGACATTGGAAACACGAGAACACGGGAACACGACATCGGAAACACGGGACACGGGAACACGGGAAGGATTTGGGCTTATGTTCTCAGATTTTGGGAACCCTGTTGAACGGAATTTCAAGTACTTTATCTTCTCAGATGACACATTATGGAAAACACAAAAACACTGGGGAAGAAGAAAAAGTGATAACAATAAAGTTAGTCGGTAGTCTACATGTGGTGTACTTTTACATTCTCGGTCAGTGTGCGTGAAAAAGCACGTCCCAGAACCAATCTTCAGTTTCAGAGGGGCATCAAAAAAGTAGACAAGCTAGAAATCATTTCGGCAGGGGTGGAGCACATCCAGATTGTAGGCTACAACTTCCTCCGCTTCTTCGTCTTTTCAAGAATATAACCTAGAACCTCATTCTTGGGTGAGTGGAACATGTTGTACGCCTTCAGCATCCTGTAGTTGGGTATGATGTCCTGCAGATCACAAACAAAAATGTCCAGGGACACATCAATTTAGAATGCAGAAACACTGGAAAGATATGCAGAACAATGGAAAATTCAGTTCAAAAATAATAATAATGAAAACATACATTTGAGAAATGCTTGACCATCTTGCCATTGAAGTTCTCGCATAACAGCATGACATAGAGCCCAGAGTCGTGACTGTAAAATGAAAAAACATAAAACAGGTGTGCAAAAAGAGTAAAATGAAGAAACATTATTGAGGGCTTGGATAAAAAAGGCATTTAAACATACATCAAGGAGTGTGAAGGATAGTTTGGTGGCGTAGCCGGTTTGAACTTCTCTAGATCGATGCCATGTACGTTGAGCTCCTTTAACACAGTATTCAAATTGGTAGCCTATAAAAAATGACATTATACAAAAAATTGTGCAAAAAAAAAAGAAATCTGGGACAGGACACGATATATAGCTATAAGGTTGTTTTAGAAACAGTGTAGAAAAAGAATCGAGAAGTACCACATTTTTCATAATAGCTTGTTGCTCAAGCTCGCTGGTCATGCAAACAGGGTCAAAGAAATTGATGGTGCCAAACAAGGGATTTACGCATACCAACACCCAGTGATCCGCCAGAACGCTAGGGAGATGAAGCTGTGGGATAAAAGACACAAATGAAATACTGAAAAAACCCCAAAAATAAAGGACTTGTGGAAAAATGAGGAATATGTACAAGATCAATGCTGGCAAAGTCCATTTCACGACTCAAACTGGAAAACTCTGCATCTACAGAAGTCTTGTCAAACAAGCTGGGATCATTCATTAACTTCGCCTGATGAAATTAAAGAAACAAAATGTTGAGGATTGGAAAAAAAATCTTGACGAAGAAACAGTGAACAAAGCTTTAAAAAAATGTGAAGACATCTTACAGAAGTTGAAGAACTAAACATGTGCCTTTTTATGAACGGTTTTTTGATGCGACAAGCTTAGCTTCTTCATTAAACAATAGTGCTTGTGCACACATTACATCCTCTGCAACATTCCCGCTTACTTTGAAAGAACTGAAGAATGTGTCATACCTCACAGAACAACCCTCAATCTGGATGAAAGTAGGGCTGCCAGTATGAAAAACAAAGATTAAAAAAATTAGTAATAGGAGACAAGACAAGAAGATCACTGATGTATGGATAATAAACACTCCTGATGCAAAAGAATAAACAACGAATAGAATAAATCAACAATCTATAAAAAAAGGTGGGACGGTATGAAAGAAAACTTACGATTCAGACTGCGTGTAGAAATTATTCCGCATGAATTTTGAGTAGAATGCGTTGACATTATGATTTGTAACCAAGTTTGAAATGCATGGATCAGGTGAATTGGTTTTTGCGGCACGTTTTTTTCCTATTCTTCTTATCAAAGCTTGACTGAACAAAAGTGGGTTCAAAGACAGTGTCCCGTGCAGAATTCGCATTGCCTACATAGAAGGGGTTAAAAACATGAATCAGAAAAACGTGGTTGGCCAAAAGAAATAATAAAGAGAGGTTCACATTGAAAAAACTAATTAACCTTGAGACACAGCTATGCTATCAGTGCCATTGTTGGGGTTTCATGAACAAAAGCTTCAGCTATCGATGTTGATTGTGCAGCAGGGGAATCAGCATAAGAGACAACTATGCTAAATAATCCATCTCCCTTGTATAATGTCTCCGCAGTTGCATGCACTGGTTATACCAAACAATGAGGGGAAAAAAGAAACAGGAAAAAAGAAAGTATCAGAATTGAAAATCCACTACAAAAAAAACCATAGAACTACAGTGGAGTTCACTACAGGGGGGTTGTTATATTACCTTCAACAGGTCCAGTTTGGTTCTCAGCCCTTACAGTGGAATCCTGAAAATTGCGTAGAGAACAATCCATTGGAGTGCTAATGTTGGCAACATTTTCAGCGACATTTTCAGCGATTCTGATATCCTGGAGATATGGTTGGAACAAAATTTAGAAAACGCGGGGGCATGAAAAAAGGAACAATGTGAAAAAGTCGTACGCAAAAAAATCTGAGGAGGTGTGCCAACCTCGATTTCAGTTGGAGAAGAAGTTCCGACATACTGTGTTAGCTGCAGCAAATTATCAATTCCTTCGTATGCATCAAGTTGGACCTGCTGGGCTGGCTGAGGTACAGTTACAGAAAATAAGAGTCGTTGTGAGATAGAGTTGAACAAGTAGTATATTGATACCAAGATGCCCGTCAGATTACATTTTGTTCTGGTATATATAGTACCAGTAAGTACAAAAGAAACATGAGAACTATATTGATAAAAAATATTACATTTTGTTCTGGGTATGTGTAACCGTCAGCCGCCAGTGGTGACTCATGTATAGCATCGAATCCAACATCAAGCTCTAATGACTGAGGGTAAGAATGCAAAAACCATTATGATGATATACTGAAAGCATAAAAAGACATATGAAAAAAAGGACATAACACATAATAAAAAACATACATCATGACTTTGGGACGAGCCGCTGAAGAATTCAGCTGATGTGGAAACTTCAATAATTTCTGCTGAGCCAACTTCATCAGGTAAAGGTTCGTTGGGCTCTGGTAACTGAGGTGCCTCATTGATCAACACTTCATTGTAAATAGCATCATCAGGTAAAGGTTCGTTGGGCTCTGGTAACTGAGGTGCCTCATTGGTCAACACTTCATTGACAATAGCATCATCAGGTAAAGCTTCGTTGGGCTCTGGTAACTGAGGTGCCTCATTGATCAACATGGGGACCCCATATGGGGTAGCAGCAATGTCTCTAATCTGATAAGGAAGTAAAGAAAGAATAAGAAAATCAAGAAAAAGTGATGTATAAAAAGGAAAGGCAGGAAGAAAAAGCAAACAAGCTTTAAAAAGCACGTACTGGAAGAACACCATATGCCTTGCGCGACCTCCTATTGCGATCAAGATTGTGCAGATGCTTAAAATCAGCATTTGTGATGTATTGCATCCTTGGCAGGCTATAGTCGATGTTGCCATCATTGCCATTGAAATCGACAAAGTCAATGTAAACAACCTGCAAAAAGAAAACAGATGTTCAGATAGCACGAAGAACACATAAAGAAAAATGGGGTAAGAAGAAAAAATACAGCATAAAAAATGAAAGGTATGATTTAATACATACCCCTAGAACTGGAAGACAGCCACCAATCCAAGTTGTTCTATTAAAATCACCAACATTCATGAAGATTTTGTCCTTCCAATTATCCATCTCTTGGAACAGATTGTGAAGGCATAGAGTTCCAAAATCAAAATACTCAACCAACAAAATATCATCATCTCTCAGGGAGTAAAGATATTTAGGATTGACGAAATTATAAGTTGATGGGCACAGGACAGTTGTGATGAAAAACATAATGAAGCTCCGTAGAAACACTCGCTCATCATTGGACCCAAGCATGATGGACTCGACCTTGCTGACCTTGATGGTGTTCTGCCCTGGGTCGAGATATTGGCTGCGAAGAAAATCCACCTCACTGACAGCTTTTGGATCATTACTCTCAAGCTTGTATGGGACAAAACCATTCTGAAAACCGAAAACCTTGTCGACAATGTCTTTTGTGAACCAAAATTGCTTTTCTTTGTGCTTGAAAAAGAATTCCCCAGTACCACCATAGGAAGTGTGGTCGACTAGCCACTGAAGGATAGTAGGTGGGATCATCAAGTGTTCAGGGATATTAATCATGTGGGTCAGATTGTGTCTAATGATGTGACCCATCTGAATTGGGTTGAACTTTTTGACATCTTTGCGTAACCTAATGGATGAGAAGCGATTTTTTATAGTAGCTTTGCACTGAGGTACTTCCTCCAGCATATTAACTCCTACATAGAAAAAGCGAAAATACATGAAGTGAAAATTAAGTAACTACATGCCTGTGAAAAATGTGTGCTCCACAAAAGACTAAGCATTAAAAGAAACAAAAAAGCATAAGGCTATATGAAAAACAAAACACACTATTAAGATGGAAACCGATAACTAAAAATCTTCAAAAAGATGAAGTGAGAGCGTACTACATGCCGCCAAAATGCCCAGAACAATTACTGGCAAAAAAAAGCCATGGAATTAGTAATCATTGCCATGTATGAAACCAACTGCAAAAAAGGCCTACTAATTGCCCCAGGACCAACTACAGACACCCCCCTTATATACCAAAGAAAAAATATGCCTACTAATTGCCTCACGTATCTGAACAAGTGATCTATGTCTATAGGCATCCTAGTTGTGGTATAGAACTTAAAACGGGAACCCATAGCTGCGACTGCGTCCGATTTGGTTAACAAAATCTAAATCCACCCCAATTCAGTAAACCCTATCAGCGGGTGAGTGCAGATAATTCCTATCAGCGATTGCTTGCAAAAAACCCTTACCACGATTGCGGGTGATAACCGAAGCAGACAGGCGAATCCCACTATTCGAGAAAACCCTAGTAAGTTCGTGCGATTAGATCACCGAAACCCTAGCGAGTCCCGTGCGATTTACTCCACAAAAATCGAGGGATTCACAAGGTAACAGAGGTAGAGGAGGATGCCTGGATGGGGGAGGGAAGCACGAACCTTGAGCCGCCATCGACGGCGAGGAGTCGCGGACGGCGACGAGCAGTCGCCAGAGGAAGAACCAGATAAGCAGCCGCCCCCGCGAGCAGTCGCCAGAGGACGAACCAGAGAAGCAGCCGCCCCAGCGAGCAGTCGCCAGAGGACGAACCAGAGAAGCAGCCGCCCCGGCGAGCAGTCGCGAGACGAAGAACCAGAGAAGCAGCGGCCGCCCCTGTCGGGAGGAAATGACGACGGGGAACGAATAGGTCTGCGGCACTGAAAGAAACGATACGGACGAAACTGGGCCAGGCCCATACACGCGGGGGGGGGGGGGGGGGGGGGGGGGTGTGCGACGACGGGTTATCATCGACCTGGTCGATGAATAGGTTTCGCCGCGGCACAACGCTGTGTAGCTGACGATTCGTCGATTCCCAGGCCCCCTCGCCGAGATGCCCACGGCCGACGCACTCACGCACGACGCACCGAGCCAACGACGCACACACACGCAGCGCCGCCGACGGTTGACACCGCAGTGACCGCAGGAGCCACGACAATTCCTCACTTGCTCTTCATCGGTAGATCGCAAAAACAGGTATAGAAGGCGATAGTCGGTACTCCGGTTAATCTTTCTAGTTTCAGTGTGTATCGTCACTTCTAATTTCATGATCGCATCCACACTTAAATTTTATTTTATTCATCTCTTGTATCTTGTGTTTCAATAATACAGGTTTGATTCATCATGGGGAAACATCAGTCCGATTCAAGAAGCGTAAGAGAAAAGAAAAGGAACATAATTTAATTAAATCTCAAAAAGGTGTTATGGACAAGTTTATTACTCCCTCCGATCAATAAAAGGTGTCGAGCAAATTTGTTTTATTGGTCTGAGGGAGTAGAAAAGAAGCATCACAAATAGGTACGATTCTCAATATATTCAATTGTTACGTAAAATATTATGTCATATACATTATAATTATTTATTTGTTCAAATTTTCGTGTGAGATAGTGTCCCGTTTTAGATTTTCGCACAGGGCCCCGGATTTTGCCGGCCCGGCCCTGTGTATCCCCGTGTCTGTATCCCCGAACCGGTGCTTCTCAGGTTTAAAGTCAACAGAGAATAACAAAAAGGAAAAATGAACTCTATAACACATTAATGCGTTATTAAAGCAAATGTAGTGGCTTGCAGGCCACATGCCTCGTGATGCTCAGTGGAGTACATAGTTTTCTTTTTATTGAACCGCTAGGGCCGTGGCTGTTGAATCTGTCTAGAACGTAGATTTTTCTACTATTAGCGATAATAGTCTGTTGGTGAGCCCTCATTTAGAAAAAATGCACGATCAAATTCAGTGTAAATTGTCTATACTTTTTACATATCATACTTACGTCATCACGGATTCCTTCCACGCAGGTATCAAACTGGACAAGAACAACGGTAAATGAAAAGAATTAGCAAGGATAATGCGCATCAATAATCAGAACTCAAGAGGATCAGGGCATGAATTGCAGAACATCAACCTAGAGTAACTTACGGCTGCTTGCAGTTTGCAGTAGATATTATTATCCAGTGCAAATTGCATACGCCTATTGTGTCGAGGGAACATATTCTCTTGGTGGACTTGGCGCATAGCATCTCTGAAATTAATCTGAGCAAAGTTCAAGAAAGGAAACATACATCACCAAACATATACAGCAGACATGAACAAAAACAGAATACTATGATCTTGTTTGTAAATACGAGGTTTCATTGCATGAGTACACCACAAATGATGATTCCATAGCGAGCGTGACCGGAGTATATGATGCTAACCTTTTGCGTTGTTGATCAGTGGCATTTGTATCTAAATTCCAAGCATGTTTTTGAGCACAATTCACTCACATCTAATGTTTTATTGATTAATTATGCCACTGAAATGATAGGAAACAAGCCATATTCATTACAAGATATATTTTACAGCCCTGTTTCCATATTTACAGGAATGGTGCGATAAGGCACCAAAATTCTACATCAATGTTGTACAAGGATCTACTGGAAACATACTCTTGGTGAGCAAGGGCCTGAATATAAAGCTACAGGGATCTTCTTGAGCAGAAATGAAGAAAGGAGAGGGAGTTAAGTGGAAAACGTGCAGATCAGATCAAGGTGAAAAGCAGCCTGCTGCCTCCATCGCAGGCAGGCCTGGCATTCCACCCCAAATCCCTAGCTTCTCCACCACCGGCCGCCGCCGCGGCCAGGCCAGGCGTGGCGGCGCGCCACACCACTACTCCACCAGCCACCACCACCACGAGCTGCCCTTGCCCTGCGACGCCGGTTCCCTCTTCATCGACGAACCAGCCACGACGACGACCTCTCCGACGCCTGCTGCTGTTGCACGTTCTTCTCAGACCCCAAGTGCTGCTCTTCTTCTCAGACCCCAAGTGCTGCTGATCTTCCGCAAGAACGACGACCTGGAGCTGTTCTTCCTCAACCTCCCCTGCTGCTGCTCTGCCCCAAGGACACCGACGACCTGCTGCTGTTCTTCTCAGACCCCAAGTGCTGCTCTTCCTTCTATCCTCTTGCTGCTCCTCTCCATCGACCTGAAGCCTCCATCCAGCATCAGTTCGTGCTCCTCCTCTTCACCAAGCTGAAGCACCACCTGGGTTGACTCCAATCGATCCCAGCCTCCTTTCTCTTTCTATTTCCTTGCAATTGCTAAGAACCATCGTTGGCTGTAGTGAATTGTTTAGAACCAATACATGAGTTTGAGTGTAATTTGTCACTTGTGAACCTGTGCTATTTTCTTTTCTGTGCTAAATCTGTTTGTGTACGTGCTGTTAAGTGTGTCACTTGTGCCATTCACTTGTGCACAAACGTGCTTGCTATGCTGATTAAATTCCTTGTCCGTGTGTTGTTTCTTCCCCTGTCCCATATATTTGCTTCTGTCTAAATGTGCCGTGTGCCAGTTCTTGTGTGTCTTTAATTAATTGTTGCTCTCTTAAGTGTTAGTTCCTAATCTGAAAATACCAAAAAGATGCCTTGCTAGTTAGATTTAATTCCTGCAAATCCTCCATAATATTGTGATCTAGCTTTAGCCGACCTCGATAGTTGTCGCCTAGTCCCTGTGGAAAGAACGACAACCCCCTCTATATTGCATTGATCAGTTGTGGCACGCTTCCAAATCTCAAAAATGATACGATCAATGTCTTCACGGTAACAATAATCAAATCGCACGTTAAATATGTGTTCCTGAACCAAAAGAATGTTGATGTCAAATAAAACAAGAACCATTGCTAACCACAAGAATTACTTAAAGGTAAAGAGAAGATATTGTACCACATATGCAGTAAAAGCTAAATCAGAGTTGATGCGGGGAAAGTCTACAGCGATCTTCACTGCTTGCTGAAATCCTCTAGCTTCCACCTCTATCCACTAAAAAGCAAAGGGGTTATCAGGGTATTACTTCAGATGTACTTTTATTCCATTGTATTCTTTAGGGCATGCTTACCTCAGGAGATCCTCGTTCACATTCCATGTACTGTTTAATCCACTGTCCCCAAAGATAAAGGTTACTGGTATCCAAGAAATATCAAGACATTGGCATATTCTAAACCTTCATAGCTTCGTGTAATGATGCATACCTTAATTTTCTTTGATATTTCTTCGAAGTACTTGACATACTCTTCATCCATTTCGTAGCTAGTAAACCATGAGTGGTACTTCTCCCAGTTGAGGTACCTTGTGCCATCCTGCACCCCCCCCCAAGGGAGAGGAGATACAGATGAAATACATAGCTTCATTTGAAATTTAACGGAAGGTTTTGGTTATATTAAACTAGCTAATGTTTAAGTTAAAGTTGCGTGCAATGTTCATCGCCACTGAAGTTTCAGAATAAGTCACAGTTCTGAAAAAGCTTCAAAAAATAACTTGGACCTCAGGGAACATAGTGGCGTGTAAAGTTAAGTATTACTGCCTGCCAGACAAAAAGTCTCGATATTTTATACTCCCTCCGTTCGGAAATAGATGTCTTTCATTTGTCCAAATTTGGATGTATGTGCACACTAAAATATGTCTACATACATCCGTATTTGGACAAATCCAAGACATCCTTTTTTCCGGACGGAGGGAGTACTTTTCACGGTCTCCAGGATGCAACTTCAATATTTTTCATAAATATAAACTTAAATTTAAAAGAATAACTGTGTGAAAAATAATATCACCATGACACTTTTACATGATCAAGTAGAATACATAGAAAGGTGCTATCAATTATTAATATTGCTTAAAAATTGACCGCCGTGATGAGAGCTTGTGGCTAGAAGGAACATACCACTGGATTTTTGTCCAAACGGATAGTTGACACACACAATGGAACAACAATATAAACTAAATGACAAACTACCCATCCTTATAAGTAAGAGCGGAGGCCACTTACATCTCCATTGCTGAGGACAAGGCGCTGGTAGTCACTCAAGTAGGAGTAGACGGAGTAGGCACGGTCGAAGTACCAGTCGAAGGTGTCCACTCGGTGGCAGTCACCAGGTAATACATTTCCTCGAGAGCTTCCGGAGAGTACTCCTTTCTCACCGTCATATCATCCAGCACATCTATGCAGACCCCCTCTGCCAACTGAGAACACAAGCAGCAGCGAGGGTTAAGTCTAATCACACGCTTGCACTAGCCTTGCAAGTTAACTAATTAGCACTCCTTGCGTTAACTAATTAGTACTCTGTTAACTGAGAACACAAGCAGCGAGGAGTACAGGACAGATGCAGAATATCAAAAGGAATTCACCTTGGAAGCCCTGATGCGGTAGAGCACAAGGCGCTCATAGACCTTACGTTGCTGTTCTTCGTCCAACCTGGGCCCAGCTATGGTGACAGGACGAGGCCTGGTGGACAAAACCGCAAGGCACCGGTGGAACTCCTCCTCGCCGACGATGTAATTTTCTAGGTCCGCCTGAAGTTCGTGCTCGTCTGCTGAACCCGATGGCGCTGGCACCCTGGACCCAGCACGCGTGATCTCGTCTTCTTCGCCAATCGTATCGCCGCGAGCAACGGAGGATGGTGTGAGAGACTGGCCTTGGCACTTGCGCCTCTTCTGCCCCTCCCATCCTTCTATCTCCATGACCAATTCTGCAGCCTCTCCGCCGGCGATCGAGCTCCGCGCCTAAGCCGAACCCTAGTTGGATGAAGGGATTTCGGCTTCTTCCCTTATCGCCGGTCTCCTCTGTGGAGGTTCCGACTCGGGTTTGGATGTGCCCGGCCGGGGCGGACACGAAGGAGGAGGAGAAACGCGAGGAACTCCTATTTGCCGCTCGACGCAGGAACGCAGATTTTCTGCAGCCTATATGGCGCGCAACGCATATCACAGCCGTTGCTTTTTCGTTGGGATCTGAGATGCATGTTGACTTCTGACACTGCTGGCCATCGTACCTTCCCCGCATGCATCCTATTCCATTTAAATTTCACCCGTATCGCGAGCTGCACCCACTGGCCGGGTTGTACGGGAGACTTTTAGCTGTCCTCTCACTTGTACCTCCCCTCAGCTTTCTCTGACGTCTTTGCAGTTAAAAAACGGCCCCTTGCCATCCACTTGCTACCACGCATGGCACAAGAATAGTATTTCAGATTCCATGGACAGATTCGTACTGTGGAGATGGAGGACTGTTTCGTGCTGGTGAGGGCAATTGTTGCGCTGGATCTTTGTCACGATCATCTATTTTGGTAGTTGTGTATCTATACCTAATAATAAAGGCAGTAAAGCTTCTTGTCGTCCGCCGGCCATTTTGCAAAAACCCTCCTGACAAATGCGGAAATCAACCCGCAGTCCACATGCCAAAGGAGACTTTGTCGTTTGGTGGTCGGAGGGGCTTATTTGCAATTTCAGAAAACCTAGGGACCTACTTGCAAAGCCACCTTTTCTATTCACTCGACCCCCACCTCTCTCCCGATCCCCTTCTCCTCTCCTGGCGATGCCGCCGCCGCCTCCCTCGGTCCGGACGTCGCCGGCCGTCTCCCGCTCCGCTTCGCCGTTGTGACCCGCTCGTGAGACGGTGGAAGCGCAGGAGGAGGGATCTCGCCGAAGATGCTGCAGCAGGAGGCCTAGGCGCTCGGGACGGCGGCCCGCCGGAGCTGGACGATGCGCTCGGGACGGCGGCCCGCTGGAGCTGGCCGATGCGCTCGGGATGCGGTCGGGACGGCGGCCAGCTCGCTCGAGACGACGGCCCGCCGTCTCTCCACTCCCGTTCACAAACAGAAGAGGGCCGATTTCCTCCCTGTTCGCAAGCCTAGAAGCAACGGCGGCACAACGCCTGGCCTCGACCAGGAGACGCACGGTGCGCGGCATGCGGACGGCGGCCGACGCACGCGTCGCGGCGTTGCGGTCGACGGTGCAGCACGCGCGCAGGGAGGCGATTCACGGCCGATTTCCACGCCGAGGCGCGCGTCGCGGGCTGCTCGTGGGCGAGGTAGCGGGAGAGATGAGCAGCGGCGGTCTGCTCGTGGGCGAGGTCGCCGGAGCGGAAACGGAAGAGGTGAGCAGCGGCGGCGCCGCCCGTGGTGAGCAGCGGCGAAGGCGGCTCGGAGGTGAGCAGCAGCGGTGGCTCCCGGTGGTGAGCTGCGGCGGCGGCGCCTAGGTGGGGATTTTTTTTGCTGCGGGATTTTTTTTTTTACTTTTTGGTTCTGATTTTTTATTTAGCGGACACTGCCCTCAGCTAGACCCAGGCTGCTTCTGCATGGAAGCGCAGTCAGATATCGATCTGAATTTTCCCCTTGTATTTAATGACGGCTGCTTGCATGTTTCACTTTGTTTTTGACATTGATTTTCTTTGTGTATTTGTTTCTTCCGATCCAAACACACTGCTGTGAAAAAGATTCAACGGACCTTGGACCGGCCCTTCCTCATCTACAGTGCAGAGAGGGCGATTTCTTGAAGCTTCTCGCGCTCGCCAGCTCGCAGCCGGCGATCCGCCGGATTTCTCGCCCTCCGGTGGCCGCTCCGGCGGCGGGAGGGCGGGGAATCCGCGGATCCCGGCCTGTACATAGCCTAGGTGTGCGTGGGTTCCAGCCGGCGGCGTCGGGAGGGCGGGGGCGTGGCCGGAGTGGAGTTTTGCTGGCGGTGGTCTTCCTCCTCGACGGCGGTGCTCTGGTGGAGCTCCGCGGTGGATCTACTGCCTCCGTCGCGTTCGCAGCTCGGTGGAGCTGCCGTGCGCGACTTCCCCGTGCCGGAGTTCGAGGATGGCGACTCCGGTTGTTGAAGATCGTGGAGCTGCTGTTGCGGTTCGATTCGGCGGCTTCGACGGCGGACTGTGGTGTGGCCCTTTGGGGCCGGCGCTTGGTGACACTCCCGCGCGCTCGGGGGCTGCTCTCGATCCAAGGCATGAAGGAGAGCAGGAGCGGCGGCACGCCACCGACGGCGCCATGGCTGGCGTTGGAGCTGGGTTGCAGGAAGGACTGCTTTGTAATTTCTATTTCTTTGAGGACCTTTCTGTAGTCGTGCTGTAACAGCTGTTTTCACTAGCAAATAAAAAAACACACTGCTGTGAACATGCACATTACATAATCATTTGGATTGTCGAGAAAATAATCCCCATGTCAAGAGCGTGGATGGATTGTTGTTATTAATGTGTGAAAATTGTTATATAAATATTCCGATATATCCAATGCATATTTTCACATAGTCACATCATTGTACAAACATTGTCTGAATGGAACAGAATTTACAATTTCATAGTTTTTCTATCCAAACATGATTTCAAATTCCAAGTTGTCTTTTGATATCACCGATTAAACCCATGCACATCATCGTTCGAAGAAAATCAACATGCACATCTAAACAACAACTTTATTACGTTGACAGTTTAATACAACACTGTTTTAATTTTCTCGTCCTATTTCAATTTTCCACTACTTGATATCTACATCCTAAACAAGTCAAGGTATATTTAAACTTCTTTATCGTGGCGAGCATGATCTAACACGACGACACCACCATGCCGAAGATAACTTACTTTGCGCGCTTCCACGGCGTTTTTTTCTCCCGTTGATATTTCTTTTACTGAGCTTACTCTTAGTTCATTGTACTACAATAAATACCAGATTGGTCCTACTCATATAATTTTATTTTGTTTTATAGGTACTTACGATATTGCAGTGCCCTTATACTTATCTTGAATCCGGGGTGTTGCATTTAGTTCCGATAATTTTGAGCAACTATATCTGTGCAGTCACATGATTGCTATAAAACTATGAGATTGTGAGGCAGAGAGGAGCAGCACTAATCCATGGAAAGATTAGTAAGAGAAGAGTTTAAAAAGGAACACGTCCTCCTATGGTCACATTAGTATATTTTCCATGTATATAATTAATTTACTCTTACCATATTTGGATGAACCTACAGAGTTAGTCGGTGTGAAAAATAAATTATTAAATTGTTTCATCAGCCCGTTGCAACGCACGGGCATTGGGCATTTTGCTAGTTTTGTTAAACTTCGATTCAATATAAAATATACACGAAAAATGTGTGCGTTGACTAGTAGGTTCCATTCCCGTACTTGGTTTCGAATTTTGTTAACTGTACATTCCCAATTTCAAACCGATATGTCAAACTTTTTTAGACTAATTTTGTCAAATTCGTCGCGGTAGGTTGACCATTTGAATTCAACCAGATTCCCCAACAACATCAAATAAATGAATATACACTCTGAACAATAAAAACATCTTCAAATATTTTAACACAACGAAGGGGCTCCCAGGAGAGTGGACAGTTTCTATAAAGAAACATGCTTTGATTCTTTTCTAGTGATATTACAATCTCAGAGTTACTGCTCTGGTATCCAGTAAATACATGGACTAACAGCAGACGGCTGGTAACAAGGATTTTTATACACAATTCGCTATATAATTTATCATGTTCAGAGCTAAAACAAACATTGCTTGTTTCTTTTCATGGTACTAGGCATACTAGGAAAACTATAAGTATGGACAGTAGTCCTCAGATTGAAAAAGGGAACACCTGACAAAATATACCATGCATTATATTTAACCAAGAAGAGCAGTATTTTATAATCATATCCAACCCTATATGCATGACCATGTCATTTCTAGTGCCTCACAAACAAATGATCCAAAAACAAAACCCCTTGTGTACATTCTGTGTTGTGAAAATGTGGCAGCCACTGATCGAAAGTAGTAGTTTGATAACTCTAAGAACGCCAAGCACTAATTTCTCTCTTGGACAAGAGTGATACGGTGTTGCACAAATTACTGAAAAAAATGCAACTACAGGATATAAAAGCAGTTACAACTAACCTCTTCTTGAAGGGGCGATGACATGGAGTTGGGGCGGTATCCTGGATGATAGGGGTTCTATGGTACACCGACGGAGGGGGACGGGATTCTGGCAGATCCAATCTGTCGCCGAGTGCTTCTTCCTCTTGTTCGTTGTAGTCATATTCCTCTTCGTTTACTGCCGAACGACTTGTGTCAGTGCTGGATCTGGATGTAGTTGCGCCTGGATTTTCGTCTTCAAACAACCGGGGATTGACGGCACTTCCTGAAACATCGCTATAACCCTGGATTGGGGGTTCCATGCTGCAGCGGAAAAATGCAATAATGAGATTGTTTCCAAGAAACGGGGAGAGCGAAAATGCAAGAAATCAAACATGGTAAAACTGGAAACACCAAATCACCTGAGAAGCAAATCGACCATTCGATCTGGAGATCCATCAGTCCACATATTTTGGGCTGCGATCTGGAAACAATTGACGCTGGAGCGGAAGGCCAAGAGAGAGGAGAGGGCAAGCGGAATAAGAATGAAGCACGCCTAGGGGAAGAAGAAGAAGGGAGCAGCAGGTGATTCAAATTCAAACAGAGATGGGCGCCACTTATGGCCATAGTGTCACTTCGGGAGCGGAGAGGACGGTGCCTGCCAGCGGTCAACTCAGAGTATTTGTCAGGTATTCTCATACACTAGTATGCCCAGACAGGTTCGGTTATTTGGCGAAAAGGTTAGTCAACAGGCTAAGCAGTGGGGCCGAGGCTCAAATCCAAAAGGTCAGATGAGCGGCCTCGATAGAAGTTGCGCGCCATATAGGTTAGAGAACCTCATAATCGTCAACGCAGGCAGTTCACCGCTCCCACACACAGGTTTCCCTTTTATGGGCCGCATCGGTTAACCCAATTAAAGTCATTGCTTTGCTTTTATTTTTCTTTTATTTCTTCTTTTTTATTTTTTATTTTTTATTTTTAATAGTAAATTTAATTTTCAGGTGCATTTTTACCTCAATAAGAACATTTATCTCATTTGAACAGATTTTTAAAATAAGATTATTTATCTTATTCGAACATTATTTCAATATTAACATTTTACCTCGTTTTAACGGTTTTGTGATCAGAACATTTATCTTATTTGAGCCTTTTTCCAGTAAAAATATCACATTTAAACAGTTTTATTTGAATGATTTTTCAATGTGAACATTTATGCAAATTGAATGTTTTTTCAGTATGAAAATTTATGTTATTTGAACGATTTTTAAATAAGAATATTTATGTTATTAAAACAACAACAAAACTACTAATATTTTCCAAAATATTATTTAATATAAAAACAAAAAATTTAAAGTAAGAGGGACAAAGTAAATATTAGAAATAAAACAGACAGAAAAACATTTAACCAAAGAAAAACCAACCAGAGGAGCTGTTATTGGGGCCAGCTGCAGATGATGCGCTCCGCATTAAGCGACAAATAGGATTTGCCGGAAACACGAGGGGCGGAGAAGAAGCAATCCCACGCGCTGGTTCGTGATGGGTAGGCCCCATAAACTATATTTTCTTTTCTTTTGTTGTTCTTTTTTAGCGTCTGTCTTTTTTTATATCTTTTTCATTTCTTTGTCTTTACTTCAATATAATTATTTTAATACTCTCGATTTATATTTCATAGCTTTAATTCTTTTTTAAGCTTTTTAAGTTTATTGTTCTTTTATTTGTTTTTATTCTTATCTATAATACAAGTTTTTATATATGTTTGTTTCATTTTCCTTTTTAACAAATACACTATTTTTTTGAATTGCCATGTTCTTTATTATCTTTTTCAGTTTTAATCGCCGTGTTCTTTATTATCTTTTTTATTATTTTAGTTCCATCAAAATTTAGAAAATAAATATATTATTTTAGGTATATGGACATGAAACTATTAATATCATAAATACATGAACATTTATTCGATACACGTCAAGAAATTCATGTAAACTATATGAACATAACTATATGAACAGTTTGTTTTGATTGAGTTCAAAATATTTAAAACATATACTACATCCATTCTGAAATATAAGATGTTTTAGCTTTTTCTGATTCGAATGTAAATAGACGTGTTTCAGCGTGTAGATTCACTCATTTTAGTCTATTTCTAGTCCGCATTGACATAGCTAAAAAATCTTATAATTTGGAACAAAGAGTATATATTATTTTCGTTAAATGTTTTCTTCGTATTTCAAAATTATTAAAGAGTTAATTGGATAAATGCCACTGCAATTCATGCCAAATCGAAAAACTCCAATTTTTTAATACATCTACACATGCCACTGCAGCCATTTTAGCTCACTTTTGGCAAAATTTTGATTAATTTCCACTACAATTTCCAAATTTTGGTAAAAAAAGAAGAAAACATGTTGAATATTTGACAAATTTTTGACCAAAAGTGAGCTAAAATGGATGCAGTGGCATTTGTAGATTTATTCAAGAATTGGAGTGGCATTTTTCAGAAGCTAAAAATTGTAGTAGTGTTTCACGATTTGGTATGAATTGAAGTGGCATTTATCCAATTAACTCATTATTAAAACATGTCATGTTAATTGGCCGCAACAAGTGGGACCCATGCTTAGGGGGCTCCAAGCGCCATGGGTGTCATGGGCCAACTTGACGCTTATAGAAAATGGGGAATTTTTGAGAATTTTTAAATAAGTACCTTTTGGAACTTTTTGAGAACTTTTAGTGGACTTCAGAATTTTAAATAAGTACCTTTTGGAATGTATTATGGACTTGTCAAATTTCTATAAATGCTCGTGCATATTTTTTCGAGTATATCTATAAATCTTGGCGTGAGCTAAACTTTGTTTCCTCTAAGAAGTCTAATGTTTTATAAATATGTCGATATATGCGCATGTATCTCGTTACAATGGAAAAAGTCCATTTTAAACCCTGAACTCGTAGAGGTCGGGCAGATCAAACCCTCAAGTCCAAATCCCGGTCGTTTGCACCCTAAACTATACAATCCCGGTCCAAATTAAACCTTACACCGGGTTTTCAGGAAAAAATAAAAAATGATAAATAACTACTCTCGCTGACGACATTGGCCCACATTTCAGTTTCATCTTCTTCCCGTTCCACCACCGCGAGCTGCCCCAGATCCCCTCCCAAGGCACAGAAAAGAAACGACACGGCGACGCAGGAAAACAACGTGGCCACCGCGACCGCCGGAGACTCTGGAGGGCATCGAGGAGGCCTCCGCGACGGCCTCCCGCATCTGTGCGGCGCGCGCGGTCTTGAGCCCCGCCACCAGCGCGTCGACCTGAGCGGCGGCCGGCCGCCTGCGCGACGGCCGCCGCCCCGCCAGCATCTCGTCAAGCTCGGCAGAGGACGACCCCTCCGCGACGACGGCCCGCATCCGTGCAGCGCGCGCGGCCTCGAGCCCCTCCAGCAACGCGTCGAGCTTGCCGGCGTCCCGCATCCGTGCGGCTAGCCCCGCCAGCAGCGCGTCGATCTCGGCGTAGGACGGTCGCCTCCTCGACGGCGTCCCATAACCGTGCGGCCTCGAGCCCCGCCACCCGCCAGCACCGCGTCGAACTCAGCCGCCGCCGCGACTGCGTCCCACACCAGCACCGTCCGCATGCGAGCTGTCCTAGCTAGCGCGTTGCTCCGGCGGCCATGGATTTTAGAAATTTAGAGATGAATTGGGGATAGAGATAAATATGACAGGTGGGTCCATCCAGTCAGTGAGACAGTGGACATTCCCGGTCGGGATTTTCTGTTTCCCGGTGTGCCAAACAGCTGCAGGGTTCATTTTAGACCGGGATTGTTAAGTTTAGGGTACAAACGACAGGGATTTGGACTTCAGGGTTCAAACCGCCGGACCTCTACGAGTTCAGGGTTTAAAATGGACTTTTTCCCGTTACAATTGGTTTTCGAGTTGTGATTAGTGTGGATAAGAATGAATATGTCTAGAGCCATGAACTTGTATCTTGGCTTCCAATATATTCATAGACTGATATTTACACGATAAATTACAAATATGTGACAACTTAATTGCAAGAAGGAAGTACGTTGGGGCCTGACAGTCAGTGTCGCGACGGTAAAGAGGAGGTACGTGTGTTTGTCGAAACTTTTAACAAATATCGTGGTATCATTTCGTTTAGGCATGATTATTTGTCTCCTGTGAATCGTTGTTCGCTCCGAGTGTTGACTTGAGACATATTTTAATTAATTTAATATATATCAATCATAAATCAACTGTAAGAAATTTGAGAAACAATTCAACTTAAGAGTAAACTAATTTAAACATGACGGTATCATGAGTACGATTAAGAGACTGTAAATATTTCTATACTCTCTTTTTTTTAATGCAAACCCACTATAAAAAAATACAATTTGCAGCTATATGATGCCACTATCTCTTTCCAAACTGAACTTATTAGATTTTTACCTTGTACAAATGTGCTAAGTAATGCGAACGTTGCATTCATCCATAAAGAAAGACACATCACATGCAATATGCTTAATTAGCCCATTTTACTAATAATTAACCATGTTATTTATTAGTTGGTTTTCTTTTGTATCTAAAAAATGAGATAGTGGTCTCGTATAAAAACCAGGGGGTAGCTTGGGATTCGTATTATCTTTGTCTGCAGCCATACATGAATAATTAGGAAATACATTAACTATTTCAAACAGCTAAGTCAAAAAGTATCCCAACTAGATCTTTTATACTCATTCGCAAAAAAAAATGATGATTTCATACATGTCCATAAATTTTAGACAAGATGCACATTTTGATAGTGAAGACGTGAGAGTAAAGGAAGCTTTGCCTCATATATTTGATCACTGAATTATCTGTGCCCATTTACAGTGGACAAATTAACAAAAAACCTCTGTAACCGCTAGACCTTTTAGAAACAAAGAATACAGGTCTCGGGGTTGAATCCGAGTTGAACCTGACTGTAAATCCTATCCATATTCTTCTCTAAACATGAAGAACTTACAAGTTTTGTACAGTTTCTCAGTGAAGGCCACACCAAGATGAGGAAGATCCATTGTTCCTCAACTCTTCGCAAGGTGCAGGGAAAACTTCATGTGCCTCTCCATACACAGACTCGCAGTGCCACTCAACCTGATGCCTTATCGCCCTCAGGCTAATGTTTCTGAAGCAGATCCCATCATAAACCGCACCGTGCACCGCTTCTAGCATTGGAGCGCGCTGCACATCCACACCAACTATGTCGACAATATGGATATCACTAATCATCGGTAGCGCCGATCGGTCATACTTGTCGTCCGAGTGGTCGTTTGAACCCCGGCTGAACCTTATCGGCACCTTGACCTTCTCCATCGTCACATTCGCGATGGTGATGTTGGTTATGTACCCGCCGCGCCCCACGTCGGTCTTGAACCTCACGGCAGATGCGGAATTCCATATGTGGAGGTCACGGACGAGCACGTTTGATATCCCACCGGACATCTCGCTTCCGAAACCTACACCCGAGCATGTAGGCGTTGTGCCTGAAACCCGTTGGATGACAATGTTTGAGCTGGGTTTGTTTAGAGATATCCCATACTGATCCCAGCCACTCTTCACAGCAACCAGGTCATCTCCACTTTCAATATAGCAGTCCTCGACACAAACTTCTGAACTTGAGTCTGTTATTGTTCATCAAGAGAAAATGTCATGGATAAGTTTGCTCTTTGCAAAGCCAGTTTGTGGTTAATATAAAAAATATCATCATCACCAAGGCGTCACATATGAAGTACAAACATAAGTCACTATAAATTCTACTTTTATAATTAACCAAGTCTTTACTTTGAAGAAAAATTCCCTAAAAAAACTTTGAAGAAAAAGATATAGGACTGCTATTTATATCATCTTAAATGCAAAAACCAGCTACGAACCATGTCCGGATCTATCATTATGGTAAGAGGTTTGCAGTTTTGGGAGAGTACAATGCTGTCAATTTGGGAGGACAAACCTGGATCAATGCCATCAGTGTTGGGAGCATTTAGGGGGGCTAGTATAGTCAAATCCTTTATCACCACGTTTCTGAACAATAAAATATTCGTTGTCAGTTTATGGTTTCAGAAGAAAAGTGAGGATGGTTCTGTACTAGGAAATGAAGTGATAATCCAGTCTATCAGCATGGTAAACAAACCTGCAGTAGACCGGATGCACTGTCCAAAATGGGGAGTTGCGTAGGGTGACATTGGAGATCATGACGTTGGTCGAATTCACCAGCTCAATAATATGACCTCTGGTGTGGTTCAGAGTTCGGTTCCACCACAGCTCCCACCACATCCTGCCTTGGCCATCTATGGTCCCATTGCTACCTGACACACAAAGGGAAACAATTTGCAAGTACAGTTAAAGTTAATTCTTCCAACGATATACCCCACAACAAACTGAAGTTAATTCTTTCCATGATATGCCCCCACAAACTGAAATTTAAGCTTAAGTCGAAGGGCTGTTACATGAATTGCTATGAGAAAATTTCTATTTTCTGATCAAACTTAAAAGTAGAGACTGTTAACAGGTTACTGTACCAGTAATAACAACATCGTCTAGGTCTTGTCCGTGGATGAGGCTGACATGGCGTGGTCCTAGTCTTTCCCTCCCACGTCCATAAGACGGCAATGGCGCTATGAGAGGCCAATCTTCTGGATCCTGCACATCATAGTTTAACTGTTAACACTCGCAGCTCTCAAATCAACCTAGACAAGAGCAGTAGTGGAGATGTGGAAATTCTTCTAGTTCAATAGTAATACATGAATAATTATTAAATCGAGAATCTGGGGATTGGTCCCGTTAAAGACTATCTTCTCTGTTGTCATGTCGGACTTGAAAACCAGGCCATGATTGTCCTATAATATTAAGGTAGTGGATTATTTTAGTGCCGGTGCATGTGGCAGCAATGTCAAATTCCTAGCTAACACTCTTAATTATGACTACTTTCCCAACTACTTTGCACTAAGCCGCCCCTGAAATAAAGTATAGCAGTATCTCGCCATATGAGGGATTCTCTTCAGCAAAATCATCTCACATAAACTCTCCATACATAGTATGAATCTGTAAAATTAGGTACTGGCTCCTACAGATAGTTCCATACTCGAGATTTTTCTAACCTTTTACTGCTAGGCTGTAGCATAAGAGCAAATGAGACATAGCCCCAAGCCAAGTACTGGTACAATAGTCCAAGCAGAAGTAAGGACAAAGCAAAGGCACACCCACTGTGTGAATTAGTTCGAACAATAACATGTGTCAAGCTGCAGAAGTCAGAAGAAGCCAACAACCGTCCAAGCATGTGCATGATTCCAAACCCACCACGGCATCTCTTCTCCAATTTCATTTTTCAATGGTAGTGACAGCACAACACTACAACAGCACAAGCGTTGGAGCCTGTTTCGCAGCGCCGAATCGAACAAGAACATTGACCCTAACTATAACCTGTGTCTCTACTATATAGGGAAGCTTAGTTGTTTGCAATTTTTGTGTGAAAAAGTTGTTGTTGGCACTAATCAAAATGATTGTTCATATCAGCATTATTTATTTGCATTTAGATGTGTGTATGTTTCAGTTCAGTCGCGAAAAACTAGTGTACCGTTTGGTCAGTAGAGTGCACTCTATTGATTTCTAAAAAGATTTGGGAGGAAAAAGAAATGCTAATCCAATGATAAAAAGAACAAGAACAAGAAGAGGAATTGGCGGGCCATGGATGGATCACGTACCTGGGAGCCGAGGATGACCGCGCCGTGGTGCAGGAAGAGCGTGAAGCGGCTGGTGAGGTTGAAGCTCCCTGTGAGCCACCTCCCCGGCGGCACCTCCAGCCTGGCGCCGCCGCCTCCGGCCTGCTGCTCCAGCGCCGCCACCGCGCGCCGGAACGCCGCCGTGTTGGACGTGACCCCGTCGCCCATGGCCCCGAACTCCTCGACCGACGCCGCCACCGCGCGCTGCCCCGAGCCGCGATAGAACCCCGCGCAGCTGTCGACATCGCCGTGGCCGGAGCCATGGCCCGCCGAGGGGGCGATCAGGGCGGCGAGCGGGGCCGCGGCGGGGAGGCGCGTGAGGGCGAGGTAGGAGGTGGCGAGCAGGACGAGGAACACGAGCAGGGTGATCGCCGGCCGCTGGCACGGGCGCGGCATGGGCTCGCTCTGGACAGTGGCGTGCGCCATGAATAATGGATCATGTCACGCGGCGGAGCCGATCGAGGCGGAAAAGAAGCGATTTTATATAGGTTTCTTCCGATTCGCGCAGCTGGTCGCTCGGTGGTTGCCACGTGAGAGTACTCTGCTTTCGAAATTTGAATTTGAAATATGTTCGGTTCGAATTTAAAATCTACTTCTGTTGAAACAGGTGAATTCGAATGTAACAGTGGTGTGGACGATGAGTCGTCGATTGGATCAGTTCTGTGCGGAGGCTAAAAGTGGTGACGTGGACGTGGGTGGTGTCTGTCTACACGCAACATGGCACCGGCACGAGTACCTGTCAAGCCTACCGTAATGATTGTCATTTTCCTCCAAACAACGTATGCAATTAATTTAATCACAAAATGTCATCTGTAGAGTTGTTATAAACGATAGCAAATAAACGACGAAGAAAACGGAAGATCAACAAACGGGAATATGAGATTTAACGTGGAAAACCCCTCCAACAATGAAGCAGAAAAAATCACGGGCGTCAGCCTGCAATAATTCACTATATCGGGTGAGGTTACAAACGCCGGGGATTTACAACATGCGACTTATCTCAACCGGCTTACAAGATGTATATATGGTGGCAAAACCCTAAGTTGGCTGCAGTCCGACTTGGGAACGACGTGTACCGTACCGCAGGGGCTGCCACCCCCGCACCCAGGGCTGTCCACGAGGGTGTGCGAGCTGTGCGACGGCATAGGGCCCCCAAAATTTTGGGCCCCCAAATCGCAGGACAAACCATAGGGGCATTTGCCCCAGATCTCTGGTGGCGGAGAGGTTCCTCCGCCCCACAGCTTACCTTGCCTCCAGGATCCAGCAGCCTAGCAGAGCAGCGTCGTGCCTCGTCCTTTTTTCTTGACCGGAAGCTCCATGGACGCTCGATCCAAGCTTTCTGTTGTACTCCTAGGTGAGAAGAAGATGATTTAAATGGGCCTAGAGTCTGCCTATGGACGTAAGTGACAGGGCCCATCTAATGGTGTCTGCTTGTTTTTTTTTTTTGCATTACGATGTCTATTCCGTTTTTTATTAGATGATGTCTATTCATTAATCTAGCACAACCTTGAACCGTCCACTCATTTTCTGTGCAGTAGCGCGTGGCTCAGGAAAAACACGATATACTTTTCCAGTTTTAGTTTGATTTCCACGATGTCTAAAAAAATTGTTTTTTTGCATATTCAATGAATTTTGGTTTGCTAAGTGCACTCAAAATAAAGGTGCGGGATCGACAGGTCGCGTTCAGGGGCGGAGCCAGCACATAAGATGGGTTCAGCTGAACCCAATTAAATAATGCTAATCCCTTTATAATTGCTAATAATTTGATCCAAATTAGTAACCTATCTACAGTTTACAGTGTGGTGAACCCAATAGTGAGATTTTCTAGCTTCGCCACTGGTCGCGTTAGGATTTACATTTAATTTTAGGCCTTTGTTTTACAGTTCGCACTGGGGCCCCAAATTTCTGGAGACGGCCCTGCCCGCACCCCCGCAAGTGGGCAACCAGACGGGCTAACTTCTCCGCTATGCTACGGCCCAAGCCTCCGCTTCGTTTCGAAGTTAGCCTTTATCTTTATATGAATTTGGAACACATCAAAAAAACAGAGTTCTCCCCCAAAGAATTATCATCAATGGCATTTCCCTTAAAAAGCTTCCAATGCTATTTTAAGCGGGAGTGATGTGTATGTTTCATTCTCGAGCATATGCTCATATGGAAAGAAACAACAAACAACAGGGTAAACAAGATTTGGATCTGCCACCGCACATCCACCAACTTCCGGTTCACCACACGTTGCTCCGGGGTCTCCTTTTCCTTTTCCATTTAGGAAAGGTCGAGTACAATATATAGACAAATATCACCACCACGCGTGCGCGGACACATGCACATGCATCTTCCTATCCATGTGAATATCGATTTTTTTATTCCACGCTTATTAGACACATAAGTTATCAAATGTGGGCATGATCCTTGGTGATCAGGAGGGTATATAGCTACTCAACCAATTGTCGATTCTCGAACTTAGATGTGTATTTATTTTCCATAATTTTTATTTAAGAATATAAACTTTATAAATCAAACTATATTTAAATCAGAAGTTCCATTGTAAAATGATGTTGTAAAAGCTACTTAAATGGTGGTTGTAATAACATGTTAACCGTCTTATACGGAGTTGACATACAAATTAATGATGCCATATATAGCTCCTATAAAAAAAATGACAAGTCACGCTGAGAAGGAACTTCGTTTAGCAGTTCTCTCCTAGCTAGCCGCCACACCTGATCTCCACCAAATTAGGGTTTTGTAGTGTTGCCACCTCGGTCTCCCTCCCCTCCCGTCCGACAATCTCGTCGGTGACAAGAGGAGCGGGGACCCGTTCTTTCTTGTTCTAAGTCTTCCAGGTACTTGTTTCTGTGTTAAGTTTTGGCCCCCTTGCGACATCGGGGAGGTGAAGGCGACAATGACGCGTTGGAATAAGGTCTCTCCGACCACTCCATGCCTTGTCAACATTCGGCCAAACGACGGTGAAGAGCCAGGGATGGTAGGTGCTGCTATATCTGTTGGATTTTTTGGTGTCGAAGGGAGCCTGTTTCATATTATGTGGTGCCACATTTTTTATCTCTTTGTTCGTGGTGTGTGGCTATTGCGTTTTTTAAAGTCTTGGTTGGCTCTCTTTGTCCTTTTCTTTTCTGTTCAATGCATGTTTCAAACTCCTGTAGTCATCGAACAACCGAAGGAAAAAAAGACGATCAATATGATTTTTAGTGTATTTCATAGTTTTTATAAATATCAGATATAATATGTCTTTGAATATCCTTGATTTTGAAAAGCACACAAACAAAAAGTCGATGCATGTCTTTCACTCTCAAAAATTAATCTTCTCAATATATTTTTTTTCACAAGTGTAAACCTTCTAATGCTGACATTCTTCCACTAAAGAAAATGCTAATATCCTCATAAACCTGTTTTTATTTTACCAAGAGGCCCTTTGGGAAGAAAGAAAAGCAGCTCGTTAAGTTTTTTTTTAGGGTAAAACATTGCCACTTTATTGAATATTAATGTTCACTGGAATACAATAGAAGTCTGGAGTCTGATCCAGCCACACATGTCGCCCATACTCTTGGTAAGCTGAAGACCTCGCAAGGCCATGGGCTTCTTTGTTCGTGTTTCTTCGCTCATGGATGAAAATCGCCGATACGAAGCCAGCTGCTCTCATCTTGATCTCCTGCATGATTACACTGAATCTGCCCTTGTATTCGCCCACCATGCTATTGATAACCTCAAGACAATCCGATGCCACCTTAACTCTAGTCAGGTGTAAATCATTAGCCAGGGCTAGAGCTTCTCTACAAGAGAGTGCTTTAAGCACTGCCGGATCTGAAGCTCCTTGTATAACCAACGTTGATGCTCCCAGAAATAGTACAGTGTCTGATCGGCAAACAGCAGCGACAGCACCAACATTCCCCTGCTTCCTCACAGCAGCATCAACATTTATTTTTTGCCACTCCGGGAGGTGGCGCCAGCCATCTTGCATCAGCCGACACACTGCTTTGTTGCACTGGTTTTTCTTTCCGAGCTGAAGCCATCTCCAGGTCCCGAATCATATGTCGGGGGCTACCCCCGGGTAGGGTCAAGGCTTGGCATAAAGATGAGTTTAAAGATATGCCGAGGTACGGAAACGGCCGACCTGCTTGGGCCTGCTAGTGTTCGAGCTTCATCTTGACCGGAGGATATAAAGGCCGACCTATCTTGGCCCAGAGGGATCCGAGGTATCCCGTTGGCCTGGGCCGAGGTTCACTGTCCGAGCTATGTTCAGCCGACCTAACTACCTCGGTGTATGGTTTGTATTGTGAGAGCAGGAGAAGCTGTTGGGAGGAAGTAAGATCCGACCTGGTAAGATCTTAAGCGCAAGACCCGAGGTACGGAGCCCGTCACATCCGTGCCGAGCTAACCGAGGCAGGCTGTAGGTCGGGCAGGAGTCAATGCTCCTGTCACTTCCTGCCTGGTACAAGAGCGCCTGACGCGGGAGCGTCTGTCACGGAGCCTGGCAGAGGCGTGCCCCGGGTTCGGCGGGCAGCACGTCTCTGACCGCTGACCACGCGAGATCTGGGAAAAGGCTACGAGGTAGCTCTGCCAGGCCACGTCCTGTCTCGGTCAGAGGAGACATGCTAGTTCTGCCGTTAGGCACAGGAGATGGGCAGCCACGTCTTGTCCCTGACAGAGGTACGGTGGTGACCGTGCAGAGGCATGGCAACAGTGTTCAGCGAGGGGCACAACGGTAACTCGGCTGGCCTATATAGTGGGCTTCACCCCCCTCCTGCTTGGGGACGGACAGATCGATCGACAAGAAGAGAAAGAGAGAAAGAAAGAGAGAAGGAACCTCGGAACACCCCGGAAACACCTCGGATCTAGCTCGGAGTGCCTTCTTCCTCCCGTGTAGCTCCATCTTTTACCTCAAGTTCTCACCATTGTATCATCATACAGCTCGAGGAGCAGCTTGTACTTGTCACTTTGAGCTATACACTGAGTAGGATAGTGCTGCAGTAGGGGTGTTACCTCACAAGAGGGCCCCGAAGCAGGGTACATCGTGGTGTGCTTTGTGTTCTTGGTTTCTTGTTTTCGTTCGTGTTCTTGCGGTTCTTGCGTGTGCACTTCTTGAGTGCATAAACCCTCCCCGGATTCCCCCAACGACCATTCGGCCCCATCTTAGCCATACCTATGGCATCTGCCGTGATCCCACCACGACAGTTGGCGCCCACCGTGGGGCAGATTGAGGCGTTGGAGGGAGTTTTCATCCGGACGGGCTCAGGCGAGCGTGTTCTTTCCGGGCTTGTCGCCAAGATCGGTGAGTTCACCTTCATCAGCGACAACGCGGGGTGTTTCGCCGGCAAGCCCTTCCCCGAGCATGGCTTCACCATGATGCTCGGCAGCTTCGTCACATACGTTGCTGTCGAGGTTGTTCGCGGTACCCGGAGCAGGTGCTCGTGGACGACGAAACTCCTCTCCTCGCGGCTTTAGGTCGGCGTATCACTCGCCCCGAGAGCTGCGTGGAGGTGATGATGACAGGTCCGGTTGATGCCGCTGGCAAAGTAGATGCCAGCAAATCCAAGGCGGCCGAGGTTGCTAAGGTGAGATCTGCAAAGCCCAGGCTAGAGAAAGAGTTGCCTGGCACCCCGAGCTGCAGGGCCGAGGTGCGACCCTGGTAGAGATAGTGGAGACACTGGCAGACCCAGTAAATCCAGGAGTGGATGTAGTGGTGACTGTGGCCGACCTAGAGGCAAAGCGTGTCCTGTTGCAAAGGAGGCTGTAGCAATGATAACAGCTAGAGATGAGTTCAATAGAGATCTGCGTGAGTACAATGCAGCGAATGGCTTCACCCCGGTAGCAGTTGATACACATAGGGGAGCCGAGGTGCGGCAGAGAGGCAAGGGGCTCAATGATGAGATAAACAGGGAGGCTCGACCTACCACCTCGGCTAGGAGTGAGAGTCGCGTGTCGACTGGAAGGCCGGTGTATAGTTCCCCTGCTAAGAACCTCAGAGCTGCCGAGGCAGGCAGGGCCGAGCTATCCGGGTTACTGGAGATGCATGGCGTGCGCAGCAGAAGCGAGTCAATGATTAGTGTATGTAGCTAACCAGCAGAATGAGGCTCTCCGCAGAGCATATGCCGGGGCTGGTGATTCAGAGATGGTTTATTCAGCTAGGCCAGTTAGTCAGGTGTCCAAGGGGCAAGCCTCGTCTCCACTCGTCGGAGGAGCCGATCGAGCCCGGAGTGTCACCTCGGGTCAGAACAAGCAGCTGCAGATGTATGATCCAGTCTTAGCAGCAAAGCAGAAGGTGGGCCAGGGCAATGCTAGCCGAGCTAAGGGAAACCCCGGCCCAGGTAATGCAAGCCGAGCTAAGGGTAACTCCGGTCAGGGAAATCAGAATGGCGGGCAAGCAGCATCGGCTGGCCGAGGTAAACCACCTCCGCCCCCGAGGTATCAGCAACAACCCGGCAGCAGGGGCAATATCAGCGAGAGCCGGAGTATGTTCAGCAACCTCAGAATGTCGGTCAAGGCGATGACCGATATGATGATGGAGACTCGGCCATGGCGCGAGCTGGATACCACAGAGTGGATGGGGCGTTGGGACCTCGGATAGGAGGTCGGATGTTAGCTCCAGGCGATGTTCGTAACAAGCTGGATAGAATCTACTTCTGAGCAACTGGAGGAGGAAGGCCCTCCTGGTCCGGCGTGTTTTGGACCTCGGATCATGAAGGAGCCACCACCACCAGTATCTCAGTTCCAGTTAGGTCGGAACACCAAGCCATACAATGGGAGCACCAAGCCACAAGATTGGCTGACAGATTATGTATCCTCGGTGCACATAGCGGGGGGCAATCGCCGATGGGCGGTCCGGTATCTCCCGCACATGTTGGAAGGTCCAGCTCGGATCTGGCTGAATAATTTGCCGGAGTATAGTATCAACTCCTGGATAGACTTGGAGCTGGCGTTTAACAGCAACTTTGCTAGTACATACAAGAGGCCAAACCGACCTCAGCTCCTGGCGCATGTAAGCAAGATGATCATGAAACTGACCGAGAATTCTTAACTCGGTGGAGCAATGTTCGGAATTCCTGTGAAGGAGTTGTAGAGGCACAGGCCATTTCCTGGTTTGCAGATGGTTGTCGACATGGCAGCATGCTGTGGCAGAGGCTCCAAGAGATATGCCGAATCCCTAGCAGAAACAATCCGGATTGCAGATTCTTATGCTCTGGGTGATCCGATGCAGCCAGCAGCAGAGGCAGTGGCACGTAACAGAAGGAGGGAGCCAATAAACAACCGGCTCGGACCAAGGTGTAATGACCGCCAGAGTTCGGACAAAGAGGAGGGAGCCGGACTACCCATACACCTCGAACCAAGTTGCAGCGGTGAACCCGGATCAGCCCGGAGCTGGAGGTGTCCAGAGGCCAAAAATCAATGGTCCGGCATTTAGTCCGAACCCGGAGCCACCCTTGACTATGAATCAATGATAGATGGTCCTTGCTGTTACCATACGACCGACCCGCGCAAGCCAGCCAACCATTCAACCCGGCAGTGCAGCTGGAACCGCAGAATCAGGAAGAAGGGGCGAAGGCCGGAGGAATCAGAGCAGGACCACCTCAGAGATTTCAGCCGAGGTCCCACCCAATCTGTCCGGAGCAAATGTTACCCCGATAACCACTGCACCTCTTCCGAGGCCTGCAGCAGCAAGACCCGTGAATGTTGTGAATGTCCGAGGTAACAACAACAATGGTGCCGGACCAAGTCAGCAGTATGAATACCCCGGAAATGACTATAGAGAGGCTCATGCGAGCTATGTGGTCTTTGTGACCGAGCCAACTGACAAGAAGAGCGTGCAGAGGCGTGCCATGGAGGTGAATGCAGTAATGCCGGTGGTGCCGACCTATATGAACTGGTCTGAGCAGGAGATCACTTGGAGCAGAAAGACACACCTCGGATCATGCCGAGCCCTGGAAAGTATGCCCTGGTGGTAGATCCAACGTTGTGTGGGCCTACCAACAATGTGAGGTTCACCCGAGTTCTGGTGGACAATGGCAGTGCCATCAACATCATGTACCGAGACACAATGGTGAAATTGGGCATATCGCCAAATCAGTTGATGCCAAGCAGTTGTACTTTTCATGGGATTGTGCCTGGCGTTTCCTGTGCACCCATGGGCAAGATATGGGTGGATGTAGCATTTGGAACCAAGGAAATTGCCGAGTTGAGAGTATCGAGTTCGAGGTGGTGGACTTGGAGAGTGCATACCATGCATTGCTTGGAAGGCCGGCTCTGGCCAAGTTCATGATTTCCACCCATGTTGCATACCTGAAGATGAAAATGCCAGGGCCTAATGGGATCATATCCATCTCGGGTGACTACAAGCGAGCCATTCAGTGTGCCTCGGCGGGGTCTAATCTGGCCGAGTCTTTGGTGATCGCAGCTGAGAAGAAGAAGCTGCATCAAGTGGTGGCAATGGCGCAGTCAACACAGCTCGGCATGTCCGGACTGATGAGCCCGGACTCAACTGCAGCATTCGAGGTGCCCAAGGAGACCAAGAAGATCCCCATTGACCCGGAGCACCCAGAGCATATGGCCATCATTGGGACCGGGCTGGGCGAGAAATAGGAAGCGAGCTCTGTCACTTCCTCCGTGAGAATCGGGATATCTTTGCATGGTCGGCTAAGGACCTGCCTGGTGTTCCGAGGGAGTTGGCAGAGCACTCTTTATTTGTCAGGCCAGAGGTGAAACCGGTGAGGCAACCGACCCGTCGTCTCTCAGACGACCGAAGACAAGTGGTGCTGGACGAGCTGGCTAAGTTGCTTGCAGCCGGGTTCATTATGGAGGTGCTGCATCCGGACTGGATATCCAATCCGGTCTTGGTGGAAAAGAAGAAAGACGAGCCAGCCGTGGTCAAGGTGTGGCGCATGTGCATTGACTTCACTAACCTCAACAAGGCGTGCCCGAAAGATCCATTTCCATTACCTCGGATTGATCAAGTGATCGATTCCACTGCTGGTTGTGAACTGTTGTCTTTTATCGATGCGTACTCTGGTTTTCACCAGATACCACTGAACCCAAAGGATCAAATAAAGACTGCTTTTATTACCCCGTATGGGGCGTATTGCTACTGTGTGAATTAGTTCGAACAATAACATGTGTCAAGCTGCAGAAGTCAGAAGAAGCCAACAACCGTCCAAGCATGTGCATGATTCCAAACCCACCACGGCATCTCTTCTCCAATTTCATTTTTCAATGGTAGTGACAGCACAACACTACAACAGCACAAGCGTTGGAGCCTGTTTCGCAGCGCCGAATCGAACAAGAACATTGACCCTAACTATAACCTGTGTCTCTACTATATAGGGAAGCTTAGTTGTTTGCAATTTTTGTGTGAAAAAGTTGTTGTTGGCACTAATCAAAATGATTGTTCATATCAGCATTATTTATTTGCATTTAGATGTATGTATGTTTCAGTTCAGTCGCGAAAAACTAGTGTACCGTTTGGTCAGTAGAGTGCACTCTATTGATTTCTAAAAAGATTTGGGAGGAAAAAGAAATGCTAATCCAATGATAAAAAGAACAAGAACAAGAAGAGGAATTGGCGGGCCATGGATGGATCACGTACCTGGGAGCCGAGGATGACCGCGCCGTGGTGCAGGAAGAGCGTGAAGCGGCTGGTGAGGTTGAAGCTCCCTGTGAGCCACCTCCCCGGCGGCACCTCCAGCCTGGCGCCGCCGCCTCCGGCCTGCTGCTCCAGCGCCGCCACCGCGCGCCGGAACGCCGCCGTGTTGGACGTGACCCCGTCGCCCATGGCCCCGAACTCCTCGACCGACGCCGCCACCGCGCGCTGCCCCGAGCCGCGATAGAACCCCGCGCAGCTGTCGACATCGCCGTGGCCGGAGCCATGGCCCGCCGAGGGGGCGATCAGGGCGGCGAGCGGGGCCGCGGCGGGGAGGCGCGTGAGGGCGAGGTAGGAGGTGGCGAGCAGGACGAGGAACACGAGCAGGGTGATCGCCGGCCGCTGGCACGGGCGCGGCATGGGCTCGCTCTGGACAGTGGCGTGCGCCATGAATAATGGATCATGTCACGCGGCGGAGCCGATCGAGGCGGAAAAGAAGCGATTTTTATATGGGAAAATTGGTTTTTTACCCAGAAGTTGAGTAGCCTTGGATTATGTACCCAAAGTTGATTGTCAATTGGTAAAATACCTAATACATATCTGAAAACAAAATAAAGATGTAACAGGGATCTGAAAGCAATTATGCCTAACCATTGATCGATTGGATCTAGTACGTAACCCTATACATGCCTGCCCATATTCGATCGTGGGTCTCAAGTCGCCGCGGCCAGGCAATTCAACAAGCGCCTGCAGTCGAGCTTCTCGCGTGCCCCACACTGCTGGTAGAGCAACGCCGTCGAGGTCGTCTGCCCGTATTTGGAGCAGTCCGCTCGTGACCGGCGTCGCTACCGGCCGGAGCCGTCCGCCTGTACGTATTGAAATCTGTTCTTTCATGTCCGCCCTTTATCAGTTATGGTTCTTTTGACTGATATAATTGCGCCTTGTTTCATGTTTGTTCAGTCTGACTCCAATAATTATTGAAGTACTAATCGTGCTATGTTAGACTGATTATAATTGCACACCAAAATCTGCATGCATGAAGGCATATAAATTCCAGCCTACACCTGCATCCATATTTGCACGTACAAAAAAATTAATTTGTATGAATGCGTTTGTGATTAATATATAAAATGATCATATCTACTATCAGCACAAAATAACAATATTAATTTAGTATCACCTTTTTAACACATAATTCACACATTTTGTTTTGAAATCTTTTGTGTTTCAGGTCATGTCGGACGGTAACGCCAATGTTGGAGACAATGGTGCTAATGCGTCGACAACGGGCTTTGGGGCCGTGGACTGGTTTAGTCTTGTCATTGAACAAAATGATGATGGATTTAATGTTCCGGTGGCTGAGGATCAAATGTTCACTCTTCTTGGTTTGAGGGACGAGGACGAGAGACCAGTGGAAACTACTTCATTGAATGATACAAGTGTTGATGCGACAGTTGGTCATGGCGCTAATATTGATGACACAAACAAAACGAATTATGAAGATGTTGACATTGAAGGTGCAGCCATTCCAGTTGACGATCGTGTATCTGAGGAGGAGAACATTGATTATGACATGGATAACCCAGATATGGAGGAAGGCGACACCTTCCCTTCCATGGAGGCATTTAGAGTGGCAATAAAACAATATGGAATTATGGGGGAGTTTAACATAGAAACTCTAAGATCTGAACCGGTAGGTTTGAGGGCGTTTGTAAAGCTGAAAGATGTAAGTGGAAGATTAAGGCTAAAAAAGTGCAACACGAGGGAGCTATCATGGTACTAATCTTGTTGCTGGCTAATGGTGTTTATTGTTGGTCTGTTTGTTTACTCCAAAAAAGAGGAGAATAAATTAAATCTCGTAATTTTTTAATTATTTTGTGTGATCTGAGAACATAACTATATGTTGGTTTTCTTGTGATGTACGCTTCTTCCAACACTACTTTTATTTTCCACATACTTGTTACTGCAGATTTTTTCCACACATATATATGTACCTATGAGTGCAACGTTGTATGCCGGTACATGTATACATGGATAGTTTGATCATAGTACAACTTTTGTGTAAATATATACGTACATACATGTTCAATATGTATGCCGGTACACAGCTACTCCCTCCGTTCCAAATTAATTGATTTCCATTTGTCCACATGTGGATGTATCTATACGTGTAACATGTCTAGATACATCCATGTGTGGACAAATGGAAGTCAATTAATTTGGAACGGAGGGAGTAGATGATTAGATCGTACTACATCACCAAGGTTTCGGACCATACGCTCTGTTAGGCTTAATGGCTAGGTGGATCTTTTTAACTAGCTAGCACCTAGCCGACAGTATACATGCACGTACAACCATACACACCCTTGCTCGCTGCAGCTTGCTTGAGGTGTGCCGGCCGGGAGCCCCGGACACACGCACCGGTTCTTGTTTTTACATTCAGGGGCTAAGTGTTATTTTATTTGCATCAGAATCCCTAGAAGATATTTTACCAATTGACAATCAACTTTGGGTACATAATCCAAGGCTGCTCAACTTCTGGGTAAAAAACCAATTTTCCCTTTTTATATAGGTTTCTTCCGATTCGCGCAGCTGGTCGCTCGGTGGTTGCCACGTGAGAGTACTCTGCTTTCGAAATTTGAATTTGAAATATGTTCGGTTCGAATTTAAAATCTACTTCTGTTGAAACAGGTGAATTCGAATGTAACAGTGGTGTGGACGATGAGTCGTCGATTGGATCAGTTCTGTGCGGAGGCTAAAAGTGATGACGTGGACGTGGGTGGTGTCTGTCTACACGCAACATGGCACCGGCACGAGTACCTGTCAAGCCTACCGTAATGATTGTCATTTTCCTCCAAACAACGTATGCAATTAATTTAATCACAAAATGTCATCTGTAGAGTTGTTGTAAACGATAGCAAATAAACGAAGAAAACGGAAGATCAACCAACGGGAATATGAGATTTAACGTGGAAAACCCCTCCAACAATGAAGCAGAAAAAACCACGGGCGTCAACCTGCAATACTTCACTATATCGGGTGAGGTTACAAACGCCGGGGATTTACAACATGCGACTTATCTCAACCGGCTTACAAGATGTATATATGGTGGCAAAACCCTAAGTCGGCTGCAGTCCGACTTGGGAACGACGTGTACCGTACCGCAGGGGCTGCCACCCCCGCACCCAGGGCTGTCCACGAGGGTGTGCGAGCTGTGCGACGGCATAGGGCCCCCAAAATTTTGGGCCCCCAAATCGCAGGACAAACCATAGGGGCATTTGCCCCAGATCTCTGGTGGCGGAGAGGTTCCTCCGCCCCACAGCTTACCTTGCCTCCAGGATCCAGCAGCCTAGCAGAGCAGCGTCGTGCCTCGTCCTTTTTTCTTTGAAGGGAAGCTCCATGGACGCTCGATCCAAGCTTTCTGTTGTACTCCTAGGTGAGAAGAAGATGATTTAAATGGGCCTAGAGTCTGCCTATGGACGTAAGTGACAGGGCCCATCTAATGGTGTCTGCTTGTTTTTTTTTTTTTTGCATTACGATGTCTATTCCGTTTTTTATTAGATGATGTCTATTCATTAATCTAGCACAACCTTGAACCGTCCACTCATTTTCTGTGCAGTAGCGCGTGGCTCAGGAAAAACACGATATACTTTTCCAGTTTTAGTTTGATTTCCACGATGTCTAAAAAAATTGTTTTTTTGCATATTCAATGAATTTTGGTTTGCTAAGTGCACTCAAAATAAAGGTGCGGGATCGACAGGTCGCGTTCAGGGGCGGAGCCAGCACATAAGATGGGTTCAGCTGAACCCAATTAAATAATGCTAATCCCTTTATAATTGCTAATAATTTGATCCAAATTAGTAACCTATCTACAGTTTACAGTGTGGTGAACCCAATAGTGAGATTTTCTAGCTTCGCCACTGGTCGCGTTAGGATTTACATTTAATTTTAGGCCTTTGTTTTACAGTTCGCACTGGGGCCCCAAATTTCTGGAGACGGCCCTGCCCGCACCCCTGCAAGTGGGCAACCAGATGGGCTAACTTCTCCGCTATGCTACGGCCCAAGCCTCCGCTTCGTTTCGAAGTTAGCCTTTATCTTTATATGAATTTGGAACACATCAAAAAAACAGAGTTCTCCCCCAAAGAATTATCATCAATGGCATTTCCCTTAAAAAGCTTCCAGTGCTATTTTAAGCGGGAGTGATGTGTATGTTTCATTCTCGAGCATATGCTCATATGGAAAGAAACAACAAACAACAGGGTAAACAAGATTTGGATCTGCCACCGCACATCCACCAACTTCCGGTTCACCACACGTTGCTCCGGGGTCTCCTTTTCCTTTTCCATTTAGGAAAGGTCGAGTACAATATATAGACAAATATCACCACCACGCGTGCGCGGACACATGCACATGCATCTTCCTATCCATGTGAATATCGATTATTTTATTCCACGCTTATTAGACACATAAGTTATCAAATGTGGGCATGATCCTTGGTGATCAGGAGGGTATATAGCTACTCAACCAATTGTCGATTCTCGAACTTAGATGTGTATTTATTTTCCATAATTTTTATTTAAGAATATAAACTTTATAAATCAAACTATATTTAAATCAGAAGTTCCATTGTAAAATGATGTTGTAAAAGCTACTTAAATGGTGGTTGTAATAACATGTTAACCGTCTTATACGGAGTTGACATACAAATTAATGATGCCATATATAGCTCCTATAAAAAAAATGACAAGTCACGCTGAGAAGGAACTTCGTTTAGCAGTTCTCTCCTAGCTAGCCGCCACACCTGATCTCCACCAAATTAGGGTTTTGTAGTGTTGCCACCTCGGTCTCCCTCCCCTCTCCCGTCCGACAATCTCGTCGGTGACAAGAGGAGCGGGGACCCGTTCTTTCTTGTTCTAAGTCTTCCAGGTACTTGTTTCTGTGTTAAGTTTTGGCCCCCCTTGCGACATCCACTAGTAGGAAAACCCAATTCTATGGAAGCTTATTCTGTGGCGCACCTTATAGACGTGCGCCACAGAATAAGCTTCTGTGGCGCACCAGTCATGGTGCGCCACAGAATAGCCTTATTCTGTGGCGCACGGCTATAAGGATGCGCCACAGAATAAGCGCGGGCCCCACACCAACGCACGGGTCTGCCACTTTTGACCTTATTCTGTGGCGCACTGGGCCAGGTGCGCCACAGAATAGGCTTATTCTGTGGCGCATCCATGTAGGTGCGCCACAGAATAAGATGCTCTGGCCCCACAAATAATTGGGGGAGCTATTCTGTGGCGCACCCGACCCAGTGCGCCACAGAATAATCTTATGACGCAGATAATTCCCGTTGCGATCCGAGGGATAATGGACGAGCACGTCCGTGATACGCTGTCTGCACTTTGCAACTTTTTTGACGTCATCAACCGTAAGTCGATCGGCGTGAGGCAGCTCCAGAAGATACAGGATGAGATCGTGGGGATACTATGCGAGCTCGAGATTTACTTCCCGCCCGTGTTCTTTGACATCTGCGTGCATCTCCTTCTCCACGTCGTTGATGACATACTGAAGCTCGGTCCGACGTTCCTGCACTACATGATGCCGTTCGAAAGGCAGAACGGTGTCATCAAAGGATTCGTTCGCAACAGGGCCCGTCCAGACGCAAGCATGGCCAAGGGCTTTCTGACCAAAGAGTGCATCACCTTCTGCCAGAGTTATCTAAGCACCGAGAACGAGGATGTTGGTCTGGCCACCAGGCCGCACGTCGGCAGGCTCGCTGGTTTTGGTCACCGTGAGGGCTACCGCTCACTCCCTGTCTTGATTGATGGTCGACACGTCGACTTCGATAGGGCTCACCGGGTCGCGCTACAACACTTAGAATTGATCGAACCTTGGGTGGAAGAGCACAGAAGCATAATCGAGAAGAACTACATCGACCTGGGCCGGCCGAGGAAGAACGGAGACGTAACCAGAGAGCACAACTCCAGCTTCACGCGTTGGTTCAGGGAAAAACAACTGTCCGAATCACGGGTCAGAAAGCCAAGTACGGAAGATGAAAAACTCATATTCTCCATATCACAGGGCCCCGCGCAGAACGTGAAGACCTATCAGACGTACGACATCAATGGTTACAGATTCTGCACCGAGGAAAAGGACAGGAGTAGCGAATATCAAAACTCAGGAGTAACTATGCTATCCTACGCCGATGACGAGGCTACCGTCAAACAAAGATACTTCGGAAGGATAGAGGAGATATGGGACCTCAACTACTGTGGAGAGTCGGTGCCAATGTTCCGTGTGAGATGGGCCAAGAACGTCGAAAAAGAAGGCCGGTATTTCACCACCATGGTTATACCCGAAGCCAACTCGAAGAAAGCCTCCGCGAAAAATGAGCCATGGGTACTCGCTAGCCAAGTCGATCAATGCTTCTTCATTACCGACCCGTCAAAGCCTAACCGTGTTGTCGTGAGGAGGGGCAAGAGGAGCATCATCGGAATGGAAGGAGACGCCAATGAGGAGGACCTGGACGGCGATCCGAAGATCGAGGAGGAATTCGACAACTACTTCGACATGCCTACTACTAATTCTAAAGAAAAAAGGAAGACCTCCCTACCTACCAAAGGTTGTCCGTTCACGCGAAGAAGTCTCAAGGTGACCGGCCTAAGCTATTCAACCGCCAAGAAGGGAAAGAAGAAATGCTAGTTTGGGGCCGGCCGGGACGAAGATCGAAAACTTTTTTGTGTATTATATATAATTTGTTTTGTATGAGAGACAAGCATATGGTCTATGTAATTTGATATATATGGCACAGTTTCAATATTTGTATTAACTGTTTTTTTATTAACATGTGTGTAAAAACAGAAAATTTAAATAAAAAACCAACTATTAACTGTTTTTTTATTAACATGTGTGTAAAAACAGAAAATTTAAATAAAAAAACCAACTATTCTGTGGCGCACCCCTTATCGGGTGCGCCACAGAATAAGCTAATTCTGTGGCGCACCGCTAGGGGGATGCGCCACAGAATAAGGTACCTTATCCAAAAACCGGCCGCGCCGCCGCCGTTTTCTTCTTCGTTTTCTCATTCTTCTTCCTCTCCCCATAACCCGCGCCGCCGCCGTTCACCCTCGCCGGCGCCGCCTCCCTCGTCCGCGACCCCGCCGCCTCCCTCGTCCGCGACCCCGCCGCCTCCCTCGTCCGCGACCCCGCCGCCTCCCTCGTCCGCGACCTCGCCGCCTCCCTCGTCCGTGCCTCGTCTGGACCCGAGGTAACGAATGCGCCCCCTTCCTCCCTCCCTCTCCCCCGTTCCCTCGCATCATTGCTTGCTTGGTTCTCCCTAGCGCGGCTGGCTCATGTGTCGTCTCGCCGTGTGAGCAGCGGAGCTGCGGGTGTGCGCGGACGGCGGCGCCAACAGGGTCTTCGACGGCATGCCGGAGCTGCTCCCGGGCGAGGACCCCGACGAGGTCCGCATCAGGTGATTAGAGTCCCCGCCTCCTTCTCCTTCTTCCTCTTTACTCCCATAGTCAGTCGTCTGCTTACGTCTCGCATCTGTCTCTGTTTGACTCTGACTCTCGAAACATCGGTGCTCATCACGTGCTTGCTGGAATGCCTGCGAATCTTGTTTTAGCTGTATGCCTGGCTGTTGTGTGAAAGTGTAAATGTTGGCATGCCAGTGAGATCTGAGTGAGGAGCATTTGGTTGAACCAAGGTTATGGCAGTGTTGCTTCTCAATGTGCCTTTTGTTTTTGGCATGGTGCATCGCCCCTGTTTGTTTTTGCAGTACATTTTACTAGCTGGTTAGATATGTGCTTAGTGAAAAACCCGAAGTTACAGCAGTATGCTTTGCTTGCATGTGTTCAAGCAAAAATTCAGAGTATTTTGAGCCGAGAAAGGTTCAGTACTTAAGCTAACGAATATAGTCTCTGTCATTTTTAAATAGCTAATACACATTTTCAATTTATGAACATTGAAAAATTTCAACTGTGCTTGGGTTACCCATGTATTTATGTAATGCTGGGGAGTTGTTTATGAAGGAAAGGCCGTAGATGTGTTTTTTTTTTGTTCGAAATGTTTGCAGGTACCCCGAGAGGCCCTTGAGATTGCCGGAACGTCGATTAACTTCCGTTCCGGCAATTTCGGGTACTCCATATGTCCCTTTTTTAGCAAAGGTCATGCCGGATTTTTTCGTGAAATTTGGCATGACTTTGCTAAAAATAGGACATATGGGGTATTGTGCTTGTGCTCCGACCATCGTGTCGTTGAGATGCCGGCCGGAGGTGCCGGCCGTAGATGTGTTTTTTTTTTTGTTGGAAATGCTTGCAGGTACCCCGAGAGGCCCTTGAGATTGCCGGAACGTCGATTAACTTCCGTTCCGGCAATTTCGGGTACTCCATATGTCCCTTTTTTAGCAAAGGTCATGCCGGATTTTTTCGTGAAATTTGGCATGACTTTGCTAAAAATAGGACATATGGGGTATTGTGCTTGTGCTCCGACCATCGTGTCGTTGAGATGCCGGCCGGAGGTGCCGGCCGTAGATGTGTTTTTTTTTTGTTGGAAATGCTTGCAGGTACCCCGAGAGGCCCTTGAGATTGCCGGAACGTCGATTAACTTCCGTTCCGGCAATTTCGGGTACTCCATATGTCCCTTTTTTAGCAAAGGTCATGCCGGATTTTTTCATGAAATTTGGCATGACTTTGCTAAAAATAGGACATATGGGGTATTGCGACTAGTGCATGGGCCGGGGTATCTTAGTACTTATTAGTTAGGTGATTTTTTTATCTTAAATTTGTTATACTAACTTTTTGCCTCTTTTTAATGCAGTGCAAACATGGCCGACAATGACGAGGCTGGGGTTTCTGGAACAAGGGGCGAGGAACCGATGGAGCAAAATATTATGATTCCGAGTTTCATCTCAGCGGCGGTGACAAATACGCTCACGTCGCTCTTTACAACCATATGTGAGTCTGTCAGGGATTGGACTGAAGGAGGGAAAAAAGGGCCTGCCCCAGTGATCAGCTTCGGCTCCAGACAGTACCCAATACTGCCTCCGGAAGATACACCAGATACAGCAGAGAAGAAGAAGAAGCACAGGAAGAGGAGTAAGCCAGCTCCGAAGACGAAACTTAGCACACCGGGGTATGTCCGGAGTGACCCCATGATACCACCCCGTGCGGGTGACTTGTCGTCCCGGTTGCATGAAGCTGGTCAACCGATACTGCCTTCGGAGCTGCTCCACCTCGCAGATGGATGCATGGCCCCTTTGCAACTTGCTATCTTGAAGCTAGAGGACAACCTTCTTAAAGACGAGAATCCGAACTACCCGGTGTTCACTGTCAAGGTGCCAAGGGACTTGGTTGACTTCGTTGATGAATCTCCAGCGGATCTGTTCTTCATATCGTGCGAGGACGTCTTCAACTTGTTTCACTTTAAACGGCTGGACTATAACTTGGTCCGCCTATACGCGCTCAGCCAGGCGATGATGATCAGGAGAGAACAAACCCCGTACGTCAAGGTAGTGGATCCCTACTACATGCGGGATAGCCAGCTGGAGGACGGATCACCGACACGGGCTAAGGCCACGGAGTACCTCCAGAGAATCATGCTGAACATGAGCACGAAGACCAGCCTTCTTGTGCCTTTCTTTTTTAAGTAAGTCCGCATCTAGTCGCCGCTGTCGTATCTTATGCTTTCTTATAGATTTCTTCTGTTTTGTTGATCCTTTCCAATATTCCGTTTCAATTGTGTTGAGCAGTGACAAGTACTCAGTACTCATCGCCGTGCACCCGAAGTGGTCAACTGCCACATATTTAGACTCAGGGACTACGCCGAAAGACTACACTAGAATTAAGGGTGTTCTCGATGAGGCTCTCGAGGGCTACGCCAAAAACGGAGGTTCCTTCGAGAAGAAAGCGAAACGTATAATTGACAACACACACAAGTTTTACCATGGGACGGGGTTTCATTGCCTCAAGCAAAAGTCTCGCAACGTGGATGCCTTCTACGTCCTCTTACACATGAAATCGTATGTCCGGGATGCAGTGATAACGAATTTGCCATATCGTCTCCAAGAATGGGCCAAATATGATGAGGATCTCACTGATGATGACCTTAGAGCAGACTTCCATCGCATCCAGTTACAGTTATCGAAAATCATCCTGGAAGATGTCAAGACAGCAGGGGGGTCCTTACACAACGCCAGAGGTAGAAACCTTGCTTCTTTCTTTTCTATATTAGATGAATAAATCATACTCTAGTTATATCATGCATTAATCAAATATATATCCCAACCGATTTTCAGCGTTGTCTAAGTGGGAGATCGAAGAACGCCTAGATAAGCAGAATGACAGGAGGACGTGGATGACGAAAGACGGCATTTATCTGTTTCCGGAGCGGATCAGGAAGAAGGATCCATCATACGGGTTTTTCTCTATTTGATCTTTTTGTGGTAAGTTGATATAAAATATGAGGCATGATTTTTGTAAGTTGATACCAGTTAAGTATGAGGCATGATTGTTAGTTGACCTTAGCTAATTCATTTCTAGAATGCCGATGATTAAAATGTTGTGACACTATGTGACGCAGAGATGGCGTCAGTGAAACTTGTGATATGCAGGAATACAAACTCAAGGGCCTCTCGGCAAACCGTTCCCGGCGCCGCTCCGCTCGTAGCGCTCGCGAAGAAGGCTACATGAGATCGTCGTGTTCCCGCTATTGCTCACCGTCAACGCCGAGATGTAATCTATTCGATCCTAGTGTAGGCGGTGAACACTTCATTTTGTAACGTGGGCAACGATTCGATGAACTTTTGTATATCTCAACAATTGTGTAAAACTTCCGCACTTTTGTATCAACTTGTGATGACATATATTAGTAATGTGTTTGTTTTGATATATCTGTGAAAATATATCTCTGTTTCTGTTATATCTGTGTAAATATGAAATATACATGTATTCTGGTATTATACTGGTATTGTACTGGTATTTGTATGAATATACGGGTACAGTACTGCGCAGTAATTCTGTGGCGCACCCAGGACTATTCTGTGGCGCACCCTATTCTGTGGCGCATGGTTACACGGGTGCGCCGCAGAATAGTTATTCTGTGGCGCACCAGTCGCGGTGCGCCACAGAATCAGAATAGCTTATTTAGTGGCGACTATTCTGTGGCGCACCACCCATGCGCCACAGAATAGAAAAATGGTGCGCCACAGAATAGCTTTTCTGTACTAGTGATCGGGGAGGTGAAGGCGACAATGACGCGTTGGAATAAGGTCTCTCCGACCACTCCATGCCTTGTCAACATTCGGCCAAACGACGGTGAAGAGCCAGGGATGGTAGGTGCTGCTATATCTGTTGGATTTTTTGGTGTCGAAGGGAGCCTGTTTCATATTATGTGGTGCCACATTTTTTATCTCTTTGTTCGTGGTGTGTGGCTATTGCGTTTTTTAAAGTCTTGGTTGGCTCTCTTTGTCCTTTTCTTTTCTGTTCAATGCATGTTTCAAACTCCTGTAGTCATCGAACAACCGAAGGAAAAAAAGACGATCAATATGATTTTGAGGGTAAGGAAAAATCTCGGTCCTTTAGGTATCGGAAAGCTCCATTAACCGAGCGCCCTACATCAGAGGGCATGCCCAAGTATTTCTCACTGAGTGTCTCGTTTGGCACATCTAGACGATCTTTCATCGCATCACGGATCACTTGAGGGCATCCCTTGCTAAAGAATATCGATGATTTGTCGAGATTGATCCGCTAACCTGAAGCTTGACAATAAATATCAAGCACCTCTGCCACCTCTCCTGCACCCTCCACACTTGCCTTCACAAACAACAGGCTATCATCAGCGAATAGTAAGTGGTTAACCGCCGGAGCGGAACTCGCCACCGTTAAACCTTGTAAGCTCGATGATGGTACAACACTTCTTGATTTTAACAGGCACGAAAGGCACTCTGCTGCGAGTAAAAACAAATATGGTGACAGAGGATCTCCTTGACGAATCCCCCTTGATGGCTTAAATTTCTTCGAAGGGACTCCATTAAACAGGACTGAGAAAGTTACTGAAGATATCATTCTCATCACCAAAGCTACCCAAACCTGAGCAAATCCCAGCTTGAGTAGCATTGCCTCTAAATATGACCATTCAACCCGGTCATACGCCTTCCTCATATCCAATTTGAGTGCACAAAATCTGTTCTTATTGGCTTTATTTCGCTTCATAAAATGTAGGCACTCATATGCTGCTATGATATTGTCAGTTATTAACCTCCCTGGCACAAAGGCTGATTGTTCCTGCGAGATAATATCTGGAAGTATCTTTCTCAAACGGTTAGCGAGAACCTTCGAAGCAATTTTATAAATAACATTGCAAAGACTAATTGGACGAAACTGCCCGAGCTCTGTTGGACTCGCTACCTTTGGTATCAGCACTGTTTATCACCTCCGGGCTATCTTCACCCCTAAGGATGCGCAAGACAGCCGAAGTAACCTCCTGCCCACATAACTCCCAATTGCGCTGGAACAAATGCGCAGGATATCCATCCGGGCCAGGTGCTTTCGTGGGAAACATCTGGAAAAGGCCAATTTTCACCTCCTCCTCAGTATAAGGTTCTGTTAACTCCATGTTCATCTGACTCTTTACTTTATTTGGTATTGTGTTCAAGACTGCATCCATACCACTAGTTCCCTCTGAGTCATATAGGTTATGGAAAAAATTCCGTGTTAGAACACTCAGCTCCTCTGGGTCCTCGATCTCCACTCTATCCGGGCGCCGCAATCTAGAGATCTTATTTTTCTTTTTTCTATGGCTTGCTCGCTGATGAAAGAATCGAGTATTCTTGTCTCCTTCCGCCAACCATTGTATGCGCGATCGCTGACGCCACATTGTCTCCTCACGGTGGTGGAGTTCTACCAGCTGGTCCCAAAGCTTGATCTCCTCATAGCTCGGACCAACCCGATCAGGTGCAGCTCGGAGGAATTTGAGGCGTTGCAGCATGTCTCTAATCCTCCCCGTACATTGCCAAAAGTGCTCCTGTCCCACTCCTTGAGCCCTTTTGACATACCCCGAAGCTTGTTTATGACTTGCTCCGCATTAACTGATAGACCACCACCCTGCCAAGCTTCTTTAATGAAAGGTTGCAAATCTTCGTGGCCTTCCCACATGATCTCATATCGGAACACCCTCTTTCGCCCATCCATACTACCATCAGCAGGCATGAAACGGAGCAAAATGGGCGAGTGGTCCGACGTTGACGCAGACAAGTGTGTTAGCTCTGCCAACGGATATCTCTCACACTAGCTCGCCGAGGCCAGAGCCCTGTCCAATCTTGTACGACAGTAGCTTCCCCCGGCGATCCTTTTTTCAAAAGTCCATGGAACTCCGGTGTAACCCAGATCAGCCAGCCCACAAACATCCACAGTTTCACGAAACCCCGCGATCTGATGGTTGCTTCTCATGTTAACACCGTCATGCTCCTCCCTGAGGAGTACCTCATTAAAATCACCAATGCACATCCACGGGAGATCTGAAGCTGATTTTATATATTTTAACATGTACCATGTTTTGTGCCGCTCTCGAACTTGAGCTTCTCCGTACACACACGTAAGACGCCAAGGTTCCATAGTTGCCGATGAAACAATGACATCAATATGATACTAAGAATAAGGAAGAATCTCTATATTTATATCATTATTCCAAAAGATTCCTAACCCTCCACTACGCCCCGAGCTGCTCACAGCAAAGCTACGGTCATAACCTAGCGTTCTTCTGTAGTCATCGAACAACCAAAGGAAAAAAAGACGATCAATATGATTTTGAGGGTAAGGAACACGCGTCGGCCCGCTTTTGATTCGTCGGTCTGTCGTGTCGGTCGGTTTCTGCAACCGTGACCGGTCGCTTGCTTATCCCCGAGGCTAACCCAACTTGACTGACCCACATTAATTCGTCAACCATCCCCAAAATCCGAGCTCTGCTTCTTCCTCTTCCTTTCCCTTTCCTTCCCACGCGCAAAAAATATACTAGTCGCACCAAAATCCCCAAATCCTCCACACGAGCTCTCCCGAATCCCCTCCCTCAATCTCCAAATTCCCCACGAAACCAACCCTCGAACCTTCCTCCCGAGCTCAGTCAGCTCGGATCTCCACCGGCGGAAGCTAGCTCCGGCCGGCGAAGAGCGAGCAAGCCATGGAGTGCGAGCCGGAGGAGCTGCAGTTCCTGGGCCCCCTCGGCATCTACCGGGAGTCGGTGGCCATCCTGCGCGCGCACCGCCCGCTCTACGCCCGCATCGCCGCCGCCTTCGTCCTCCCGCTCTCCGCCCTCTTCCTCGCCCACATCGCCATCTCGCACGCCCTCTTCTCCACCATCGACTCCGACGACTCCGCCCTCGAGTCCTCCGCCCCCGGCACCGCCTCCCAGCAGCGGATCCTGCAGCGGCTCGGCGCCGTCTGGGCCGCGCTCGTCCTCTTCAAGGCCGCCTACCTCCTCGCGCTGCTCCTCTTCTCGCTCCTCTCCACCGCCGCCGCCGTCTTCTCCGTCGCCTCCGTCTACTCCGCCAAGCACGACGCGCTCACCTTCCCGAGGGTCCTCTCCGTCGTGCCGCGCGTCTGGAGGCGCCTCGCCGCCACCTTCGTCGCCGCCTTCGGCCTCCTCTTCGCCTACCACGTCGTCTTCGTCGCCGTCTTCATCGGCCTCCTCGTCGCCGCCGACAACGGCTCCGGCCTCGCGGGCCTCCTCGCCTTCCTCGTCGCCGTCGCATACCTCGTGGGCCTCGTCTACCTCAGCGTCGTCTGGCACCTCGCCAGCGTCGTCTCCGTGCTCGAGGACCTCAAGGGCTTCCACGCCATGCGCAAGAGCAAGGCGCTCATCCAGGGGAAGCTCCGCACCGCCGTCGCCATCTTCGGCACGCTCAACCTCGTCTTCGTCGTCGTCGAGCTCCTCTTCCGCTCATGGGTCGTCCAGGGCGCGCGCCACGGCCTCGGCGCCGGAGGGAGGTTTCTCCTCGGCCTCGCCATGCTGGCCGCGCTCTGCGCCGTCGTCATGGTCGCGCTCGTCGTGCAGACCGTCGTCTACCTCGTATGCAAGAGCTACCACCATGAGAGCATCGACAAGAGCAACATCTCCGACCACCTCGAGGTCTACCTCGGCGACTACGTCCCGCTCAAGGCCAGCGACGTGCAGATGGAGCACTTCGAGGTGTGACCCTGCCCGCCCAAATTATCATCTCACTCAAGCTTGCTACTTCCATTCACTCTCCTCTTCCATCTCTTTGTAATTTTACCATACTAGCATAGTCACACAGAATTTGCAATCCCATGCTTGCTGGGATCTTGATATGGAAGGAATTAAGGGGATGTAGGATCATCTGATCATTTGATCAGCCTGCTGTAACATGAGGATCAACTGCATATTGCATTTGTGTAGTAATTTGTAATGCGGGGATGGGAATGATACTGCACTGGTTACTACAACCAGCTTGATTGCTGCTACGTACACTATGCTGGATGAGTGCATGCTATCTTAATTGTCGATACTATCCTACTCCAGTTCATCATGGTTTGAAGATTCTGTACTTAATGTGCTCCTCCCTGTGTTTATGATGAACTGAATGCCGTAATTAACTCTGCCACAACAATGAAATGAGCTAGTGATACTATAATTGTGTAGGGATTCTAGTATCGGGAGAATCTGCTGGGGTTTGGATTTTTGACTAACCAATCATCATTATCGTTTCTTGTCCTGGATGAGCAAGATGTCGAGCATGTTATATTGATTGCGTCGAGGTTCTAGTATGAGGAGAATTTACTGGGTTTTGATTTTTGTAAATTACTTCTTCTGAATGAGCAAGATGTCGAGTAGTTATATTTGCCGTGCAAAGCAGTCCGATTGAGTTGTACAGTACTAGCTTGAGCATTACAAGCTCGTGATTCCGTACGAGCAAAAGAGCTTCCTGAGAATCATATGTTCCCTGCTGATGGCCATGATAGAGAATCAATAGCTTCATCTAGCAGAACAGCATACATCTGCATCGAGCTAATGTGGTACTCTGTTTCTACGACCAATATTGGTTGTATATTAGTTGTAATAACCAGAAATTTACCTTTGGTCCTAAGTGCATATGGACCCGGTATTTAGAAGATACATTTCAAAATGTCAAAAAATTCGGACATAAAATAATAAGGATTTCTTCACATTTTCATGTGTTTACAAAGTCATTCTAAGAAAAACCGACATTTTTGTCGCTTGGGTAAAAAAAGGCAAAAAAATAAGTCTAGTGAAAAGGCTTATTTGAGCACAATTTTTGTCTTTTTCGCAGGGCATAACAAATGTCTTTTTTTTTTGTGAAACCACTTTGTGAAAACATAGGATTTCAAGATATATGCGTGACTATTTCTTTTTGACATTTCAAGAAATTGTTTAAAATCCATTTAAAAAAAGTCTGCATATGCCCCGGGAGTCAAAACGCCTCTTCACAATCTTATATCATTGACAGAGGGAGTACTAACCTACTACTCCCTCCATTTCAAATTACTTGACATGCATTTGTCTAGTAATGAATGTATCTACTAGTAATGAATGTATCTAGACACTAAACAAGTATAGATACATCCGTATTTAGACAAACACAAGTTAATTAATTTGGAACGGAGGGAGTAGACGAGAGGAATGGAGGAGATGATTTCGCTAACCTGAACACATGAATAGAGGATGAAGGCAGGGACACTGAAATGTATTGCTACGTTTTGTCCCTTTGGATAGCTAGGATTTCTCAAAGGTTATTCTCTCTGATCAATATTAGTTGTCACAAATTTAGTAGTAAAGTTAGACAAATTCTTATAGATTTCCTAAAAAGGGTTTTTTGAAATGGTTTAGAGGCCTCAAAAATTGTTTTAAAAGGTCTCCTTGCTCTTCCCCACCTAGAGTAAATTAGAACGGAAATGAGTAAAATTTTGACTCATCACCGACCTTGCGCCCCATAGAGACAATTTGCAACTCGGGTGCGCTACCTAGAGCATAATATATGACGCGCACGCAAACACCTCGGGGAATCCTAGATCCGATGGATCGAGCACGCCACGCGAGATGTCAAGTCACGTCCTGCCATGGAGACGATCTATCGCCGCCGCTGCCATGAAATGGGAACCAAAGAGATCCACCATTGTTGTGAATAAGAGATCGTGAGCCTCCACCGCAGACTGTCGCCGCCACGACCCGTCGCCAGCATGCCCACGTAACCACAGAGCCACGCCCACCCTCGAGAAGACCTATGGCTGCCGCCCTGAGGTCAGCCTCCGCCGATGTGTACACCGCCGTCGCAACACACTAGGCATGAGGACGCGCACGCAAATACCTCGGGGAATCTTAGATCCGATGGATCGAGCACGCCACGCGAGATGTCAAGTCACGTCCTGCCATGGATCAGGAAGATGTGTCGCCGCCGCTGCCATGAAATAGGAACCAAAGAGATACACCATTGCTGTGAATAAGAGATCGTGAGCCTCCACCGCAGACTGTCGCCGTCACGACCCGTCGCCAGCATGCCCACGTAACCACAGAGCCACAACCACCCTCGAGAAGACCTATGGCTGCCGCCCTGAGGTCAGCCTCCGCCGATGTGTACACCGCCGTCGCAACACACTAGGCATGAGGACGCGCACGCAAATACCTCGGGGAATCCTAGATCCGATGGATCGAGCACGCCACGCAAGATGTCAAGTCACGTCCTGCCATGGATCAGGAAGATGTGTCGCCGCCGCTGCCATGAAATGGGAACCAAAGAGATCCACCATTGCTGTGAATAAGAGATCGTGAGCCTCCACCGCAGACTGTCGCCGTCACGACCCGTCGCCAGCATGCCCACGTAAGCACAGAGCCACGACCACCCTCGAGAAGACCTATGGCTGGCACCCTGAGGTCAGCCTCCGCCGATGTGTACACCGCCGTCGCAACACACTAGGCATGAGGACGCCCGTGGTGCAAAGGAGACAAGCCCGCCGCCGTCCGCCATACAGGGTTTGCCTATTGGTTTCCTCCGGCGGCGATGAGCTGAGGTGAGCGGCGAGTGGGCGAAAGAAGTGAGATGGAGGTGACGGCAGGTAGGGTTTCGCCTAGCCACCCGGCTAGAGCGACTCGCCTGAGTCAGTTTTCCAGGATACACGTAGGGCCCGTCTTGTTGTGGCCTTAGTATTCTGTTTATTATGCTAATAGTACTAAGATGGACGAGTATTTTTAGCTCGTATATGACCACTTTGACGATGGCTGTACTTTCTTCTCACTGCTCATACTCCTACCACTATGTCAACATCAGAACTTCACATGGCAAAGGAAACCACGTGTTCCCTGCTGTCCCTCATGACACAGAATCAACTGCTTTCACCTAGCGAAACATTGTACATACAATGGAATCATGTTATAAAAAGTGGCATGAAGCCACTGCCTCTAGTAAGTTCTTTGCAAATTTGAAGAGAGGGATTTAGGAGATAGTTTTGCAAACAAAAAACAAGAAGAGAGAGAGAGAGAGAGAGAGAGAGAGAGAGAGAGAGAGAGAGAGAGAGATAGATAGATAGATAGAAGTTTGTCGCTACGTTGTGTAAGATCTTTGGATAGGACTTAACTTTGAGTTTGAGAGACATCAGGAGTTCACGCGTCACTTTCACTTATCTTATTGTTACCTTGTTGAAACTGCTTCGTACATTCACACATTGCAGTGGTGCTATGACCACACTTGAGCCATTTGAGAACTTGCAAAAGTTCAAGAGGACCCCGTAAGTGTGAAGCCGGAGTAGGAGGAATGGTTGAGGCCAAACTGTTGAGTTTGACTGTCTGAGTCCGTATTTTTCCTCAACATATACTCTTCGGCCCTCATCTATGTGATCAACTCGCTTGAAAACCATGCGAAGTTATTTAGGACAGCAGGTCTTAGGGAGTTGTGTTCGTCGTAGCATTAGGCTACAGCTAAATTCAAAAAAGAAATGAAAGGTAGCTTCTGGAATAGTGGTGGGTTCCGAGACACAGCCAAACATTCTGTAGTGAGTGATACTATAAGAGAACATAAGCTAGACTTTTTTGCTGTTATTGAGACTGGCAGGGATAATTTTTCCACACCTTTTCTAAAAAATCTTTCGGGTGGACTTGATTTCTTTTGGTATTACTTACCCCCTCAAGGTCGATCAGGGGGCATACTAGTGGGTTTCAATTCCCACACACTTCAAGTAAAAGGAATTTCTCCAGGGGAACGATGTGTTAAGTTTCATATTGTTTCAAAAAATGATAGCTTCGAATGGTCCTTAGTAGTGGTTTATGGTGCAGCCCAAGACGCCCAAAAAGGGGAGTTTTTGGCTGAATTAGTACGCATTTGTGAGAATGAGCAAAAACCACTATTAGTTGGTGGGGATTTCAATATCATGCGCCGAAAGGAAGATAAAAATAAGGACAATTTCAATGCTAGATGGCCTTTTATTTTTAATGCGATTATTGAGAGTCTGGATCTGCGAGAAATAGATCTCACGGGTCGACAATATACCTGGGCTAATCGCAGGGAGAATCCTACTTATGAAAAATTAGACAGAGTTCTTGTGAGTGTACCGTGGGAGCAAAAATTCCCTCTCGTCACGGTTAGGGCCCTGACTAGAGAGGTTTCAGATCATACCCCTTTGCTCATGGATTCAGGAGAACAAGCACATCTAGGGAATAAGTCCACATTTTCTTTTGAGCTCTCATGGTTGCGCCAAGTGGGTTTTACGGAAATGGTAGCAAGAGAATGGGCTTCGGTTAATCATGGTGATAACCCAATGGCAGTTTGGCAGAATAAGATCCGCCATCTGCGTGCTTTTTTAAGGGGATGGGCTAGGAATATGAGCAGTATCTATAAAACTGAGAAGATCAGGCTTCCTCATATTATATAAACCTTAGATTTAAAAGCTGAAAACACACCTCTTAGTGCATCTGAAAGGGAAGCCATGAGAGATGCAAATGATAAAGTATCAAAGCTTAGAAGAGATGAGGAGTCTAAATGGGCACAGAGAGCTAAAGTTAAGCATGTTTAGGAAGGAGGAAATAATACAAAATACTTCCATTTGATTGCAAACGGGAAACATAGGCGTAAAAATATTTTCCAGCTAGAACAAGATGAAGGGACTATAATAGGTCACGAAAACATCAAGAATTATATCACAGAATACTATAAAGGACTCTTTGGAGCGCCAGCTGAAAATTATTTCTCTGTAGTAGAGACAAACATAGGCGATATTCCTCAAGTTTCTGCAGAAGAAAATGCAATTCTTGTCGCCGACTTCACAGAGAAGGAGGTCTACGAAGCCATAAAGCAAATGAAAAAGAACAAAGCGCCGGGACCGGATGGGTTCCCAGCTGAGTTCTACCAAAAGTTCTGGGATGTTATTAAAACTGATTTAATGAAAATGTTTGCAAAATTCCAACAAGGGGATTTACCACTTTTTCATTTAAACTCTGGGAATATAGTGTTGCTCCCAAAAAAAGAGAATGCCATTCAGATTCAACAATATCGGCCTATATGTCTCCTTAATGTAAGTTTTAAAATTTTCACCAAGGTCGGGACCAATAGGGTTACCGAGGTTGCTCAAAAAGTTGTAAGCCTAACACAGACGGCTTTTATGCCAGGAAGACACATCCTAGAGGGGTGCTGATTCTTCATGAAACTATCCATGAAATTCATAGGAAAAAAATGGATGGTGTTCTGTTAAAAATCGATTTAAAGCTTATGACAAAGTTAAATGGCCTTTTCTCCAACAGGTTTTAAGAATGAAGGGCTTTGATCCTAAATGGTGTAAGTGGATAGAAAATTTTGTTAGCCGTGGTAGTGTTGCTATAAAAGTTAATGAGGACTTAGGCAAATACTTCCAAACACGAAAGGGTTTGAGACAAGGGGACCTGTTATCCCCTTTGTTATTCAATATTATTGCAGATATGTTAGCTATTATGATAGCAAGAGCGAAAGAGGATGGTCAGGTAGCTGGACCCATACCCCATTTAGTTGAGGGAGGGGTCTCGATTCTCCAATATGCAGATGTGATACGTCTCCAACGTATCCATAATTTCTGCTGTTCCATGCTTATATTATACCATTTGCTACATGTTTTATATACACTTCGTATCACTTTTATGCATTTTCTGGGACTAACCTATTAACAAGATGCCACAGTGCCAGTTCCCTGTTTTCTGCTGTTTTTGGTTTCAGAAAGTTACTTCTGGAAATATTCTCGGAATTGCACGAAACAAAAGGCCAGGTCCCTATTTTTCCAGCACGTACACGGAGAGACGAAGAGGAGCCAGGACGTGGCCAAACCACATGGTGGCGCGGCAGGGGGCCCCACCGCGCCAGCCTATGGTTTGGGCCCCTCGGGGGTCCGCCGACATCGCCCCTTCGCCTATTTATTCCCCGAGACGCGAAAACCCTAAAACACCGAGCCTTTCATCCAGAACATATTCGCTGCCGCCGCCGTCGTCAACCCTAACTCGGGGGGTTTCTGAAGCTCTTCCCGGCACCCTGCCGGAGAGGGGAATCATCACCGGAGGGCTCTACATCGCCATGCCCGCCTCCGGAGTGATGCGTGAGTAGTTCATCCTTGGACTATGGGTCCATAGCAGTAGCTAGATGGTTGTCTTCTCCACTTGTGTCATCATGTTTAGATCTTGTGAGCTGCCTATCATGATCAAGATCATCTTATTGTAATGCTACATGTTGTGTTTGCTGGGATCTGACTTATATTGATACCTATGTGGAGCTGAATATTATATTATCATGTCTATGTCATTTGTGATCTTGTATGCTCTCCGTTACTTGTTGAAGCCTTGGCCACGTGAATACTTGTAACTCCAAGAGGGGGTATTTATGCATGATAGTTGGGTTCAACCTCTATTTAACCTGGGATAGTGACAGCAAGTTCTAAGGTTATAGATGTGTTGTTGCCACTAGGGGTAAAACAGCAATGCTTTATTCAAGGATGAATGTATTGTTTACATTATGCACATTACTTAATGCAATTGTCTGTTGCTTGCAACTTAATACTGGAAGGGGTACGGATGTTAACCGGAAAGTGGACTATTTAGGCATAGATGCATGCTGGATAGTGGTCTATGTACTTTGTCGTAATGCCCAAATGAATCTCATAGTAGACACCACAGCTCACACATGCATGTTATATGCACTTATCAATTGTCAATTGCCCAGCTGTAATTTGTTTACCCAGCATGTTAGTTATCTTATTGAAGAGACACCACTAGTGAACTGTGGACCCCGGTCCATTCTTTTACATCTGAAATACAATCTACTGCAATCATTGTTCTCTACTGTTTTATGCAAACAAACATCATTTTCCATTCGATACGTTTAACCCTTTGTTTTCAGCAAGCCGGTGAGATTGACAACCTCACTGTTAAGTTGGGACAAAGTAATTTGGTTGTGTTGTGCAGGTTCCACGTTGGCACCGGAATCCCTGGTGTTGCGCCGCACTACACTCCTTCACCAACACCTTCGAAGCAAACCTCGTTTTCCTACTGGTCCGATTAAACCTTGGTTTCATACTGAGGGAAAACTTACTGCTGCACTCATCATACCTTACTCTTGGGGTTCCCAACTGACGTATGACGTACAAGTATTGTTTCTGGCACTATTGACCTAGAGCCACCAGGATGACACTATCATTTTTATGGAGCATGATTTAGAGAAAGCTCTTAACATGAAGCTTATACTCTACATCTTCGAACAATTGTCGGGGTTGAAAATAAATTTTCATAAGAGCGAACTGTTTTGTTTTGGGAAAGCAAAGGATGTCGAAGATCAGTATCGAAATCTTTTTGCTTGCGCCTCAGGATCATACCCGTTTAGATATCTGGGTATTCCAATACATTTTCGAAAGTTAAAAAATGGCGAGTGGAAGCCCGTAGAGGACCGTTTCGAGAGGAAACTAGCTAGCTGGGCAGGCAAACTTTTGTCGTACGGAGATCGCCTAATTCTAATTAATTCGGTTTTGACAAGTCTTCCCATGTTTATGCTTTCGTTCTTTGAAATACCAAAAGGGGTACGGAAAAGAATGGATTTCTTTCGTTCAAGATTTTTCTGGCAAAGTGATGGACATAAACGTAAGTATAGACTTACTAAATGGAACATTATTTGTAGACCAAAGGAACATGGAGGTCTCGGGGTAGAGGTTCTAGAATTAAAAAACAAAAGTCTTCTATGTAAGTGGCTTTTCAAAATTTTAAACGGGAATGGGGTTTGGCATGAACTAATTCAAAACAAGTATCTATATTCTAAGTCTTTGTCACAAGTGGAGGCAAAGCCTTTGGACTCTCCTTTCTGGAAGGGTCTTATGAAGGTCAAAGAGGACTTTTTAAGAGAGGCTCCTTCAATATAGGAAATGGAGAGAGTGCCCGGTTTTGGGAAGACGTTTGGTTAGGGACTAGTCCCCTAGCTGAACAATACCCGTCCCTGTACAACATAGCTCAACGAAAACAAGTTTCAGTAGCTAATGTAATGTCACAGGCGCCTCCATTAGATTTACATTTTAGGAGGGCTTTAACCGGTGATAAAAGGGTTGCATGGTTGCATTTAGTTAATCGACTAATGGATGTTCAGCTTTCCAATCAGTCTGATATTTTTACATGGAATTTGACTACATCTAGAATGTTCACAGTCAAATCAATGTATCTTGACCTCCTGAATGGCCATACCAGATTTCTACGAAAATACATCTGGAAAATGAAAGTACCACTAAAAATTAAGATTTTTATGTGGTTTCTTCACAGAAAAGTACTTCTCACCAAGGACAACCTTGCTAAGCGGAATTGGAATGGTTGTAAGAAATGTTGCTTTTGTGACCAAGAAGAAACAATACAACATTTATTTATAACATGTCCCTTTGCCAAAATAGTTTGGCGTATTGTTCATATGGCCCTTAACTTAACACCTCCTAATAGTATTTCACATTGTTTTGGGAATTGGCTGAGGGGGGTCTCTAAGCAGGATAAAGTACCGATCCGAATTGGAGTATGCGCTTTGCTATGGGCCATATGGAACATAAGAAATGATTATATTTTTAACAATGCAAAATCTTGCTCTTTCTTGCAGGTTATACCACTGACTACACACTGGATCCGTATGTGGTCCTACCTACTGTCAACGGAGAAGCGTCCCGAGATGGTTTCTGGGTGCAACCGATTGGATATGGTGGCACGGGACTTGTTCACTCAGTTCAGCTGGCGTTCTGATTATAGGATAGCATGTTAATGCAGCGTCATTCATGTGTATCTTTTCTTTTTAGATGGCTCATTCATGTTTCGACTTTGTGTGATCCATGAATTTTTGTAATACTGGATTCTTAATAAGTTAATAAAGGCCGTATGCATCACTTCGATGCAGAGGCTGGGACTTCCCCTTTTCGAAAAAAAGGTCTTAGGGAGTTGTTGATTGACACACTCTCACACCTTGGGTGTAGAAGCCATTGGCGTTTAACGACGCACATATATGTTACTCCTATGGTTATTTTGCAGCTTCTAGTGTCCAATTCCACTCAAATAAAAGTGACATGAATATGCTTTGCGTAGTGGAATAAGTTACTCCTGTTGTAACTCCTATGGAAGCGTTTTCTATACTTTGGAATATGCGAACTCGTTCCATACATGAGTTTGCATAGATACGAGTTAAAGCAGCCTAAACTTTGTCATTTTCAAAGCTAATTTAGAAGGCTCCTCGGCATGTATGTAAGTATGTTGTATGCACAATCACATCCTCAGTAGTGGTGGAAACAACAAAGACCTCAAGTTCTCAACAGTAAAATTACATCCTCTCCTCCTTGAATGGAAACCTTCTCCGATTTCGAGTTAGTGTTCTCAGCACATGCATTTGTCTAGGCAAAAAATTCAGCATCTTTGACCGCCTTATTCGCAACTTCTCGCTCTTTCATCCTCTCGAGTTGTCCTTTTCTCCAATCTTTGAATATCTTGTGCTATAGTGGATTGGAGAGAGGCGTCTTGACTCCCGAGCTCATATGGTCCTGTTATATTAAACAAAATTAGAAAAATAGTAAAACATTTTCAAAAAATCTGAATTTTTTTGGTGACGAACATATGTGCCAAGTTTCGTGAGAAAATGTCATGTGTGGTGCTCTGTGCAAAAATAACAAAATCAGTACTCTAAAAAGTATGTTTTTGAAATTGCATTTCAACTATTGATTTGTCTTTTTGCACATGGCATACCAAATGTTATTTCGCCACGAAACTTGGCATGTATTTAAAAAACATGTATATGTTCGTCACCAAAAAAGTTTTAGAATTTTTGAAAATGTTTTACTATTTTTTAAAATTCGTTTAATATAGCAGGAGAGCTCGAGAGTAAAAGTGAATTTCTGGATTGGACTAGACTCAGCTGCAATTACGTTGTGTAGCAGTCACGCTGAGGCTTAGTCCCACATATCTGCCATCTAATGCTGATCCAACGGATATGAACGACCACATGAAAAGACCACCATAACTTGCCAATTTCAATGCTGGTACAGAACTACAGACGTGGGGCAAGGGTTTTTCACGGGGACGGGATCGATTTCTCCCGCGCCGCATGACGGAGGCAAGAGTTTGATGCGGGAGCGCCACCGTGGAGAGCCGGGGGTAGAGGCGAGCTCAGGGTGAGTCGTGCAAAGAGAGGGGGAAGCTTTCAGCATCGCTTCGGCGTCATCCTCCATCGGGATTTCGCCGGCTCTTCGCCAACCGCGTCGCCGCCAGCTGAGGCTTTGACCCCGTGCTCGGTGCTCCCCCGCAAGGACAACAACGCCGCTCGTGCCGTGCGCATTGTCGAGGCCCCTACGGTCAATGAAGATGTCCCTAGTCTGCTTAGACGAGAACCTCGAACTCGAGGACGGCATCTCATCATCCTCCGTCTATGTGTCCGGAGAAGAAGCTGGAGAAGACACATCGGGAATTCTGTCCACCTAATCTTTACGACGATTTAATGGGCCGCTGGAGTTAATTGATGTTGTTGGTTGAAGATAAAATCTGAACCTGGTGCTGTGCGTGTGTAGATTATGGAATTATATTGAACCTAGCTATTCACGGAAAATCAATATTCAGTAGCGCTCCCCTTCAGATTTGCATTCTTCAGAACAATGGGAAATGCTTTGCAAGTAGAACTGCTTTTTGTCAATGGGATTATATATGTTTACCAGATCATTCTCAATTTGACATATTAGCTAGCGTTGTGTTGTTTTCTCAGATTTCTACCTACAACATTAGTTAGTTTTCTGCATTTTGTTCAATTGATTAACTACGTGTGTTGGCAATGGCAGATGAGTTGAGTAGTGCGCATTGGCAGAATCTTATAAGCGGTTGCCTCAAGTTGGCATGATGTTCCAAACTAAGAGCATCTCTAGCAGAGACCTTAAAAGCCGCGAAACTTTAAGGGTCTGTTCGGTTCTGGAATCGGAAGGAACGGAATGGAACCATTCATTCTACTGTCACGGAACCATTCCATCCCTGTGTTCGGTTTGGACAAAAAATTGTCACGGAACCATTCCATCCCTGTGTTCGGTTTTGGAATGAGATGAGAATGGAATGGAATTATTCTAAACTCGATTAATTATTTCCTAAACTAGATTAATTATTGCTAAACTTAATTAATTATTGCTAAACTTGATTAATTATTCATAATCTTGATTAATTATTTCCTAATCTTAATTAATTATTGCTAAACTTGATTAATTATAGCTAAACTTGATTAAATTAGAGTTAATCGCGATCATTACTGTGCGTTACACCTCGTCCGGCCGATTCGGCCGGACGGGTCCATTCCGCATCTCACGCGAATATGCTCTTCTGGGGAACGACCTGGTTCCGTTCCACGCCACAACCGAACGCGAGAATGCTCCCTCGGAATGGAACGGTTCCATTCCGTTCCACCCGGTTCTCAAACCGAACAGACCCTAAAATAACCGCCATAGACAGTTTCGGAACCTTAAAAACGGACATAGCAGTACCCTTAAAAGCCGCGGACCCGTAAACGATTTTGAGGGCGCCCGACAATTCGGCCCGCGGAACCGCGAAAGTTGGGTTTTGGCCCCGACCCGTAGGGCGAACCCTATCGTTTCATTGCGTTGGCGGGAGGGAACATTCAGCCCGTGAACCACCACTCTCCTTCCGCCGCCGCCGCTCCCGTGCCGGAGGCCGATTCGACCGTCAAGAAGCGCAGGCGACTCGGTACCGTCGGCGCGGCCCAAGCCTTAGCCGCTGCCGCCGCCGCTGCAACTTTTACCGGCGCCGCCACCGCCGCTACGGGCCCGACGGCCGATTCCCCATCCGCGCCCTCCGGGACAGGGTCGAAGGCTCCGAAGAAGAGGGGGGCCGTGCGGAAGGTTAGAGCCAGCGCGGGCGCCGCTTCCGCCGCCATGGCTTCTCCGGCTTCCGCCGCCATGGCTTCTCTGTCCGAAGCACCCGCGAACGACGCTGTTATCTCGAGGTATGGAAATGTCTACTCTTTTCCGCCGCCCCTCACGTTTCTAGTTAGTGTTGTAGCACTCTTTGATGCATCCCATTCATTCGTTGACTTGATGAATGCTACGTCGGTTGACATTGAGAACCCCCTCTCTCGGCAATTTCGGTTACAACGAGGCCGACGGTGGCATTGATGGTGGTGCCGGCGAAGAAGATGAGGTTGAGGAGGTAGATGCGTCAACAATTAAACAACGTGGTCTAAACTACACGATTTTGGAAGATGAGACATTGATCCGTGCTTGGGAGAGTATTTCTCTCGATTCTATTCACGGCAATGAGCAAACCAACGGAAGATATTGGCAAAGAGTGGAGGACAAGTTCTTTCAACTTATGCCGCGCAATGATAAAACAGTGCTGAAAGGACAAGGATGTCGTCTAGGGGGGGGGGGGGGGGGGGTGAATAGGCGATTAAAACTTTCCCGGTTTAGTCTTGATAATTGCGGAATAAAACTAGGTGTTTAAATTAACAAGTCAACAATCTAAATATACTAGGCTCACCTATGTGCACCAACAACTTATGCTAAGCAAGACAAGCAACAAGGTGATAGCAAAATAGAATAATTCAAGCATGAAAACTATCACAATGTAAAGTGCATAAGTAAAGAGCTCGGGTATAGAAATAACCGAGGCACGCGGAGACGAGGATGTATTCCTGAGTTCCTCCTTTTTAGGGGAGTACGTCTCGTTGGAGAGGTGTGAGCCACCACAACAGGTTGGTCTCAACGCCACAAAGGCTTCACCTTCTTCTCTGATGAACCGCACCACAAAAGGTTTAGTTCACCTTCCACTATCGGAATCCTTCAAGGCGGAATCCGGAGCCTTTACAACAACAACCCGGGGCACAACCCACAACTGGATTGGGGGCTCCCGAACGGTTACAAGTGACCACAAAAGGTCTCAACCACCATAAGGCGTCTAGGGTCCAAAGACCCAAGAGTAACAAGCTCACAAAATTTCAACTTCCACGAATCTTCGTGGAGAGAGCAAACTGATGCACAAAAGCAAAGGCAAGAACACAAGAAGTGCTCAAGTTCTTCACTCCCAAATCCCACCAAAAGCAACTGATGCTTGTGGGGGGAGAAGAGAGGAAGAACAAAGAAGGACTCAACAAAAGGAACTCCAAGATCTAGATCCAAAGGGTTCCCCTCACTTAGAGGAGAGATGGATTGGTGGAAATGTGGATCTAGATCTCCTCTCTTTTTCCTCTAATTTGAGGCAAGAATCATGGAGGAATATAGAGAAATCAAAGCTTCAAGAGGTCAACAATGGTGGGGAATTTCGTGCTTGGAAGCTGGTCTCTTTGGGGAAGAAGGGGGCCTTTTATAGGTCTCCCAAAAAAAAGAGGCGTTGCAGGAAAACTTACACCAGAGACTCCGGCCTGAGTGACCGGAGACTCCGGCCTGGGCCGGAGACTCCGGACACATTCCGGTAAGTTTCCGGCCTGGGTCCAGGGGCTGAACCACCTTGAGGCTTGGAGCAGGTCAGACCAGAGTCTTTTGGTCCAAAGACCGGAGACTCCGGCTCTCCGCCCTTCCTCCGGTAACTTTCCGGTAACACTCCGGACAGGGTCTAGGGAGTGAAACAACTTGAGCCTCTTCGACAGAATCCCCTGAGTCCGGAGACTCGGGTTGGGGCACACCGGAGACTCCGGCCTAGAAAACCACAAAACAGCAAACCCAATAACTTTCACGTACGAAATCCAAATCAGGTGAAACCAATTTTGTTAGAAATATTAAGAACCATAAATAGAGTAAAGTTACCAACCATGGGAAGGTGTGGAACTTTCCTCACGGATAAACCGATAATATTTTCAAACCCGAAACATAACAAGTTTTTCATCCGGACTCTGTTTTCTATGATCTTGGGCTTGTTTCGAAGATAATCACAAGCTCTACAAGATTATGCATATACACATCATATTCCATCATGTGAGAAAGAAACCAATAGAGGAGAGTTTTACCTCTCTAGAAAAGACAAACCGGTAAAACCTCCAACATCAAAAACTCAACAAGATATTCATATGAAATCCGTTTTTGATGCACTAGAGCTTGGTATGGAGATGAACACAATCTCTAAATTCTCACATGGATAAAAACCAAATAAGAACCAAGAAAGATGATATGCCAAGTATGCAAAGGTTTGATCTCTCCACAAAGATGCGATCAAGTTACTCACTTGAGAGCCCCTCTTGATAGTACGCCGTCTATCCTATAACCCGGTCTCCCACTAAAACCATGAGACCGGTAAAATAGAAACCCTATCAAGATCATACTTTTGCCTTGCGCATTCCACTTGAGCTAGATGATGACGATCTTGATCTCTTCACGTGGACCACCTTTCTCGATTACGCTTCGCTTGATGAAGATTCACATGTTGCTCCCCATACTCCAATGTGGGAGAGCCTCTCATAGGCACATCTTCACTTGACCAATATCTCCACATGGGTGACAAGCTTCAAGCATAGGATTTCTTCGAGATGCTTCTCTTGAACTTGCACATCATAATCTTCTCTCTCTTCACATGAACATTCTTCATATAAACCCTTGAATAGTGCATTGATCATCATGAAATCTTCTAGAGTCCAACACATGAATTCCAATCTTTTCCTATGGACAAGATCTACAAGTATATCTCAATGCAAACATTAGTACATAAGGATTGTCATTAATTACCAAAACCACACATGGGGCAACACATGCACTTTCAGATGCCCCGGACGTACCGATCACTCCAAGGCCATTGGGACATGATCAAAACAACGTGTAGCCGATGGAGTGGATGCTTGCAACAAGTGCAGAATGCTCCTCCGAGTGGTACCGTGGAGGCCGATTGGGTGAGCTAAATTTAGCATTGTTTCACTATGTTGCCTTGGTTGCTATTGTTCACCATGGACATGGTTTCATTTTTGTAGGAACGCATTGCAAGAGAACGATACAAGGACATGCCGGCATCCAAGAAGAAGCCATTTACGCTTGAACATTGTTGGAAAATTCTCCAACGAAGTGAGAAATGGAAGTTGAGGGACCAAGAACCAAAAAGGGTGAAATACATATCGAGGATGATGAAGATGAAGATGGTGCCGCAAATGGAGGGAGGAACAAGAACAAGCCCGAAGGAAACAAGAAATACAAGGAAAGAATCACGAAGCAAGCCGAGGCAGCAAGCTTGAGGGAGAAGCTTGATCAAATGGTGCAATCAAATGAGACCATGGTGGCCAAGACATTGGAGGCAAAGCAACAATTGGCCGAGAAGAAAGCTCAAGAGAAGAAAGAGAGGTGGCAACTACTTCGGGAGGAGAGGATGCGCAAGGCCGACATTGAGGAAAGAAGAGCCATTGCGGAGGAGAACAAGTATGTGGCCAAGCTCCTTGCCGAGGAGAACAAGATCATGATGATGAACCGATGTGAAATGGATGAACTCACGTTGGAGTGGCATGACATCGCAAGGAGGGAGATCTTGCATCGAAGGAAGCAAGCCTTGATCAAAACAAGCGGTGGTGTTGGTGGTGGTGATGGTGGTTGTGGTGGTGGTGGTGGTGGTGGTGATGGTGTTGATGGTGGTGGTGGTGGTGCTAGTGGTGGTGGTGGTGATGTCTAGGTCTAGGTCATTTCGATGATGCGGGTGGGATTTTGGATGCAAGTTTTTGGCCATATGGATTCAAAACTATGTTAATTGCCGTCTTAGATTCGTGAAACTATGTTATTTGCTAAACTTATGTCGATATTGTGAGCAATTTGACATATTTGTGATGAATTTGACTACTATATGTTTTTAGGTTTACAGGTTGGGGAATAGCGCGCCATAGCAGAAACCGTAAAGCTGAACCTTAAAACAGAATAAACCGTAAAGCAGAACCTTAAAACAGTAAACATATTTTAAGGTTCCGCGGTTAAGTTCTCTGCTAGAGATGCACTTAAGAGGAGGCTTAGCACATTTGGGGGTCGTGCAGGTATTGAAGTGAGGAAGAGGTACACTAATGTGAGAAAGTATGATGGCAAGGTAACCTCATGTAGATGTTTGTGTCACAGAAGGTCTTCGGGAAAAGGACAAAGAGCATTCATTCAAAAGTATTTCAGAGCTGAAAAGGAACTAAATTGCGATGCTCGCATGAGTCTTACATTTCATGGCGCATTTAGAAATTTGCGATGCTCTGAATGGCTGGCCAGGCTCACCTCCCGAGTCGCTCGCGCGAGTGACTCTAGAGGCCACCCATACCGTAGCAAAAAAGGCCCCGATCCCGTGGCCCGTCCAACAAAGACGGAGGGCAGGAGGGTCGCGCCCAGCGTTGAGTTTTCGCGCGGAGAGGAGGCGTTCTCGTCGGAGTGGGCTACAGAGGTCCGGTGGAGCGATGTGGCGGTGGTGGTGCGGCAAGGCCGGCACGATGGCAACCTTGGCGGCACCCTCGGTGGGGTGGCGTGCCCGTGCAACTGCTGGGCAGGATCTGGCCACATCTAGATGCAGGCCGGATGGGCCTGAGCGGGCCTGCGACGCAGTGGTGGCGCCCAGCGGCTGCGACTGCTGGTAGCTGCGCTTGATGTCCCCCGTCTGCCAGCGCGAGGTGGGGTCGCGCCGTGGTAGATCGAGCCCTTCTGCTCAATCTGGCCGCTGACATCCCCTTCTTCTTCGACGACTACACAAGGATCTCCTCTCTACGATGCTGGTCTTCTGTCTCCGATGTGCCGCTACTTCGTTCGACCTTTTGGCGGTGACAATCAAGTCAGGGAGAAATCCTTCTTCTTGCTGGCGGCGGCGGCACCTGCGGGTGTCGTCCCCTTCTTGAATGCGTCGTCATGGCCGGAGGACCGTGCTTCCCTTCCTTAAGCAGCAGGGGAAACCCTAGGTCCGGCTTGCCGGACCAAGCGGCAGCGGCGCCTTGGCGTCGTTCCCTCCTTGGAGGAGCCGTCTAAGTTGCTCGAGGAGTCTCAGTAATGGATGGAGCTAGATTCTGTCTCCTTCCAGAGCATGGGTTTTGGGGGCGCAATGTACTCCGTCGTCGACGCTTCCCGTCGATGTCCTCTTCAGGTTCGGTCGGATCTTGCCGTCCACTCGCTGACCTCTTCTAGGCACATGGGTGGAGGGTACGTTGCTCCGAACTGCTTGGCGTCATGGTCGTTTTCCGGTGGTCATGGTTGTTCTTTGGTGGCTGCTGACATTGGTAGTGACGCGGCCTTAATGCTATGTGTCGTGATCTTCGCCTTTGTTGGCTTGAGACTAGGCATTGTAATTGTCGGTTGTTTGGGTTTTAGGTCCGGTTTACCTTATAAACTAGATCACTATTGTTTCTCCTATTTAAACTTAATACAAAGACGCGCACCTCTCCTGCGGTTCTTGAAAAAGTTCAGTGATGTAGTTCTTGAATATCCAATTTAAATGAGGACGAAAATGAGTAAAGATGTCGCCATGGCCGGCGCGCCACCTGCCGAGAATACCCAGGGCCACGAATCTGACGTCCGACCTCCACTGATGTGCACGCCGTATAGGGCCGTCGCAACGCACCAGCAACGAGGGCTCCTGTAGTGCAAAGGAGACAAGCCCGGCGACCGCCATACAGGATTTGCCTACGGCTTCCTCTGGCAGCCACGAGGTGAGCGTCGAGTGGAGGAGACGGAGGCGGCGGCGGATAGGTTTCACCCAGACGCACGCATGGAGCGACTCAGGCTAATCAGTTTTCCAGGATACTTCTAGGGCCCGTCTTGTTGTGCCCTTAGTATTATGTTTTGTAACGGAAATAATACTAAGATTGACGAGGATTTTTAGCTCGTATATGACCACTTCGACGATGACTGTACTTCTTCGCACTGCATTCGTAAACATGACCACTTTGACGATGACTTTTTTGTAGAAATAGAGTACCCAGCCTCTGTATCAAGATGATGTACACAGCCACCGCAATTATTAACGTTCTTGAGTATCACAAAGTTTACAATTCATGGGTCACTCAAAGTGGCTACAAAAATCACCACTTAAAAAAAGCTCTATCCATCTATTCTCTTATGATGTTGCCACCCACCTCGATAGAAGATAGCCCGTACGACCATCATCATTCGAGTACATCCGGTATCCATGCAACCACGTCGCTCCGCAGGTAAAAGAAATGACCACATGTGGATTCAGTAGGTGGCCTTGTTGATAACCTGCAAATAGTGAATAGAAGTTGCTTTGTTAATATAATATCATTTCGACAATTCCAAATGGCCCAAAGAATAGCCGCAACACCAATTCTAATAAGCTCCTTGGATGTCTTATCTACCACATTCAACCAGCTACCAAACAAATTTGCTACACTAGTTGGAGGGCAAACATTGAAAGTAAAGTGCATCAAGCGCCATATATCACGCGCAAACGGGCAAGAAATGAATAGGTGTTCCACAGACAGATGATGTGCACAGACACCGCAATTATTAACGTTCTTGAGTATCACAAAGTTTACAATTCATGGGTCACTCAAAGTGGCTACAAAAATCACCACTTAAAAAAGCTCTATCCATCTATTCTCTTATGATGTTGCCACCCACCCCGACAGAAGATAGCCCGTACGACCATCATCATTCGAGTACATCCGGTATCCATGCAACCATGTCGCTCCACAGGTAAAAGAAATGACCACATGTGGATTCAGTAGGTGGCCTTGTTGATAACCTGCAAATAGTGAATAGAAGTTGCTTTGTTAAATATAATATCATTTCGACAATTCCAAATGGCCCAAAGAATAGCCGCAACACCAATTCTTATAAGCTACTTGGATGTCTTATCTACCACATTCAACCAGCTACCAAACAAATTTGCTACACTAGTTGGAGGGCAAACATTGAAAGTAAAGTGCATCAAGCGCCATATATCACGCGCAAACGGGCAAGAAATGAATAGGTGTTCCACAGACTCATCTGCGTCACAAAAAACACATTTCTTACACCCAACCTAGTTCTTCATAATTAAATTATCTTTTGTCAGTAATTCTTTTCGATGCAAGAACCACAAGAAAATTCTTATCTTAAGATGCACTTCCAACTTCCACAAGTATTTTTTTAAAATATCGAGTATGACCATTAAGCATTTCCGCATAGTATGATTTTACTGAAAACACACCCGATGGTGTTAGTTTCCAGATAAACCGATCTGGTTCATTTGTTAATTGTATCCGCATGAGTTTTTCAACTAACTGAAACCAGAGCTCTCTATTGTTTCCTACCAAATTTCTTCTAAACGAAAGGTTGATAGGGGAACTAGAAAAGACATCCACAACTGTTATTTGCTTGTTAGACGCAACAGCATAAAGAGAAGGGTACTCATCCGCTAGTGATATTTCACCCAACCATTTATCTTCCAAACACTTGTTTGCTGCCCATCTCCAATAGAGAAAGAACCATGCTTAAAGAAATCATCTTTGACCCTCATCAAACCCTTCTAAAACGGTGAATCATGTGGCTTAACCTAAACTTGTGATACCATTTTGTCACCCAAGTATTTATTTGTTATAAGTTCCTGCCACCCCCCCTCTTCATTAAGAAGTTTGAATAACCATTTACTCAAAATACATTTATTCTTAATATCAAGTACTTGAATCCCCAATCCTCCTTGGTCTTTTGGTCGACACACGATGTTCCACTTTGTAAGCCTATATTTCTTTTTTTGTTGATCACTTTGCCAAAAGAATCTGGATCTGTAGAAGTCTAATCTCTTACGTACCCCTTAGGTATTTTAAAGAAAGACAGTAGGAACATTGGCAAGCTTGTCAAACCCGAATTGATGTACCCCCTTAGGATAACTTTGACGATGACTGTACTTCTTCACACTGTCTTCGTAAATATGACTATATGAGCGTCAGAACTTCACAAAACGAAAGAAAAACCATGTGTGCCCCGCTGTCCCCCATTACAGAGAATCGATAGCCTGTCCTAGCGAATCATTGTACATAAATGGAATCATGTTATAAGAAGTGGCATGAAGCCAATACTACCTCCAGCAAGTCGTTTGCAAATTTGAAGAGAGGGATTTAGGAGATAGTTAGGAGTTTGTGGCTACGTTGTGTAAGATCTTTGGATAGGACTTGAGAGACCGTGGGTTTGAGAGACATCGGGGATTGACGTATCACTTTCCCATGTCTTATTGTTACGGTGAATGAAGTGCTTAGTAGGTTCACAAATTGCAATGGTGCTATGACCCCGTGAGGCATTCGAGGACCTGCAAATGTTCAAACGAGGACAGCGTGCTCGTGAAGCCAGAGTAGTAGGACAGGCGGAAGCCAAACTCTCTTGAGTTTGACTGTTTGATTACGTATTATTTTTTGAACATACCCTTTTCGGCTCTCTATGACGACTGGGAGATCCTATAAAACCAAGAGCGTTTCTTAAACAAATCAGGACTCGCTTAAAAACCATGCGAAGTAATTTAGGATAGCAGGTCTTAGAGAGTTGCAGATCGCGGCAGACTCTCACACCTTGTGTATAGAACAGTTGGCGCTTAACGGTGAGCACAAAATTGCTACTCCAATGGTTATTTGGCAGCTTCTAGTGATCAATTCCACTTAATAAAAGTGATATGAATATACATTGTCTCTGTAATCTGACTGAAACTGAATGCCGGGTCAAGGAAGCCAACGGCGGGGAACAACATACTACAGCGGCACTGCGGGATTAGTAGAAACAAAGGCTGGGTTAGGACAAGAGTCGGTTTGACCGATGGTGGAGAGAAACAAAAGATACTACTCCACACTCCACACATATGATTTGGTTATGGGGAGTTCACACGATGTTTTCGATCACGGAGCATCAAGTGCTATTTTGGAAATACATTTAAAAATTGTTTCAAAATATAAAAAACTGAAAACAAATTCAGGTGTACATAGACATTTTATGTCTACACATATAGTTTTTCAAAAAAGATTTTTTTGAGATTCATGTAAAAAAACAAATTTCGGTGGTCCAAAATATCTTTTCACGGGACTTTTGTTTACACAGACTAAAAAAAATTCATCTTTTCGCGACACTTTGTGTTTGAATATAATTTTTTTGTTTTTACACACAATTTTTTCCGGATTTTTTTACATTTAAAAACGTGTTCTTCCACAATGGATCACTATTCAGTAGTCTCACGAGCCAAAGTGGATTTCCGGTGTTTATTGTTTATTCATTCTAAACTAGACATGATCCATTGTCTCGCCGACGGGGAACGGTTAAACAAGTCGGGTCTTGCTGACCTTTCTCTCTCTCTCTAGAGCGAGCGGGAGAGAGAAAACGCTTCCATACGTTTGCATAGATACGAGTTAAAGCAACCAGAACTTTGTCATCTTCGGAGCTAATTCAGAAGGCTCCTCTGCATGTATGTATGCACCGACACATCCTCAGTACTGGTGGAAACAACAACGATGTCAAAAGTTAAATTACATGCTCTCCTCCTTGAATAGAAACCTTCTCCGATTCCGAGTTTGTGCTCTCAGCACATGCATTTATCTAGGCAAAAAATTCAGCATCTTTGACCGTGTCATTTACAATTTATTGCTCTTCATCCTCTCAACCTGGACATAAAAGACCCAGGTTGAGGCAAAGGCTGGGTCAGGACAGGAGTCGGTATGACCGATGGTGGAGAGAAACAAAAGGGTAAATACTATGTGATATGGTTATGGGGAATTCACATGATGTTTTCAATCATGAAGCATCAAGTCCTATTATGAAAATATATTTTAAAAGTGTTTTAAAATATAAAAAAAATTGAAAACAATTTCAGGTGTACATAGACATTTTATATTCACACATAAAGTTTTCCGAATTTTTTTTTAGATTCGTGTAAAAAAAATCAGTGCTCCAAAATATCATTTCACATGACTTTTTTGTTTTTCTACACAGACCAAAAAATGTCATCTTTTCATGAACATGCATTTATCTAGGCAAAAACTTCAGCATCTTTGACCGCCTCATTTGCAATTAATTGCTCTTCATCCTCTCAAGTTGTCCTTTCCGCCAATCTTTGAATATCTTTTGCTATAGTGGTTGGACTGGACTAGGCTTCAATTACGTTGTGTAGCAAAGTCACGCTCAGACTTAGGCCCACGTATCTGCCATCAAATGCTGATCCAATGGATAAGAACGACCAATGGAGAAGAAGCTGGACCCAATTGCTCTTTTTGTTTTACATCTGGAGTCCTTTGTACAATAAGTGAGGCAATGTTTGTAATTTTTTATTTTCTTGCGGGCCCTTGTGTATTTTGTAACTTCACATTATGAATAAAGCTCTCAATCATTCGGGACCGACCTCCTGTTCAAAAAAAGACTCCATAAGCATCAGAACTTCACAAGATGCAAGGAAAACCACGTGTTCCCTGCTGCCCACGTTACTGAAAATCAATAGCCTTCACCTATCGAAACATTGTACATCAACTGAATCATGTAATAAAAAGGGACATGAAGCCCATATTGCCTCTAGTAATTTCTTTGCAAATTTGAAAAGAGGGATTAAGGATATAGTTTTGCAAACTGTAAACATGAAGAGAGAGAGAGAGAGAGTGTCGAGGTGTGCCCTCGGCTAATCCCATGGTTGCTATACCTATGATTGATTGTGTGGTAGAGAACGCGTAGTATCGGTGGAATCGACGGCTGACAAGCTGGATTTATCCAGGTTCAGGGCCCTCGAGTGAGGTAAAACCCCTACTTCCTGCCTGTCTGTATTTATGGTATGAATATGAGGGTTACAAGGGTTCGGCGAGTTGCTGATCTCGCCGAGGTTTTGGTGGCTATGGATTGCTTATCCCCCATCGATCTCCCTCCCAGCCTTTATATAGGAGGCTGGGTTTCGGGAAACATAACCGACCAAGGTTACATGTATGGAAGGTTTTAACCGACTATTATTTGATCTAACTTGGAAATCACTCTTCGTCTTGGGCCTTCCTTCGTGGGCTTCGATTAATCCTTGGGCTCATTTGATCATTACGTGCACCAGGTACCCTTATGCTAGGGTTCCCGCAAAGTATAACCTCGTCATTAGCCCCCGAGTACTTGCTTGACTCGAAGAATCGAGCATGTGCTCCCTTCATCGTGCACGTCATAGTCTTCTGAGCTTGTTCTTCTGACCCGATGTAGTTCTCCAAGCTCTAATTTGTTTCGATTGTGTATGCTAACCGAGGGATATTGACATAGTAGGCCTTATTCACTCGAATATCGAGTTCAGTTAACCGCACATTTGAGCGAAGCCATACTAGCCTTCAGTCAGACTCGAGTCCCCGGACTCGAGCCTGGAACGCAGTCGAAAGATTTTGCCTAGGGATATTGACATAGTAGGCCTGATTCACTCGAAAATCGAGCTCAGTTAACCGCACATTCGGGCGAAACCATACTAGTCTTCAATCAGGTTCGAGTCCCCGGACTCGAAACTGGAACACTTTTGAAACTTTTGCCTAGGGATGCTGACATAGTAGGCCTGATTCACTCGAAAATCGAGCTCAGTTAACCGCACATTTGGGCGAAACCATACTAGCCTTCAATCAGGTTCGAGTCCCCGGACTCGAAGCTGGAACATACTGGACAGATTCGACTCAGTCCGTTGTAGGTCTTACTGATTCGTTCTGCAGTTTAACTTTTGATACCTAACGCGTCCGTCAGGATTTTCATCATGTCTGTTGACACGGAAAAATTTAAGGGAAAACACTGTTGGAGCATCCCTCGGCCCATCTCGATTGCTCGGCGGGTCTTACCTTTGTATTTGCGTATGCAGCATCCGAAACATCTACGACTGGCATAGTCCGGGAATTTATGAATTTTGATTCTTTGACTTGTGAAGTACTTAATGCATTTTAATCGAGTCTATAGTCGAGTGAGTTTCTTACCTTCTTTTGAGAATCTATGGGAGCGCGACAGCGCTCCCATGGGAGTAGCCCCCGAGATTGTGGTTTGTTGTCTTGCAATAGAGGACAATCTCAAATCATCCTTCCATACTGCCTTTTGTCAATCAAAATATTTTGTCCTTAAATCTATGGGAGCGCGTCAGCACTCCCATGGGAGTAGCCCGCGAGATTATGCTTTATTTCGTTTAAAGTAGAGGATAATCTCAATAATTTTGCTCCTTTTTGATCAATCGCAAGAAAATTTTTGGTACGCTCCCATGGGAGTACTTTGTCCAGTCGATTGTAGTCTTGAATCTTGTGACGATTGTGGTCTTGATTCTTGTGTCGATTGTAGTCTTGAACCCATTACTCGAACGTGGATGCTGCCTTTTCACTTGCCGTCATTCGTGACACCGTAGGCGTGCGTTTGCTGTTTCGACAAGACCTTCCTGCGTGAGCCCAATGTTCAGAGTTTTGATCGTAGAGGACGCCGTTTTTAGTTTTGACTTGACTGATCGTGGTATAATCGGGGCAGTCCTCGGGTAACACTTCTGTGTTTTTGATTTGTGCCAAGTCCCGAGTTTATCGAGTAGGTTCGTGTTTCCTGTGTGACTCAGCCCCCGAGATTGTTGAGTGGGGTTTGGGCTTTCTGTTTGACCCAGCCCCCGAGTCTGTCGAGTGGGGTTTGGGTTTTCTGTTTGACCCAGCCCCCGAGTCTGTCGAGTGGGGTTTGGGTTTTCTGTTTGACCCAGCCCCCGAGTATGTCGAGTGGACTGTAAGTCTTGTGTTTACTGATTTTTGAGCTAGAATTTTGATGCTTATGTTTTATGCTCGAGCCCCCGAGTGTTTGAGTGGGGTTAAGGCATATATGAGAAATATGGAGGAACATGTATCTTTATTCGAAATATGTGTTCGATCAGCAAGCCGCCTCATTAAAACCTTCCAGTTCCCTTAGGTACCCTGGTAAGGGAAAAGAGTGCGTCTGAAACTTGCTGGTTCTTTGACATTATGCGCTATTACATATGAGGTTAAGGATCTATGCATAGAACGACGCAGGTGCGCCACGTTCCATGGGTTTGATGCTACTTCGCCCGTCTTTGCGTTCTTCAATCGATAGGCTCCTCCTTCGATGACTTCTGTGACGATGTAAGGTCCTTCCCATGGTGATGCAAGTTTATGGACTTTCTTCTGTTTCTCCGCAGCACCAAGTCTCCCACCATGAAGGACCGTGTGCGTAATCGACGACTATGGTAGTTGCGGAGGTCTTGTTGATAAACGGCTGTTCGTGCCAAAGCCGTATTGCGTGCTTCTTCCAGCAAATCGGCTGCGTCTTCGAGTGCCTTGTTCGCGTCGTTTTCTTCATATGCTTCCACCCGTGGTGCATTAAACTTGACGTCGGATGGTAACACTGCTTCCGCACCATAGACCATGAAGAACGGTGTGTACTGTGTGGAGGCGTTTGGGGTGGTCCTTAAGCTCCATAGTACTGATGGAGTTCATCACCCATGCACCCGCGGCCCTTTTGAGTGGTACTAAGAGTCTCTTTTTGATGCCACTGCATACGAGTCCATTGGCCTTTTCGACCTGTCCATTGGATTGTGGATGTGCCACAGAGGCGTAGTTTAGTTTGATGTTTTGTTCCTTGCAAAAGGATTTGAACTCTTCCGCCGTGAAGTTTGTACCATTATCAGTTATGATGCTATCCATTACTCCAAATCGATACATGATCGATTGTATGAAACGAACTGCCGTAGAAGCTGTTGAGCTTGTGATGGGGATAGCTTCGATCCATTTGGTGAACTTGTCGACTGCCACTAGTAAGTGAGTATGACCTCCTTTTGATGATTTCTTCAGTGGTCCCACCATGTCAAGTCCCCATTGGGCAAAAGGCCATGCTAATGGTATGGTTTTTAGCGCCGATGCGGGTGCATGTGGCTTGGAAGCGAACTTCTGGCAACCAATACATCTTTTGACTATGTCCTCTGCGTCCCTTAGCGCTGTAGGCCAGTAAAACCCTGCTCGGAAGGCTTTGGCTACGAGTGATCGACTGCCCGCGTGGTGCCCGCAGGTACCATGAATGTCCCGAAGGAGATCCTTGCCATCTTCGAGTGCAATGCATCTTTGGAACATACCTGAGGTGCTGCGTTTGTACAACTCACCGTTTATGATGGTGTATGCTTTTGCTCGTCGAGTGACGCGTCTGGCCTCGTTTGTATCTTCTGGTAGTTCATTGCGAAGTATGTATGCGAGAAAAGGTTGAGTCCATATTGGCTCAATGAGAAGTACCTCAATCGGAGGATCCTCTGTGCTTGGCGCTTTGCTCTTGTCTGTAGCTGCTGTCGTGGTCGATGGCCGTTTGTCGATTGACCTACGCTCTATTCGTTCAAAGAAAACACCCGGCGGGACTGGTGCTTTTGTGGAAGCAATGTTGGCTAATTTGTCAGCCTCTTCATTGCTTTCTCTCCCTACGTGTCGTAGTTCGCAGCCATCGAAGCTGCCCTCCATTATGTTGTACAAATCCCGATAAGCGATCATGTTGTCTGCGATTGCATCACAGGCCTTCATTGTTTGCTGCACAACTAAGTTAGAGTCGCCATAAATCATTAGTCGAGTGCATCCCATGGCTTTTGCCATGCGCATGCCATGGATTAGACCTTCGTATTCGGCCTCGTTATTTGATGGGAACTCGAAACCCATTTGCAAGATATAGCGCAGTTTGTCGCCTTTTGGTGATATGAGTATGACGCCCGCTCCTGCTCCTTCATTCTTTTTGGATCCATCGAAATACATGGTCCAGGAATTTGATACGTCAGGTACCCCTGGCAATTGAGCTTCTACCCACTCGGTGTGAAAATCGGGTAGGACTTGTGATTTGATGGCTTTCGGGTGTTCGTACTTGATTCCTAGTGGTCCCAGCTCGATGAGCCATTTTGCTACTCGCCCCGTTGCGTTGGGGTTTGTGAGGACGTCTCCAATCGCTGATTTATTGACCACCGTTATCGGGTGTTCTGTGAAGTAGTGCGCCAGCTTTCTTGATGTCATAAATACGGCGTACGCCAATTTCTGATATTGCGGGTACCGCTGTTTGGACGGGGAAAGAACTTCACTTACGTAATATACTGGCCTCTGTATGCTTTGACTATGTCCTTCTTCCATGCGGTCAACCACCAGCACGGTGCTGACCACTCGATTGGTGGCTGAGATGTATAGGTAGAGTGGCTCATTTTCCTTAGGTGCTACGAGGATTGGCGGACTTGTGAGCATCTTTTTGAGTTCGAGGAAAGCTGCTTCAGCTTCATCCGTCCACTCGAACTTGTCTGCTTTCTTCATCAATTTGTAAAATGGAAGTGCTTTTTCGCCTAGTTTGCTGATGAATCGACTGAGTGCTGCTACTCGACCAGCTAGCTGCTGTACCTCATGGAGTTTGGTAGGTCTCTTCATTGTGAGTATAGCTTGTATCTTTTCTGGGTCTGCTTCGATTCCACGTGCAGATATCAAATAACCCAAGAGTTGTCCAGCTGGGACACCGAAGGTGCATTTCTTTGGGTTAAGCTTGATGTTGTATCTATTGAGATTCTTGAATGTCTCCGTAGATCACTGATTAATGTGTCCTCCTTTTCAGTCTTGATGACGATGTCGTCGACGTAGACCTGAACATTGCGTCCTATCTGTTCTTGTAGACAGTTTTGCATCATGCGCTGGTAGGTTGCACCTGCGTTTTTGAGCCCGAAAGGCATGGTTGTGTAGCAGTAGACCCCGAGTGGGGTTATGAATGCCGTTTTGTCTTCGTCTTCTTCTTCATCCGAATTTGATGGTATCCTGAATATGCATCCAAAAATGATAACCGAGCGCATCCTGCTGTTGAGTCGATGATCTGATCGATTCGTGGTATGGAAAGTGATCTTTTGGACAGCATTTGTTTAGGGCAGTAAAATCTACACACATCCGCAGGGTGTCGAGTGCTTCTTTTCGACCAGTACAGGGTTAGCAACCCAGTCTGCCTTTTTGATTTCTCGAATGAACTTTGCAGCAAGTAACCTGTCAACTTCTGCCTCGATTGCACCTCTTTTGGGATCGGAAACACGGCGCATAGTTTGCTTGACTGGTCTAGATCCTGGCTTGAGTTGTAGAGAATGCTCGGCGAACTCTCTGGGGACACCTGGCATATCAGCTGGGCACCATGCGAATATTTCCCAGTTTTTACGGAGAAATTCAACGAGCGCATTTCCTGTTCGCTGGTAAGACTCGATGATATGTTGACGTTTTTGAGGGATCAGTCGGGTGCACTTGATGCTTTCTTGTGTCGTTGGTTGCATTGAATTGTCTGTCGGATGCTAACCTCTTGTGTTCCGGCAGAAGTGTGCGGTCGTTAGAAACCTCGAGTTTGGCGAATGATTGCTCCATCCCATACATCTCTGAGATTTTGCTGAAGTCACGGTCACATGAATCTGACCTTTGAAAGTTCCCGTTGATCGTGATGACTCCTTTTGGTCCTGGCATTTTGAGCTTGAGGTAGGCGTAGTGTGGGACGGCCATGAATCGAGCGAAAGTGGGGCGCCCAAGTATTGCATGGTATTGTGACTTCCAATCGACCACTTCGAACTCAATCGACTCGGTTCTGAAGTGAGTAGGATCTCCAAACGTAACATCGAGTTGTATGGTGCCTTCTGGGAGCACTGCTTTGCCTGGGACGATACCGTGGAAGGTACTTGTGGACTTTGGCAGATTTTCGACTGATTTGTTCATTCTGCGTAGCGTATCTGCAAAGATTATGTTGAGGCCGCTACCTCCGTCCATGAAGACCTTGGTCATGGCGTAGCCTCCGATTTGGGCGTCGAGTACCAAGGCTGCATGCCCTGGTCGATATACTGCGGGTGGATGGTCCTCTCGATTGAAGACAATCGGAGTTTCTGATCCTTTCAAAAAATCTGTGATAGCTGGGGGTGCCATGACCGCCATATTGACGTGTCGAGTGTGTAATTTTTGCTCTCTATTGGAGGGACGTCCTCGCTGGATCATGTTCATCTGCCCGCGAGTTACGGGATATTTTTGTTCATCTCCTTGCTGCATCTGGTGCACGGCTGCTGCCATTTGTGTTCCCGTAACGGGTTGTGCTGGCACCATGTATACTGGCGTCGGTTGCGCTGGTGTTGGTGCAGGATACACCTGAGTAGGCTGTGTTTGCGGTGGTATGGAATATACCTGTGCTTGTTGTACTTGTTGCGGCGCTGGATATGCCTGAACAGGCTGTGCTTGTGATGCAGTCGATGGAGTCTGCACTAGTTGAGGAGGTGCACGTCCATCTCTTTGCAGTCGCAGTATATGTTCAATCGCAAGTTGATCGAATTCCCTGCAATTTCTCAGCGAGTGGTTAGAGCGAAGCTTACCATCGTCCCCTTTATAAAGATGGAATCTGCAATAATCATCCATCCTTTCTTCGATTGAGCGCTCAGGATCTTTGTCTGCTCGCCTGCGCCACTCGGCCTTCTGTAGCTATCGCGGTCGTCGCGTCTGTGGTCTCGACTGTCACGTCGATCGTCTGTGCGATGGTCTCGATTACCTCGGCGGTCGTCCGTACGATGATCTCGATTATCACGATGATCGTCGGGTCGTCTGTCAGTTTGGTCGCGGCTGTCCCTTGCTGGACAAAGCCTGCTGCGATGAAGTTTGGATGGTCATCGTCGTGATAACGATGCTTGCGTTTGCGCCTTCGATCATCTCTGTAGCTATCTCTGCGGTCTCGACTGCCACCCTCGTGATTTTCATGTGAGGGTACGGGTCGAGTGCCTCGTACGGAGTCTTCTCCATCTGCCCACTTTGTTGCGAGTACCATGAGTGCCGCCATTGTCTTTGGATCTTCTCGACCAAGTGTTTCTTTGAAGTCTTCTCTCCAGAGTCCGTTTTTGAAGGCGTCGATTGCCCTATCTTCTGATACGTTGCCTACTGAGTTACGGATGGTGGTCCACCGCCGTATGTACGATCTCAGAGATTCATCTGACTTTTGCTTGCAGGTCCGGAGCTCCTCGAAAGTTTTGGGGCGCTCACATAGAGGCTCGAAGTATTTGATGAAATCACCTTTGAAGTGTTCCCACGAATCGTAGTATGATTCGGGTAGCGATTTGAGCCAATCGCGAGCTGTTCCTTCCATCATGAGTTGTATGTATTGCATAGCTGTGGTTGTGGTACCGCGCTGACATCCAACAGCCAGCCTGTAATCTTCTAACCAGCCTGATGGCTCTGTTTGCAGTTGAACTTTGGCGTGGTAGCTAGCGAAAACTTCTTGGGCATACGAGCCTCCCGGATCCGTCGAGTGAAGCATAGCGCTCCACATGGCCCGATTTCTGCTTCCGAGTCTGAGCTGCTGCTGTATGACCTCCTCGAGTGGCTCCTGCTGGATCGATGATGACGTGAGCTTTTTCGACTGCTCCTTCCCCGAGGACTTCGACTGCGACGGTCCCGATCTGTATCTCTCCTTGGAGTTGCTTGTGGATGCTGTATGGCTTTTGCTGCTATTGCCAGTTGTTTGTACAGTTGGAGGTGCTGATCCCTCTTTGGGTCTCCTGCAGGAGGTTCGATTGTTCTGAGATAGGTGCCTAGCGTCATCAGCGCCCCGGCTGGCTCAGTAGGTATGGGGACTCCTTCCGCGTCGACTGCCATAAAGGCTGGGTTTAGGTTTCGAGTGACCGCTGCACGATCTGCGTCTCCGAGGTTTATGAATCGTGACCTATTCGCGGGGTCGTTTCTGCCTGTTGAATTCACAGACAATGCTCTTCGTCGAGCACTCGATATGCTGGCTTGCTTTTTGCGTTCTTCGAGTACTGCTCGGTAGTTCTTCAACCGTATCGATTCTTGCCACTGGAAGTATTGTAAGGTCAATACCTCTTCCGGAGTTGCGTTTGCTGGTAGCATTGTGCAGCTTTCGATTACTTTGCTCACTTTTTCCGCCATCTCTGCGGTGATGGTCAGCGTGGTTGTTCCGTCAGGCATGGTGACTGTGCAAGGGTATTCTGTAGGTCGACGGCATGTTGCAGCTGCTGACGTTTCTGCTGTACTCGCGGTGTATACCTGATACGGTACCACCCGATCTTCTACCCATGTGTTGCTAATGCGCATTATGGATTCGGCGTCGTCATCCAGGCTCATGTTGGAGTTGCTTTGCTTTTGGGGTTTCTGCCGCAATCGAGTTGATCTTCGAGTGCTTTGTCCAGGCTATCTGCGTCGCAGGTGAATATCTCGTGGCTGGCACGGATTTCTGGGCCGTTGAGATCGGCGAGGTATATGTTGTCATCTATGTTCTCCTCGTTCCCCGCGACGTCGTTGCAGTCGACGATGTTGTCGAGTGACTCGATTGAGTTGTTTGGGCGGTACGCAGATTCGATCTCGCTTCTTCCAAATCTTTTTGCCACCTCGTCACGGAACTCTTGCGAGGTCATGGATGTTGCAGAGTCACTTGGCGATTGGATCGGGACGATCTGTGACGATGTTGCCGCCAAGATGGATGGTGTTGCAGTCGAAGCGTGTCGAGTGTCTCCGTGTCGAGCGTCTCCTTGTCGAGTGGATCTAACAGGTCCTGCACACCATCTTTATCGACAAAGAAGTTAAATTCTCCAACTGTAATATCCAAACCTGATTCGAGTCCGCAAAGGCTTGTTGAGCTTCCATCGAGTGCGGCGTGAGCCTCCTTGGAGATTTTGGCGAGTGATCGCTTTTTGAATTGATGCTGGTCGATCTTGCCGGCGAGTTGCCGTTTGCAGCGGTGGTCGGTGATTTGCTTTTTGATGATGTAGTAGGTGAGTTACCTTGTGTAGATGCGATCGGCGGTGGCCGCTTGATGATGAACCGGAGAAACCGCAAGCCCAATACTACCTTTTCCCTCAGACGGCGCCAATTGTCGAGGTGTGCCCTCGGCTAATCCCATGGTTGCTATACCTAGGGTTGATTGTGTGGTAGAGAACGCATAGTATCGGTGGAATCGACGGCTGACAAGCTGGATTTCTATATTTATGGTATGAATATGAGGGTTACAAGGGTTCGGCGAGTTGCTGATCTCGCCGAGGTTTTGGTGGCTATGGATTGCTTATCCCCCATCGATCTCCCTCCCAGCCTTTATATAGGAGGCTGGGTCTCGGGAAACATAACCGACCAAGGTTACATGTATGGAAGGTTTTAACCGACTATTATTTGATCTAACTTGGAAAGCACTCTTCGTCTTGGGCCTTCCTTCGTGGGCTTCGATTAATCCTTGGGCTCCTTTGATCATTACGTGCACCAGGTACCCTTATGCTAGGGTTCCCGCAAAGTATAACCTCGTCAGAGAGAGAGAGAGAGGGAGAGTGAGAGAGTTAAGGGTTGTCGCTACTTTGTGTAGGATCTTTGGATATGACTTGAGAGACCGTGGATTTGAGAGACATCATGAGTTCCCGTATCGCTTTCACTTATCTTATTGTTAGCTAGCTTGTTCAAGGTGCTTCGTACCTTCACACGTTGCAATGGTGTTATGACCCCATGAGGCTTTGTTTGGTAGCAAGGTCTTATAGTGGATTAGTAGGCATAATCCCCGCAGGTATTGGGTGAAACCCCCACTTTTATCCAAGCCCATCAAATCTCTGTTTATCCTCAATCCATTTTTTTTACAACAATCCTCAATCCATTAGGATGGGGTAGTGTATTTGTTATGAGAAAATAATTAGAGTTTGGGGAATTATGAAAAAAAGTGGGAATAAAGCCTATCAAATACTCCAAAATCAAACATGCTTTTGATGATAGATGGAGATTTGAGCTTATACTGGGATAATCCTCACCGAGCACCTATAAATACACTAGTACCAAATGAAGTTCTAAGGCATTGGATGACTTGCATGCAAACTTCTAAAGAGGACCCCTTGCTCGTGAAGTCGGAGTAGGAGGAATGGCGGAGGCCAAACTCTCTTGAGTTTGGCTAAATAGGGATGGCAATGGGGCGGGCTTGAACGGACGGAGCTCCCCAAATCCATCCATTGCCTGCCCGCGAAGCTATACGTGGGTAGAAAATGCCCGATGTTGTATACCCGATGGATACCCATGGATATCTATGGAACAGTTAAAATACATGAAAATAACAACATTAACAGCCGAAAAATGTGCAAACGGCAATAAAAACTTTGAAAAATAATATCCTCAATGAACACAACAAAATAATCGTCACATCCTCACACAGAGAGGGGAGTGACGGCCGCAGGGCGCAGGACAATCAGGGTTTCCCCCTGGTCACCTAGAGGAGGCTACAGCACGAGAGGAGTTTACATTAGTATAGATGGCACTGTCTTCATTTACTCTTCGTCTTCAGAGACAGTCATCCACAGCAACTTACTCTCGTACTACATTGTCTTGTTTTATCGTCTTGTTTGTCGTCGTCAGATCCTAATCAGATGCAACATTCAACTGACAGGAACTCTACCGAAATCAGTGGCAATCTGTCTTCAAATTGGCATCAGTTTAGACCCCCACATGCGGTTGACCTCTCCTGTCAAGTATAAGAATCAGAGAACCTTGTGCTGCCATGGCTAATAAACCACTTGACAGCTTGCTACAATTCTCGTCAACTGCATGCCTAACCAACTTTGTCCATTGTGCTTACAGTCCAACCTATGCTACAAAACTACTAGTTAATGGGATTGGTCCTAATTGGCCCCGACCATGGAAGATGAGTATCCTCCTAATTGCCCAGTCTTAATCATGGAAGATGAGTGGTCGATGACAAAAGACTACCGCCTAATTCTGCCTATTTCGTCCAAGAAAAGCCTAAGCTGTACAGCTTAATTTGCCAGTATACATCGCAATCTCAGGAGTACATTTATTTTTGCTAAGCTTATAGCTGTTACTGTGGAAATGAATCTGCAGCTGAGTATGAGTTCTTCAGTAAAACAGAACTATATTAGTTGTATATATGTACTAGTACTACCCAGGCCAATAGCACAAGTTAATCAAATAACAAAGAACTTTGAACACAGTGCCCAAATAGTGGGCAAAAGCAAAACAGGTTCCAACTGTATGTAAACCATGTAATCCGATTTATCTAAAACACTACAGGTACACAGGACATATATAGTGATCTGAGAAAATATGTATGACTAATTGACTATACACAATGATACACAACAGCATCCCACGAGTATGATGATCACCATTTGTGCATACCTTTGAATCAGGAGGTCAATGCTTGATAAGTTTTTGACCAACAAGCAGAAATTAAACATTATTTACCACAGAGTCCGCAGCTTCTTTTACTGTGGTTTGCAGCTCAATGCACATCATTTCTTGAACGAATTGCCGGAAGAAGAGGCAGAGGCGGTGCTCTGGTCGTCGACCTTGTGCACCCTGCTCCTGCTCTTGTGCGCGACGAACATCTTCTTTAGCGCGCGCATCATTACCACCAGGCCCGGCGAGCGCCGCCGGGAGCTCCTCGACGCCGCGAGCACCGCCGCCGCGTCCTCCCGCTCCTTCGTTGTGGCCGTCGGCCCCCTCCTATCCACGAAGTGGCCCGTGCCACCGGCTGAGCGCCGGCGCGACACGTCGAAGGATGCGACGAACAGATCGTTCTTCTCTCCGCCCCGCGCCTCGTCGTCGTTGAGGTCCTCCCAGAGGCTGTCCATCAACTCTTCCTCATCCTCCTCGAACCCGCCGGCGTAGTCGCTCAGGGCGGGTGAGCAGCACGCGCCGCGCGTCGCGCGCCACGGCGACGCGGCGCAGTCCGCGGCGGAGAAGCTCCGTCGAATGGGCGACGAGAGCAGCCACGCCGGCGGCGGGTACGACGGCGAGACCCTGCCGTGGTAGCGGTTGAGGAGCTGTGCCGGCGGCGTTGCGGGGAAGGTGAAGTCGTCGTCGGCTTCTTGCGGCTGCGGCATCGGCTCCTCCCGGGGTTTGACACGTTCTCTTCTCTCCGCCCAGCTTGTGCTGGATGCTGCTGCCGACCTCGTCGTCTTCTTCTGTCCTCGGGACGCGAGATTTCCTCGGGGCGCGAGATCGTCGGGATCGAATGGAATGGAATGGCGACAGCGGCATGGATCGTCAGCTGTTTTTATATGGCGTTGCTAGTCCACTCTGACTTCACTTGTCTGCCTGGCCTAAGTTGTAACCGACGCGATTCCTGCAGTAGCTGTAACGTCAGATGATCACGCATACTACAAAAAAACTTGTAGTGTGCATGCAGTACCTGTACACTACTCTTTATCACTTAAAGGAAGAAATTAGGTACAAGTCTTTATCAAAAATTTATATAGATTTTGGAGTATGTGAATATTACTTTTTCCACGGAAATTTATATAATACGGAGTAGTATTTTAATTTGACCAATAATCTTTCACAAAGGCTTGGTTACATTATACATAGTATGTTCTCTACAGGAGGGTGTGGTGTATTTTATTTGGATTTTGGCAAGACGAGCTAATTCTCGGAGGAGGTTCTGTTTTTGACTGTAGAGAGGGGAAAAAAAGATATTGTTTTGGTCCAACCTTTTATTCGGTTCCAAAAAAATTATTCTGTCTTACTATCTATATATTCTCGACTAAGTAGCTAGCGTTGAACTTCCTCTCCCATATGTGTGACATTTTCAATCGGTAGGATTCATCCTAGCTAGCTACAATACCTATGTACCTAATTTTGGACAAATTTGTATCACGAAAGTCTTGCATCCAAGTGAACAGAAGAAAAGGTAGCATGCAAGATATGGTTGACTCATGAACATGCACGTTTGTGCATATATGGACTCAGATAAAACAATAACTTCTAGATGACGTGGTTAACATTTTTATTATAATTTATTCATTCTTTGTTGGTTCTATTAGTTTTGGTTCTATGTTCCCTTGCATATATGTGTTGCCAAATGCCTAACCTACTTCCAAACTTAATTCACATGTACGAAACTGAACTATTCTTCACGGTAGCTTCTTTCTGACGTCCAACAGCCAGCCAAGCAGCCGGCTAGCTAGCTAACTAGCTACATAAAATCGAGGCGACACATATATTCCGGCGATTTATTTTTGCGCGAAAAAGAAATGTCACTAAATCATGGAAGAATTACAATTCTTGCATACAATATCGTGCAATTCAAATGGGATGCTCCTAAATGTACTGCTTCATGGATTGAGTGTGGCAAGCTCTTTTTTCGGATGGCGAAGCGCGACGGCTACATCTTCTGAATAGTGTTATGTAAATCGATGAGACGATGGAGATTGAAGCATTGGGGAAGAAGGTCTTTCCGATGTGTGCGTGACATGTATCACCTCCTCATCTGGGTCAATAGACGAGATCTCATAGGATTTTTTTTTCCATCTTTTTTTTGAATAATTTTTTCCAGCTTTTGGTGCCTCTTGCTTTTTTTTAGCGGATTTTGGTGCCTCTTCCTAAAGCTTTTGAGTGAAGTCCAACCACGCGAGAGAGATTGACGTTGGCCCATGAGGAAGTGGATACGATAGCCCAGACCCAACACATCTCAGGGACCATACGATATGCGGGGTACTCGAGCTCCTTGCGAGAAATTCTCAAAAACAAAAAACTCCTTGCGAGTCGATTTGTGTTATCACCGGTTTTAAATCCCTCGGGAGAAGTCGTCATCGCCAGAGCGCCAGTTCGTTACGGTAGGGCAAGAACAAACCGGCCCGATCGATCTGCTAAATTAACAACTGGGATCGATCGACGATGTCCTCACCGGCGAATTGCCAGCGCCAGCCGGCCATCACTGCTGCCTCCGCTGCCGCCTCCGACGGCATGTCTCCGTTGGCGTTTATGAACGCGGATTTGCTTCAGCTGGTTGGCTGGCGGCTGTTATCCAGAGACTTGTCCGACTACGTCCGCCTCCGTGCAGTGTGCCGGCACTGGTGGTCGAGCACCGCCTGCCCGTCCGGCCGCGGCATCGTCGACCCGCGCTTCCACCCGCGCCGATGGATGATGTTGCCCGATGGCCATGGCCTCCATCCTACAGATGGCAAGAAACGCGTCTTCAACCTCTCCACTGGAGCATTCATCCGTTGTCGAGTTTCTCTTCTCGAGACCCACCGCATCCTCTGCACGGTCGAAGGCCTCCTCCTCCTGCAGCGGCGAGACGATCAAGACAGCAATGTTTTCCTCCTTCACCCCTTCACGGGGGACGTTGCCAAGTTTCCACCGCTCACACATCGCACAATAAGCTTGGCGTCAGCCCGCTACAGATCACCCGAGAGATCTCCTTATTTGTTGCCCGGAAGCGTGACCGCCTCCTTGAGCATCAGTGCTGGTGGAGTCCCGATGATCGTGGTTATGCCTTCGGATATGGCGCGCGCGCTCTTCGCTACCACAAAGGACAAGCAATGGAGTTTATCGGCATGGAGCTTGTACCCGGGAACAAACGGCAGCACCATCTCATCCCAAGGTAAGATGTACGTGTTGCAGCACAAGCCTAACACTATCGACGAACTACGGATTTTCAAGATCGACCCGCCTAGGCATGAGATGATGCCCGGGTTCAGTTCATATTCGTTTCCGCCACCGGAGGTAATCGCCAAATGCCCATCGGGCAATATCAACAAACCTTTCAAACTAGTAGAATGCGACTCGGAGATTCTATTGGTCGGTTTAAGCGATTCCGTGCTTTCCAAGCGCATGGTTCTAGTATATAGAATAGCTGATCTTATACTCGGAAGGGTTGTCCCTCTAACAAGCATCAAGGGAAATGCTCTCTTGATTGATACTGAAAGGAGTATAAGTGTTGGTTTCAAGGTGATGCCTATCATTACAGGTGACACAATCGTACATCGAGACCCCAAATGTGACAAAAATCTTGAACAATATCACCTGGGTAATGGCACTTGGTCCTCGGGAGCATCAGCAGGATGGGACAAACGTGGTGATAACGGGTCCTGTACTTGTAACCTCATTCACCATATTTACAGTGTCTGTCATTGTGTTGTTAAGCCCAGATTGTTTTTCACTCCTAATTTATTTGAATATTGATTGTAAGCAAACGGACACCATGCCTATATATATACATTTGCGTGAAGTTTAGCATGAATAATCTCGGCAAGGCGAGATTATGCCATGACTAGACAAGCATGTTTGGTGTTACTTGTTTTGAGTATATATTTGTTTCTTGTTTTTTCCATGTGCAGATGCTTCACTTAAGTTACAGCTATACCATTACCCATAGCCTACCAATACCTGCATGATGTAGGAAGGAAAACTTTGATTGTGTTGCGCGGCAACGCTTGCGAGCAGAAGAAGAGGTATCATTAGCTTCAACATCCCACACCCTTGGGTCCAAAGAGGAAATAGGTTGTGACTACCCTTATGGTCATGCCAGTGGGCCTCCATGTCTGCCAGGTGTTCTCCAAAGTGAGTTGCGGTATTGGGAATCTTCATCTTTCAACAAAAAAAAAAAGGAACACATGATGTTTCCCCGAATTGTATCCTGTCCGTAAGGTTTCTCAAACTCAAAATACTAAAAAGGGGTTTTCTTCCCTACAGTATTAGATAACAAATACATGGGAATTTGCTACAAAAATACCAATAATCATGTAAACATTATAATCATGGAAAATATCAAGAAAAATTACATAATAAAATTTAGAAGTCATAAATATGCTTTGAACATATAAGATAACAAGTATGAGCATCTCCAACAGATAACTCAAATTTGCCCCCAATACCGCAAAACTACCTTTTTTGTTATTCGGGGCCAAAATTCTTACAACATATGCAAATTTGGGTATACGGCCCCTCATTTTTCAAAACGTAAAAAATCACATAGGAGAGGGTTTCCTTCTGAGGGGAGGACAAATTGGACGAACAGAAGAAACTCGTCATTCTCATATTCATGGAGATGAAGCTCAGTTTTTGGACCCAAAAGACGCTTTGAAGATTACGATGGTTTGTGTGACTTCGCACAATATAATCATCGAGCATGAGCTTGGCGAAGTTGTTGACCACACTTATGACTTTATATGAGGGTAATGCATGCTCATAGGAGAGAAAACTGCACCAAGCACTTCCTCAAATCTCACAATGAAATTCGAGACGTGGAGACTTATCAAAAGATTTAATAAGTCTAAGAGCGAAGTTCTTTACCGTGCTTGGCTTCCCTACTTGCTCTTACTCATCCTATGTATAGCTGACTTCTTCTAGTCAGTAAGGATAAATCATTAAATGCAAATTTATAGCTTCCCTAATGTATGAGTCTACACGATTAAGAGTTTTGTACTCTTAAGTCTATTATCATGTATCTAACTAACTTGTATTTAATGATTTTAGTCTTTTGCACACATGAGATTTGGTATATGATTCTTTTTGCCTATGATTGTGTGCAAGAATCATATGTTAGCTAAGAATCATATCCACCGTTGCTTCCTGTATCCAACGGCTGACAGCTCGTTTGCTCCAGTTCTCTCCAAGGATTAAAAAACTCACGTTCGCTCATTATAAATTCCCATATCTATTACGCATACCAGGCCGGCTGTTGATGGAAGAAAAGTCCTTTTATATAGAAAAAACGCGCCTTGCTATGTTAACATTTTTTTATGAGAAAACTAGGGCCTCGCCCCGGGTTCCATTAATCATTATGAAACCCCACCATACAGCAAGTTTCAGTGTTCGTTCTTGGAAGATCGGCCACACGCCAAGTTCAGTGAAAGCTCCAGCGTGCAAAAGAGAAAACAAATGAAACTTCAGTGAAAGCTCCTGCGCCTTGATGTAGACATTCGGGCGAGTTTTCGCGCGTCAAGTGACCATCATGTAAGGGAGGACTATATGAAGAATACACCAAGGACTCAGTCCCCGCCATCGTCGAGGAGATGAAGCACCGGCCGGTTATACAATGTATCTATCTACAATACGTACAGTTCATTGGTAGACTTCTGAACGACAATATATCCATATATCTAAAACGCATACCAGGCCGGCTGTTGATCGAAGAAACCTCCTCTTAATAAACAGAAAAAGTTCGTTCATATGTAACGTAGACATTGCAATGAGCATGAGCTTGCGCTTACCATTCATTGGCCATGGCGATGAAAAGAGCCAAGTGCGTTCTCCTGCTAATCATATGTAGCAGCTGGCTTCGCCATGTCACCTCCCTTAGCTTCAACTACAACTTCTCTGCTCCCGCCGACCTTGCCGGCGCCGATCTCTGGTACATGAACGACTCTGCCCCCGCTTTCGACCTGACCAACCAGTCGAGGAGATGGAGCACCGGCCGCGTAGCCCACGGGCAGGCGGTGCGCCTTTGGGATGACAGCACTGGCAAGGTCGCCAGTTTCAAGACGCGAAGCGTTTTCTCTCGCCTATGGCGATTTACAGGGCAACCTAGGGTTTGAGGCCGTCGCCACCGGCGGCGGGTGCGTGTCCCAGGTGCCTCGCTAGGCAACACTGGTTTTGAGACCGTCGCCACCGGCGGCGGGTGCGTGTCCTAGGTGCCTCGCTAGGTAACACTGGTTTTGTCCCCGTTAAGGGTTTCTTTCCTCCCACGGTTTCGTTCCAGTGGTGAGTTTTTGTGGTAGCGATCCGATCTCGACGAAGCTCTGAGTTGTTTGTGGAGTTGCCGGGTGTGTTTAGCTCTCGTTTTGCTTGCTAGGCCGAGCCCGATCTGGGGCGTTAGTGGAGGTTCTTGGTCTGCTCATCTGGTGGTGGTCAGCGTGCAAGTTTCTAGGGCTTGATCCACAAAGTTTGAAGGTGGTTTGCGTGCAAGTGTCTAGGGCTTGATCTGAGCCTCCAACGAAGCCAATAAGAAGTTGGCATCCCTCCGGGGTGGCCGTCGGGACCAATGAATTGTTTAGGCTGGAACTGTCGGGGTTGCGGGAACACTGCGACAGTTCAAGAACTTTCTGTTCTTTTAAGAACACATAGTTCCCAGCTAGTCTTTTTGTGTGAAACACGCCAGAAAAGCGATCGCGTTCGGCGCCTCTGTAACCGCCTTGGCCTTCGCGGTTTCTTCGGTGTGGATAGTGATGGCATGAGTGGTGGACTAGCTCTTTTCTGGCATGAAAATATTCAGATGGATATTAAGGATTCAGGAGCGAGATTTATTGATGCTCATATTCGGCTTGGCCCGTCGGAACCACTATTTCATGTGACGTTCGTTTATGGGGAACCACGAGTGGAAAACCGTCATCGGATGTGGTCACTTCTCTCAGCGCTGCGTGCTACGTCATCTCTGCCTTGGCTTGTCTTAGGTGACTTCAACGAGGCGTTGTGGCAATATGAACATTTTTCTGCGTGCTTACGCTCGGAATCTCAAATGGTGGCATTTAGAAACTGCTTGCAAGTTTGTGAACTGAATGACTTGGGCTTCTCTGGCTTACCTTTTACATACGACAATAGAAGAGTGGGTAACAGCAATGTACGAGTCCGCCTTGACCGTGCTCTGGCAGATAACAGTTGGCGAGATATTTATGCTGACTCGGCAGTTGTTCATTTAGTGAGCCCCTGTTCTGACCATTGCCCAGTTTTGTTAATTATTAAGAAGGAACCCCGCCCTGCTATCCAAGGTCGCTGCTTGCGGTATGAAATTTTCTGGGAAAGGGATCCGGCAATGAAAGAAATAATTGATACAGCATGGCGTGAGCTTGGGCCTCTGGAGGATTTGGCATCGGTTTCAGCAGGTCTGCACGTTATGATGCGGAAGTTGCACGGCTGGGGACGCCGAAAATTTGGTAATGTTACACGTGAATTGCACCAGCTTCGGTTTAAGCTCAAAAGTTTGCTCGAATCTAATGCCCCGCAATCTGAAATTCGTGTGGTAAATGACTTGATGAATGAACTACTATATAAAGAGGAAATGTTGTGGTTACAACGCTCTCGTATTGAGTGGTTGAAGGAAGGGGACAAGAATACGAAATTCTTCCATCAGAAAGCGGTTTGGCGTGCACGCAGGAATAAAATTGTCAAGCTCCGTGACGCTGATGGCGTGATCCAAACTGTGCCTACGGATATGCAACGTATGGCTGTTTCCTATTTTAAGTCTCTCTACACTCGTGATCCTTCCTTGGATCCATCACCCATTACCTCTTTAACCCCGGAATTAATTTCTGAGGCGATGAACGAGAGTTTATGTAAGGAGTTCGAGGATGAGGAGATATCTAACGCGTTATTTCAGATTGGCCCTATCAAAGCCCCCGGTCCGGATGGGTTCCCTGCCCGGTTCTATCAGAGGAACTGGGAGTTGCTGAGAGGTAATGTGATCAAGGCGGTGAAGCATTTTTTCACTACTGGTTGTATGCCGGAAGGAACCAATGATACTTCAATTGTGCTGATACCAAAAATTGATAATCCGGTTGAGCTCAAGGACTATCGTCCCATTGGTTTGTGCAATGTACTCTATAAAGTGGTATCAAAATGTTTGGTGAACAGGCTTCGGCCTTTGTTGGGAGAGATTATCTCGGAAAATCAAAGTGCCTTTGTTCCAGGAAGAATGATCACAGATAATGCATTATTGGCTTTCGAGTGCTTGCATTATATGGAGCATGGTATGTCTTCAAATCCTTCTTTTTGCGCTTATAAGTTGGATTTATCTAAGGCTTATGACAGAGTAGATTGGCCCTTTTTGGAGTCTTATGCATAAGATGGGGTTTTCTCATCGGTGGATACGATGGATTATGTCATGTGTGACCACGGTGAGGTATTCAGTCAAATTTAATGGAACCCTATTGGAAGCATTTACTCCTACACGTGGGCTGCGACAGGGGGATCCTTTATCTCCCTTCCTATTCCTGTTTGTGGCTGATGGTCTTTCTACGCTTCTTCAAAGAGAAGTCGAGTTGAATGGTATAACACCTATCAAGGTTTGTCGACGTGCCCCGGGGGTTTCACATTTGTTGTTTGCGGATGATACCTTGTTGTTCTTCCGGGCTGATGAGATGGAGGCAGGAAGAATTAAGCAAATTATTGACGTGTATGCGAATGGTACGGGACAGCTGATCAACCCGTCCAAGTGCTCCATTATTTTCAGTGCTACGTGTTCACAAGGTACTCAAGACATGGTCCGATCTATTTTACATGTTGACAATCAATCTTTTGAAGATAAATATTTGGGGCTGCCTACCCCTGATGGTCGTATGCACAAGGGCAGATTTGTTAATCTTCAAGCACGACTGTGCCAACGTCTCATGAACTGGGGAGACATGCTAACACAGAGTGCTCGTGAAGTGTTGATAAAAGCTATTGCGCAGGCAATCCCAGCATATGTGATGGGGGTTTTCAAGCTACCGTTTTCTGTGTGTGATGATCTCACGAAACTGATACGTGACTATTGGTGGGGTGTCGAGCGAGGCAAACGGAAGATACACTGGGTTAATTGGAATACAATGATGCGGTCTAAAATGCAGGGGGGTATGGGCTTCCGAGACATGCGCCTCCTAAATCAAGCATTATTGGCACGTCAAGCTTGGCGGCTGATCGCTTTTCCGGAAAGCTTATGTGCCCGTGTACTGAAAGCTCGTTACTTTCCAAACGGTAACTTAATGGATACTGTGTTTATTGGTAACCCCTCTTCGACGTGGTCGGCAATTTCATATGGCCTTGAACTTCTGAAAAAAGGCCTGATTTGGCGTGTGGGTAATGGAGAGAATATTAAGATTTGGAGAGATAGCTGGTTACCAAGGTTTGCTTACGGTAAAACCCTTACCCCTAAAGGAAATCGTCGGCTCCGTCGGGTTTCTGAATTGCTAGATGCGCAGGGGGGATGGAAAGCACAGCTGGTCCATGATACTTTTCTTCCTGTGGATGCAGACGCTATTTTAAAGATCAAACCGTCAAAATATGGTCGGGATGATATTCTGGCTTGGCAGCCTGAGAAATCGGGTGTATTTTCAGTTCGGTCCGCTTACAAACTGGCGTTCAGTGAGTTACCTGAGCAATGTGAGTATGGTGCCTCGAGCTCCTGTCCACAAGGTGAGGACCCATGCTGGAAGAAAATTTGGAGCTCATCGGTGCCACCAAAGGTGAAAACTTTTGCCTGGAAAGCTGCGTCTTGTGCTCTCGCTACTGAGGAGAATAAGAAAACAAGGAAAATGGAAGTTACAGGCGTGTGTAAAATATGTCACCTGGAATCTGAAGATATAGCACATGCACTTGTTCGTTGTCCCCATGCACATCAATTGTGGGAAAAGATGCGTGACTGTTGGCTGATCCCATCGGAGTCTGACTGTCGCATTATGGCACCGAGATGGTTCAGAGCCTTACTGATGAAAATTCCAAACCAGATGTTGGACAACACGTTGCTTGTGGCATGGAGGATTTGGTACGCTAGAAATGAAATTACTCATGATAAACCTCTGCCATCCGTCGAGGGGTCGAAAAGATTTCTATGCAGCTATATCAGAACTCTCCGAGATATCAAGAGTGTTCCTGTAGAAATGGTACTGAAAGGCAAAGGTCCGCTGTTATGTACGGGTGAGCTACCAGCGCATGCTTCAGTGAAAGAAAGGCCTCCGGATAAACCTTGGCTGCGGCCACCGTCTGGCTGGGTGAAGCTGTCGATTGACGGTTCCTTCCGCAAGGAGGATGGCACAGCTGGTATTGGCATGGTCCTTCGGGATGAGTTCGGCGCTGTTATCTTCTCGGCGTGCAGATTCTTACCGTCATGTGAAGAAGCGCTTGAAGCAGAGTTGTTGTCCTGTTCGGAAGGTCTGGAGCTGGCTTTACAACACAGTTCACTACCAATTATCATCGATTCGGACTGCTTGCAGCTGGTGTCGGCGATCCAAGATTCTTCACAAGACCGTTCACCCTATTTACATATTATTGATGAGATTAAGAGATTAGCTTTCGCTGGTAGAGTTTGTAATTTTGTAAAAGTAGATCGAGGGCAGGTTAGGGTCAGTCACTGTCTTGCCAATTGGGCAAGGACAGAACTTAGAACTTTGGTTATGTTTGGTTCAGGTCCTGAAATCTTTAATCGGGAGCTTGAATTGGAACAACTTGTAAGCCCTAATGCTCAATAAAGATCTGGTTTTACCCGCAAAAAAAAAAAAAAAAGGTCGCCAGTTTCATCTCCAACTTCGCCTTCGCCATCAAGCCCGCCAACAGCAACCCCGCGGCAAGTACAAATTCTCTGATGACATGCCTTGCGTTTAAGTCGTTTTGTTAATTAAGTAATCCTTGCTTGCGCTGCAGAGAGGTGATGGCATGGCGTTCTTCGTGCGGCCTTACTGAAAGGACAAGGATGTCGACTAGAGCGGGGTGAATAGGCGATTAAAACTTTTCCGGTTTAGACTTGCCAATTGCGGAATAAAACTAGATGTTTAAATTAACAAGCCAACAATCTAAGTAAACTAGGCTCACCTATGTGCACCAACAACTTATACTAAGTAAGACAAGCAACAAGGTGATAGCAACAAGAATACTTCAAGCACGAATGCTATCACAATGTAAAGTGCATAACTAAAAACTAAAAAGCTCGGGTATTCTCGAGTTTCTCCCTTTTAGGGGAGTACGTCCCGTTGGAGAGGTGTGAGGCACCACAAAGGTCGATCTCAACGCCACAAAGGCTCACCCTATTCTCCGATGAACCACACCACAAAGGTTTGGTTCACCTTTCACTATCGGAATCCTTCAAGACGGAAACCGGAGCCTTTACAAAAACAATCCGAGACACAACCCACAATTGGATTGGGGGCTCTCGAACGGCTACAAGTGACCACAAATGTCTCAACCACCACAAAGGCGTCTAGGGTCCAAAAACCCAAGAGTAACAAGTTCAAAAATTTTCACTTCCACGAATCCTCGTGGAGAGAGCAAACCGATGCAACACAATGCAATGGCAAGAACACAAGAAGTGCTCAAGTCCTTCACTCTCAAATTCCAACAAAGCAACCAATGCTTATGGGGAAAAAGAGAGGAAGAACAAAGGAGGAGAAACATCAAGAACTCCAAGATCAAGATCAACAAGGTTCCCCTCACTTAGAGGGGGAATGGATTGGTGTAAATGTTGATCTAGATCTCCTCTCACTTTCCCTCAAAGATATGCAAGAATCATGGGAGGGATTGAGAGGAAGGCAAGCTTTTCAAAATGGCAACAATGGAGGAGAGAGAGGAGAAAAACGAGCTCAAAGGGTTAGAGAACCATTGGGGAAGAAAACCTCTTAAATAGGTCCTCTCAAAAAGTGCCCGTTGGACAGTGCAGGGAGGCCGGCCTGGGGGCTGACCACCCAGAACCCGAAATAAAACGCCATAACTTTTGCGAGAAAACTCGAAACGAGATGAAACCAACGAGGTTGGAAAGATAACGAGGTTGGAAATATTAAGAACCATAAATAAAGTTAAGTTGCCACACATGGGAAGGTGTGGAACTTTCCTCAAGAATAAACCGATAATTTTTCTAACAAGAAAACGCAACAAGTTTTTCATCCGGACTCCGTTTTCTATGATCTTGGGCTTGCTCCGAAGATAATCACAAGCACTACAAGATCATGCATATACACATCATAATCCATCATGTGAGGAGGATAACACAAGAGGAGAGTTTGACCTCTCTACAAGAGACGAACCGGTAAAACCTCCAACATCAAAAACACCACAATATATTCAAATGAAATATGTTTTTGATGAACTAGGGCTTGGTATGGAGAAGAACACAAGCTCTAAATTCTCACATGGATAAAAGCCAAATAAGAACCAAGAAAGATGATATGCCAAAATATGCAAAGGTTTGAGCTCTCCACAAATATGCGATCAAGTTACTCACTTGAGAGCCCTCTTGATAGTACGCCGTCTATCCTATAACCCGGTCTCCCACTAACAACATGAGACCGGTAAAATAGAAACCCTATCAAGATCATAACTTTGCCTTGCGCAATCCACTTGAGCTAGATGATGACGATCTTGACTCCCTCAAGTTGGAACACCTTTCTTGATTGTGCTTGCTAGCACATGTTTGACGAAAATTTCTCCAAATACTCCCCCATACACCATGATGGGAGAGCCTTGCTAAGCTCCGTCTTCATGTATCCACTTGTACTTCATCTTCTTCTCTTGATGTATATGATGGCTTGGAGATAAACATGAATGTTCACCCAATCTTCTTTCCAAGCCATGCTTGCAATAAGCTCAACTTTAGATGACCATTCTTCATATCAACCCTTGGATAGAATCTTGATCATCATATAATCTTCTAGAGTCCAACACATGAACTCTAATCTTTTTCTATGGACAAGATCTACAAGAATATCTCAATGCAAACATTAGTTCATAAGGATTGTCATTAATACCAAAACCACGCATGGGGCAACACATGCACTTTCACTTACCCGCCAAGCATGCCCACGGACGCGTCCGCAGGCTACCTGGCGCTGTTCAACAACCGCAATAACCCGACAAACACCTACTTCCCGCGGACCGTCGGCGTGGAGTTCGACGCGTTCAAGAACCCCGGCTGGGACCCTCCGGACACCAACTGCCACATCGGTGTCAACGCCAACAGCATAACTTCGACTGAGTACACGGCGCTGCCGTACGGGATCTTCAACGAGGTCATGTCGGCGGAGGTCAGGTACGACGCCAAAGCAGCCACGCTCTCGGCTACCCTGCGGTTCGACGACCTGCCCGGGCAGTGTACGTACATGGTCAGCGCCAACGTTGACCTGAGGGACGCCGGTCTACCACAGAACGCGGCGGTTGGGTTCTCGGCCGCCATTGGGGATCTCATCGAACAGCATCAGATTCTTTCTTGGTCCTTCGAGCCCACTATGACCGGTAAGTGGCTTCGCATGTGTTTAAGACGAGTAGCAATTAGTTAGACAGTCCCTAGATTTAAAGCTACAACGATAGGCGTACAAAATGTTTGACCAATAAGATGTCGATGCATGTGGCGTGAAGATTGATTACAAGAGAATTTTTCGTGGAACGAAATACATATATCTTCCTGTTATCGTTCCATTCTTGGACAATGTACCACCTAAACATTATGAACTCGTTGTGTTTATTGACAGATTCAAAAACAAAACACACAGGTCTAATAGCGGGGTTAGTATCCGCTGGTTTGGTTGCACTCCTCGCCATAGCCGCATGGCTCGGCTACCGCCAATATCTGAAAAGGAAGGGCAAACCATCTGAAGAAGTCGAGATCCCTCTGGACCAAGACATGGACAACGAGTCTGAGAAGGGGTCAGGGCCTCGGAGATTCAGTTACGATGAGTTGTCACGGGCGACGCGGGGATTCTCTGACGATGAGAAGCTCGGCGAGGGCGCGTTTGGGGCAGTCTATCGAGGGTGGTTGCGCGACCAGGGGCTCCATGTGGCTATCAAGCACGTCTCCAAGACGTCGAGTCAGGGGAGGAGGGAGTACATCGCAGAAGTAACCATCATCGGCCGGCTGCGGCATCGTAACCTTGTCCAGCTTGTCGGATGGTGCCACAAAGCCGACGAGCTCCTGCTCGTCTACGAGCTCATGACGAACGGAAGCCTCGATGCCCATCTCTACAATTCTGTAAAAATCCTACCATGGCCAACAAGGTACGTAGTATGATGGATTTGGGTATCTATTTCTCTGTCAAATACTCTCTCCAATCCATGTTAGTTGTGGCTGATTTAGTAGGCGACAATTATTATGAAATCTACGTGAAATCTACGTAATTCCTCATAATCGTATGAAATCTACGTAATTCATTCATACATCATAATTATGCGTATTTCCTAATTATATCAGAATCTATACTATTAAACTGAAAAGCAACTGTAGATATACTCATGATCCTTCCCACTATAGTAAACAAAAAGGATCTGTAAATTTGAGGATGCAGGTAAACTGAAGACAATACACAGTCAAAACTTAACGAGGATGTTGATCTCTGTATTTAGCAACTCAGCACCACTTGCATGTAGTACTGGATAGGCTCAAAGGATGACACACAAACTACAGTAAAGTACAGATTGGATAAGATACTAAAAAAATTTATCAAATTTAATCTTGTGTCTATAGCCACTAGAAGGCCAAAACCTTTAGTTGTATACCTTCTCTGGTTAGTTGAGATATCAAGCATATTGTGTGCAGCAACAAAGTAAACATAGAAAGGCTAGGATGTAGAAATGGACACCAAAAAGATTTGATCCTCATGAAGCACTAATGCTTACCTGGAGTGATGCTTCCAAGGAAGCTTCGAAATCCATGTCCCTGATATGGTGCATAAGATGTTCACTAAAACAGGTGGCATCTCCCAGCTCTCAACTCTGTTCTAGTGTTGTTCCGTCTTGATCTCCAGAAGGTTCCTCAACAATGCTCAATTCTCGTGCTAAATTTTGGGCGACAAGCCATGCTGGAGGAGGAGGTTCTTGTCCCACAGTAAGGTGGCCTTCAAAAGGAAATCTAGATGCTGAAAATGGCAACACGTTATTAGCAAACGGAAAAGGGCACATAGACTTTTGAGGACAGATAATTGATAACCAAAATACACACGTAAAATTTTATACAGTCAAAACTCTCGTGTGTTTATATATTGTTGCTGTGATACACTAACTAATACCATCTATTAACTATGGAAGTTACAAGCTGAAGTTCTTATTGCAATTACGTATACTCCATGGGACCAATCAACAGAGGATAACCAGAAAGGATTGTGCCGCAGATTGTGCCGCGGGAATGTTACCTTCTAACATCTCGTAAAATGTATTCATGCTAACTGGCTAAACATTGATGTGTTATGAAACTTCACAAGAAATTTAAATCTAATTATATACCTGGTTCTCTATTGGTTGGCATGTACTCCTTTTCTTTTTCATCAAGATGCTCTCGGGCCCTCAAAAATGCATTTCTGCAGGTGCTCCTTTTCACAAGGATTAGTTAACAGCTTCTCTGTTCCAATGAAGAGGTTCAGACCAGCACGCCAGAATCCAGGTGCTGTATATCTAGTCTACTGCAACACGGCAAACAGTAGAGTACATCTGCAGAAAGTATTTAATATATATATATCAATTTTGAAAATAAAGGCAGAGAAGTATTTGACGGGTATGAAAAGAAATGGACTGTAGCAATAGCAACAAAAACAATTGATTTTAAGTAAAACAAAAGGAACATGGCTCGCGGAGTGACGGCTGTATAGTAGGACATTTTCATCTAAAAAAGTGCTAGGCTGATTTGTGCCAAGTACTATGATGATCAGTTCAGGAGATAATGAATAAGAAAGGATAACATGAATGAAAGCTATACGCCTATACATGGCATATCTCCGCTAACATCTGTTATGAACTCCATGTGTTTCAATCCCAGTCTGATGGAGGCCAAGTAAATACAAGATTTTTCTTGTGAAGAAACTAACAGAAAATTGGTTAATTCCTAGGTGAAGCCAACCGTGCACACTGAACCGGATGAACATATCAAAACAAACAATAAATCATTCATAGCTTCCAACAATTGAAAGCATTATGCGGATGCATCTGCTGCTACGAATCGACTTTTATCGTCCATTACCCAAGCAGCGTTAAGGTGTTCACCTCGAGAGTAGGCGGATGAGGTTTCTGACGTGAAGTCGACGAGCTCCAGGTCGCGGGAATAGGGTGGCTTCCTCGTTGGGGGTTGTGGATGAGGCTGATGGTGGTCGCCGGCGTCGCTGCTCGTGGACGGACATGGAGGAGGCTTCGGCTTACGACGCCGCTGCATATTGGAGCCCCCCGTGACGGCGGGGAGGTGGGCTCACTCGCCCCTGGCAAGGGCGACTCCGGAGAAGCCGAGAAGGTGGAGGCGGCGGATCGGGGGATCGAGGGGAACGCAGGGACAGAGGAGAGGGAGGGAGAGAGGGTTCTGGGCAGTGGAGCGCGTCGTAGAGGGTCTAGGTGGCGGCGTTCCGGCGGCACTGCATGGCCACCGGCGCTGGAGGGTGGAGGCGGACAGTGTCGGGCTCGTTTTGGTTGTCGGGCGTGATGGCGGCCCGAGCTTGGGGACGATGTACTGCGGTTTGATTTTACATTAGCGCGGGGGTAAAATGCAAAGTGTTGACCGCCTATCCAGGATTCCAGGAGGGGGTGTGGCCGTTTTATTTCACGATGGATTTAGTGGATTTCATCTTGTATTAGTAAATCTTTATTTATATTCTTAAAATTTTGATCAAACTTAAACATATATGGTTTATGGCAATGGTGGGCCAAACTTGACCAAACTTAAACATTTTAAACCAAAATACACCGACGAAGCCCATTGGTCACTCCAAATGAGCTGAATCTTTCCTCGAATGGTCCGTGGTATATTTATGTTTTTTCTTGATTTCACTGTATTTTTTAAGAAAAAAAATTAGTCAATTTTGGCCAAATATTACACACTAATAATGACGTTTTTATCAAACTACTTAAACAAATTTGCTACAAAAATCCCAAATTAATCTATAGAGTATTTATGATTTCTGGAGTTATATCGGATATTATTGAAAGTTTCAAATTTTCAGGCAAAAATCGTCCAGATGTTGACAATCAACTTTAGAAAAATGTTGTCTCAAATTGCTCATCCAACTTTTCTAAAACACTGAACAATTACTATGGTTTTATGGTTTCTTCACACTTGAAAAATATTATTACATAGAATCGAAGGGCATGGGTTCTTTTTTACTACTATCCAAGCTAAAAATTCCCCTTTGTAGTAAGGGGAGTATTTCGATTTTCTAGAGTTTTAAAGTGTTTTGAAATCTAATCATAAATACTCCAATCACCAACGTGAAAAATTCAAATTATTTGTATGACGAGTGGGTCGGGCAGGTCAGTTTCGTCATCCTAATGTGTTTTTTAGGTTCATGACAATCTAAGCACAAAAAATGTTTTTTTTTTACAGGAATCCCAATATTTTCTTTTTTACACAAGTCGCGTCAAATTTACTACTCCCTATAATCAATATTAGTCGTTGCCGATTTAGTATAGTTTTATACAAAATCTGCGACAATTAATACGAGTTAGCAACAAAATTTATGGGCCTTGTATACGTGAATAGAGTATTATGTTTGCCCCCACAATGAGAAGCTGCCATAATGATCCTGGTCGTTTGTTCAAACATATAGCCTATCCTTTTTCATCGGTTTGGAATTTTGATTTAGTTGACTAGTGCGTCGAATCAATTAATATGGTAACATATCCAATCTATACTTACTATTAAAAGAGCAAACATGTGTTGTGCTGTGTTGATACATTAAATTTGAGCCGCTCAATATTTGATCAACGATCAAGATCAACACACGTCCATTTTTTACCGTTTTGTCCTCCCACCAAATCACATAGTACAAGCAAATTGCCACCGTACCGTTTCGATTCTTTTATTTTTCTCTCCCTGACGGGAAGTCCTTCCTCCGTCTTCCCAACCCCTCCGGCCGCCCGATCCCGCTCCGTTGCGGCGCGTCGAGGCTAGAGGCATAGGGCAGGCGGTTCTCCGGTCGCCGACGCCAGCTCGGGCGCTGTCAAGGAAGAAGTTTCGCCGTGGCGCTAACCCAGGAGGAGATAGCGCGCGACTTGGCTGTCGTTCGCCGCTGCGTGACGCAGCCCGGTGCCGGCGGTGCGCCGCACCAAGAAGCGGACGAACCCATGCAGCCTGAGATCGATGTAAGCAATCGGAACACTCGCCTCTGCTCTCTTCCTTAATATCAGGTCTCAGTCTTGATTTTCATTGGTTGGTTTCGAATTGCAGATGGTGTCCCCGGTACTCACGAACCCCATGCAGACTGAGATCGATGTAAGCAATCGGAACTCTCGCCTCTGCTCTCTTCCTTAATATCGGTTCTCAGTCTTGATTTTCGTTGGTTGGTTTCAAATTGCTGCCCGGTACTCACGCTCTCGGATGTGGACCTGGGCAGATTGAAGAGGTACAGACGGCGTTTGATTCATGTGTTGTTTCCCCAAAGTTCCTTCTTTTTCTTCATGTGTGTTTCATCTCGCAGAGGGGCTTCAAGAGGTGATCATTGTTGTGATGGATCTGCAAACAGGACGACCAGTTCTTAAGATATTCTATCTCTTCCTTCTTGTGATTGCTGGTTGGCATGTCCATCCCTTAACTGTGTTGGTTAGTGCTATATGAACATACTCACGCATTTATCAGCCATCTACAATGCAGTCTGCAGGCTGTGGCGAACTTAATTAACACTGCTCAGGTGTGGACATGAATTCAGAGAAGATTGTAATACCAAGCATTTAGGAACTACCGAAGGGCTGAAATAGGAATTTGTGCATCTGCATGCATGCATTTGAAAATCCTGAATAAATTTTTCACAAATTAAAACCCTGGAGTGATCGAAGTTTGATCATCTTCATGATTTAAGCTTTAGATCATCTTAGGTGAATTTGATAATTTTCAACATGACCTTTAGGAATTTGCTTGTAGAAGGAACTTGAATTCAAATATAATATTCAAATAATTGAATTCATAAAATAATTCAAATTAAAACATTAAAGTAACAAAAATAACAATAAGGTAAATGATTTAATAAATGTTTGAATAAATCAAACCTTACAATAAATATTACAACTTATGAATTCTTGTATAGACAAACAAATCATTTTATTGATTGAATACAACAATACAATGTCTTTACAAATTTTATTACAACAAACTGAAATTTAAAAAGGAAAATTACAATTATTTCCTAAACTAAAATGTCTTGTATTGTTTTCTTCTTTTTTATCTTTATACCAATATTGTTTTCCTGCAAAACCAAAGAAAAGCAGAAAAGAATACAAAGGTGGGGTTAGGATTAGTATTACTCTCAGTCTAGCAATAAGATGTATTGCTAATTGCATCATCGAGTTTAATTAGGCGACTAAGTGTTGTATCTGTTCTTAATCAGCACAGTTTTGCCTCAGTACAACATCCCAGGCACAAATCCACATGTCCAGTGAAAAGAAATGAAAAATCTGAATATAAGCTCAATCAATCGACACAGCACCACATCCCTGTGCTGACATCATCCTAGGGAAATAAACATGTGAAGAATAAGGGCAGCAGTGAGTTGTAGGAGGCAAGCCACAGCACTGTTTCAACCACCATCACAAGTACCACATAGCACAGCAATTTCACTCCTATGTGGAGGATAAGAGCAAGAGGCAACCGTAGCAAGCAAGCAACCAGCTCATTTCACTCACTCAAGCTCACAGCTCGAGTTCATCATTCACAGCACACAGCTCATCACAAAACCACCAATCCATCCACTTTTCACCACACAATCCTTGCCAGAAGCAAGAGCAAGATGGAGTCGAAGCACAAGAGCAAGCAGGAGCTAGGACGAGAAGTCCAGGAGCTCGAGGGAAGCAACCTGGAGCTGGAGGAGCAGGCCAGCTAGGAGAACAAGGAGGAGATCCACAAGAACTGTAGATCAAGCAACCCAGAAGAGCCACAAGCAACACAACAACACCACCATCACACCTGATCACAGGTTGATCCTCTATTTTCTCTAGCAAGTTGATCTGCTAGATACACATAAGTGGGGTGTAGTGTATTTCCCTCAGTCTAGCATAGAAGTGCTATGCTAAATCTTCACAGGGGAGTAAAAATAACCAAGCACAGCATCTGTTCCTAATAAATTGAGCCTCAGCCTATGCATCATGGGCAAGGGACATAAATCCACCAAATTAGCGAAGGCATACAAGCTTTTATTGCTTGGAGTCACATTCTGGGAATCACACATCCAGTACATGATTTGTTGGGCACAAATCCTACAAGGAAGAGCACCACAAGCACAAATCACATACTAAATTAGCACTATCCAATTTCCAGAATCCATTATACCCAAAAGGACTAGGCCATCATGCAAATAATTGCAAACCAAATTGTGTTAAGCAGTGGCACATCACTGAACCAAGGGTTCAGAGTAGCACACACAAGCATCACCATCCCACCAAACAAGTTCAAATAACAGGTAACTGAATTAATAGATCAATTCCATAGCCATTTGCTAAATCTTTCTTAATAAATTCCATAGAGGCAACCAAGCATCAATTATGAACCTCCCAGGAATCTCAAAGCAGCCTAGTCACTTGTTATAGCATCACCAACAGATAACAGCGGTGGCATTAGAGGTTGTTCAGAGAGCAAAACCAGAGCAGCAATATCGTCCAACACCTATTAGCAGTAAACCCTAAATTATCACCACCTGCTACACATCTCAGAGCAAGGCTGCAGGCCAGGGGAGAAGAGAGGAGAAGAAGAGAGGGAAGCTTACCATGCGCCATGGCCGTAGCTCTATGGCGACGGGGCAGAGCCGAGTGACCAGAGGAGAAGGGCCACGGGAGTTGCGTTCTTCACCAACCAGCACCACAGCAGCTCGCAGAAGAACACCACGGCGGAGTAGCTAGGGCCGGGAGCACGGCGATGCCGCGCTGCTACCGGAACCCTAGGCACGGGTGTGGGTCGCGCGCGGCCGCACCAGGCTGGGAAAAACAAATCGCCGCGGAGGGGATGTAGTAGAAGGAGTGGCGTATCGTTTGCGCCACGGCACGACGGCGGAAGTCGCCGGAGCTCGCCGGAGATGGCCGGCGACGGCGGAGGCGAAAGGGGATCGCGTCGGGCTCGGGAGCGAGTTGGGCGTGAGAGAGAGAGCGAGGGGAGAGACGGGGTCGGTCTCCAACCCGAGCCAGGCTTGGGTTTGGTTGGGTTCAACCCTATTGACCAGGGGAAGTTTCATATATTCACAAATAAAATTAATAAGAAATTCTAAAAATTATTTAATCAATATAACTAGAAATGTAATATTTTAAAATAGTTAAAAATACCTAATATAATTCTAAAGAAATCAAAATATATTGTTAAGCAATATTAAGTATTTTATCTTGATTTATAATATATTCAAAATAATATCACCAAGTTATAAAAGTACAAACAATATACCAAAATGTTAAGAAAAATAAAATCTATCTATCATTTGAATGTGTGATCAATTACAATTAATCAATCTAAAATTGAAACAACAATTTACTTATCATTTTAAATATGGAGTTAATTTGAAATGCTATTTTAGATGCATTTCAACTTCATTTAAAATGCTTCACATGTTTAAATTTCAAATTTGAAATTGTTATAATCATTTCATGTTCTACATTATGTGCATTAAATGGTTAATTAAAATAATATTTTCCATAAGGAAAATAATTATTAAAGGATGTCTACATAATCTAAAAATGAAATCTCTACTTAATAAAATATGAGCACTATTATTATTATCATCAACATTGGATTAATTTTGTGTTATAGTTTTATTCATTCAAGTCCATATCCTAAAACTAAGAATTTTATCACAAAATGATCTTACTTTATTTCTTTTCTTTTAAGTGTGGTACTTAAATAATAAAGAAACTTAAAAGTGGTTGTTCTTAGTATTTGTTAATACTTCTTCATTTAAATAAAAGAGAAACACACTTAAGACTTAAAACTAGTATTCTGAAATCACCAAGTGAATCAAATCAAATTCTAAAATCTTAAACATTCACTAATCCCAACTCATTATTAACGCAAGCACTTGTAACAGCACCTAAAGAGGATAAAATAACCTAAGCTAAATTTATGATGTTATCGAAGTATCATTTTAAAATAAAGCTTACCTTGTTAAGCTTGGGTATGATTGGGGGTATTTTGCGATGCATTTCATTACTATGCATAATAGCATCTTGCTAGTGTTTTCTGTAGTCCTTATCGGGATTACATTGCTATTTTCAGAATTCAGGGTTTTACCGCAAACCCTAGAACACCGAAGGGTTTGAACTGCTATATCTACCCAAGGCAAGTTCACTCCTACTCATGTCCTACTTGATTATGTTTATCAAAGTAAATGCAAAATACTATGGTTTATCATTGCATGAAAAAAAAATATTTTCGAATGATGTGAATTGCTATATATTGTTGGCTGGCAGTTGGAACCATGGTATGATGTGGTTGGTGGAGGTTCCATTTGCATGGGAAAGTATTATCTAGGACTTAATAATCAATGCCGTCAGTGTTCTTGCGCCGTAAATGAAGCGTTAACCATAAGACTTGGAATGGGACGGGAAATGTCATATGTGACCTTGTCCCTTTCGCATGTCAACGGGCAGCCAGTTCCGTAGGTTTTAGATCTTGCGAGACTACATGCACATGGGTGGGATCCCTTAATTCCCACGGTTTCTGGTGTCTATGATGGATTGTAGGGGTTGTCTGGAACGGTCTATCTTTTTGGTATAGGGGAGGACTTGGTCCGGATCGGTCTACCATAAGATAAAGGGGAGGACAGAACTACAAAAGGGTGGGCATGCGGGGTTGTTGGAGAAGCACAGTGAATGGCTTGGATCATCGACTGGGCCCCACACCAAAGATAGTGTGGACGGGAAAGATCGCCCAGTTGTGCAACAAGGCGTTGATCTCTTATGGGTAAAGTAACGCACCTCTGCAGAGTGTAAAAAAGTGTGACATGTTACTCCCTGTTCCGGGAAGGAGCTGCGAACGCTGCAGGAAAGGAACTCCATGAAGTTCTAGCACCTGTGAATGGATGGCAGGCATAGTTTTCTGAAGATAAAATGAATCTTTTCCTAAAAATGTTTTACAAAGATATGCATGTTCATCCATGACCTTTTGGTATGGATGGTAGCTAGTGCATAAAACACCTTATTCCTACAATATGAACTTGCTGAGTAACGCTCGTGTTGCTCACCCTTTCCTCCGTTGACCCCCTGCTTAGATTATTGGAGACAGAAGAGGAATGACAGGAAGCCATCACGGCGTTGGGGAAGGTCTTCAACAAGGAGTCAAATCAACCTGGTGGAGCCTGTAGGAGTCAACCTCTACCTTGCCAACGAAGGAGTGGCGACAACAGTGCAATGGTGGACACGTCGACAACAATGCCTATGGACAAGACGATGATAGGATAGAGGAGCCCAACTCTAGACCCGGAGATTCCAGATGGATAAATTAGGGCTGTGACAACAGCAGTAGTGGATTAGGAGTTAGAAGTAGAGCTGATATCCAGTTTAGTGCTACGACTTGAGTCTTTCTGGAGTTTCAGTTGCGCGAGATCTACTTCTGCTTGTAAAAGAGGTTCTCGAGATTTTGTATTGAATAGTGTTGTAATCCTATAGTGTTACCTTGGACCAGCTACGTTCCTGTTGTACTACTCTGATGGATGTAATATTTACGGAAAGGTCCTTTCGTGAGTATTATATCAATGACTTGTACACTACAACATGCAGTGGTGTGTTGGGTCACCACAGATGGTATCAGATCCAACGACCTTAGGATTAAAACCCTTTTAGGAGACTTGTAGGTTGGTAAGACTATAGTGAGTTATCATCTTTATCTCAACTCTATATTTCTACAACCATGATGGTTATTCACTTGAGAATAATACGGTCATACTTGGATACACATTTCCTTACCCAACTGGCGTAGATATTCTTATTTACTGTTCTATAAGTATAGTACTCATCTACCTTATTCTTTTCAACTTGGTACGACCAGTTAAGACTGTTCAGTATTAGTTGATATACCAAATAGATTACATCCTAGTCAGTGTTACCTACATGGTATCATTGATAACCCTATCCTATGAGGTAGAACCCTATCATAAGTTTGTGATGGAGGAAGTCAAGAGATGTTTGATGATAGTGAAGAATCATCGACGTTCAAATATGGAAAGTATGTTAATACCCTAATGATACAGATCAAAGGGGATTCACCTGAGTATAGTCCAAAGTGTTAAGGAAATTAGGATATGGCATAAACAATGACGGAAGCTACACTACTACTTCTGATTTACCCTAAGTAACTACATGAAGGAGCTGGATATGTTCGCAAACATTTGTTCTAGCCAGATGGAAGATTCAAGCTACATGGAGTTTAGTTCCATAAGAAACCAAGCCATGCCACAACTACTCTTTGAGTACTCTGTCTTACGATTATTCCATTGCAAATGGGCATTCGGAGTAAACATTGAGGCAAAGGGTTGGTTTAGATTAGAACGATAAGGTGATATATACCTATCCTATAGTGTATAGCATCTAAGCCTGGGTACTTGAGATGTTTTTACTCAATGCACTACTTATTTTATGGGCTTATGTTGCATGATTGATATATAACTGCATTTGCAATTTATTGGATTTTTGATTGGCTAGGTTGGTACATGAAGTTACAATTTGATGTACAATGGCATGATTGTCACATTGAGTTCTTTTCTTGATGTTACTGATCTAGAGGTAGATAGGATTCGTGTAACGGAGAGACGTGTTCTCAGAAGTTTCAAACAACAATGAAAGCTCATGAAGAGAAGGAAGTCAAGATGATCGAAGTAAGCTACACGTGGGGATGGACCACAACCCACATCATATTTGGATTTGGAGGTCTATATCATCAGAACATGGAAGGATGGGGGAACTTCGTAAGTTCAAAGAAGAGTAACATCACAAGTTGAAGGGAGCTTAACTAACGATGATGACAAGAAAACTACATGAAACTCTACTGAAGTAGGAGTAATATGAAGTTGGAAGATCTAAACACCAGGTCTTGTCGTGACAAATCTCTGATTCAGACAGTAAAATTTCCAGTCCTGTCCAAGAATGACGATTATAGAGTGAAGGACATCGAGCGGGAATCGAAAGACGCTGGATTAAGAAGCCACAGTATGTAGTCATATATAGTTGGGAGATGTCGTAATTTGACGGAAGAAATGGGTGTGGTAAAACCATAAGGCACAACTAATATTTGGAAATAGATTGAGAATAAGTTGTGTAGGACTAGTATGTCTGAAAAGAGCCATGAAGTTGATGGTAGAGGAGTATGAAGCAACAATCGAACACTTAGCGGACAACAACAAAGTCTGATATTCAAGCAAGGCAAGATAGTAGTATCATCGAGATCAAGGGATATGACTTCAAGGTCCAACGTTCCAAAGGACACACATCAGGACAATGGGAGACGAGTTCCTGGATTGTCGATAGTTCAAGGAGTTAGTTCAGTTATATGAATGAAGCCGATAGAGACATGTGATGTCGAGGTACTGAAGTTGACTACCATCGATACAGAGGGGTAACTATAGAGAAGGATAGATTGCCATTGGATTGACATCCTAGGTCCAATGACTCAGATGGAGGTTGAACCAACATAAGATTGAAAAGTTACATCGGCTGATTAACCAAAAGAACAGTATCAGTTTCAACAACAGGCAGATGAAAGTGTTGTTATATCAACCGAGTTTGGACTAGATGACCAACAACCTGTTCTAGAATAGAGTTAAGATATCACCTATTGCAACCAGTTTTGCAATGATTTCTTTCTCAAGACCCTAGGGAGCCAACTGGAATGCTACTTAGAGTGAATATCTGATGTACCGGGAGATCTTATTGGTTGTTCACGTCATGGTGGACTTATCAATTGTTCTCCGGGAAGCTATTGGATGTTGGAAAGGATGATTTTTAACCGGAGAATGACTGGGGAATCACAACCTTGTGAAAGTACCCTGTATTCTTCGAGAAACCATTAGGTAAACTTGGTGGCGTTTGAATAGAAAGGTGGAAAGTAAAGGCAGATCCATTCAGCAGTATAGATTGGTTGTTACTTGAGACTGATGATGTTGTTGGAAGAAGGTTTAGAGAAGATGATGTTGGAAGAAGTGTTTTACACTCATCAATACGTGAGGGAAACCGTAACTTCGGGACGAAGTTTTTGTTAAGGGGGAAAGACTGTAATACCCCAGCATTTAGGAACTACCAAAGGGTAGAAATAGGAATTTGTGCATCTGCATGCATGCATTTGAAAATCCTGAATAAATTTTTCACAAATTAAAACCCTGGAGTGATCGAAGTTTGATCATCTTCATGCTTTAAGCTTTAGATCATCTTAGGTGAATTTGATAATTTTTGACATGACCTTTAGGAATTTGCTTGTAGAAGGAATTTGAATTCAAATATAATATTCAAATAATTGAATTCATAAAATAATTCAAATTAAAACATTAAAGTAACAAAAATAACAATAAGGTAAATGATTTAATAAATGTTTGAATAAATCAAACCTTACAATAAATATTACAACTATTGAATTCTTGTATAGACAAACAAATCATTTTATTGATTGAATACAACAATGCAATGTCTTTACAAATTTTATTACAACAAACTGAATTTCAAAAAGGAAAATTACAATTATTTCCTAAACTAAAATGTCTTGTATTCTTTTCTTCATCTTTTTGATCTTTATACCAATATTGTTTTCCTACAAAACCAAAGAAAAGCAGAAAAGAATACAAAGGTGGGGTTAGGATTAGTATTACTCTCAGTCTAGCAATAAGATGTATTGCTAATTGCATCATCGAGTTTAATTAGGCGACTAAGTGTTGTATCTGTTCTTAATCAGCACAGTTTTGCCTCAGTACAACATCCCAGCCACAAATCCACATGTCCAGTGAAAAGAAATGAAAAATCTGAATATAAGCTCAATCAATCGACACAGCACCACATCCCTGTGCTGACATCATCCCAGGGAAATAAACATGTGAAGAATAAGGGCAACAGTGAGTTGTAGGAGGCAAGCCACAGCACTGTTTCAACCACCATCACAAGTACCACATAGCACAGCAATTTCACTCCCAGGTGGAGGATAAGAGCAAGAGGCAACCGTAGCAAGCAAGCAACCAACTCATTTCACTCACTCAAGCTCACAGCTCGAGTTCATCATTCACAGCACACAGCTCATCACAAAACCACCAATCCATCCACTTTTCACCACACAATCCTTGCCAGAAGCAAGAGCAAGATGGAGTCGAAGCACAAGAGCAAGAAGGAGCTAGGAGGAGAAGTCCAGGAGCTCGAGGGAAGCAACCTGGAGCTGGAGGAGCAGGCCAGCTAGGAGAACAAGGAGGAGATCCACAAGAACTGTAGATCAAGCAACCCATAAGAGCCACAAGCAACAAAACAACACCACCATCACACCTGATCACAAGAGTATCCTCTATTTTCTCTAGCAAGTTGATCTGCTAGATACACATAAGTGGGGTGTAGTGTATTTCCCTCAGTCTAGCATAGAAGTGCTATGCTAAATCTTCACAGGGGAGTAAAAAGAACCAAGCACAGCATCTGTTCCTAATAAATTGAGCCTCAGCCTATGCATCATGGGCAAGGGACATAAATCCACCAAATTAGCAAAGGCATACAAGCTTTTATTGCTTGGAGTCACATTCTGGGAATCACACATCCAGTACATGATTTGCTGGGCACAAATCCTACAAGGAAGAGCACCACAAGCACAAATCACATACTAAATTAGCACTATCCAATTTCCAGAATCCATTCTACCCAAAAGGACTAGGCCATCATGCAAACAATTGCAAACCAAATTGTGTTAAGCAGTGGCACATCACTGAACCAAGGGTTCAGAGTAGCACACACAAGCATCACCATCCCACCAAACAAGTTCAAATAACAGGTAACAGAATTAATAGATCAATTCCACAGCCATTTGCTAAATCTTTCTTAATAAATTCCATAGAGGCAACCAAGCATCAATTATGAACCTCCCAGGAATCACAGAGTAGCCTAGTCACTTGTTATAGCATCACCAACAGATAACAGCTGTGGCATTAGAGGTTGTTCATAGAGCAAAACCAGAGCAGCAATATCGTCCAGCACCTATTAGCAGTAAACCCTAAATTATCACCACCTGCTACACATCTCAGAGCAAGGCTGCAGGCCAGGGGAGAAGAGAAGAGAGGAGAAGAGGAGAAGAGGAGAGGGAAGCTTACCATGCGCCATGGCCGTAGCTCTATGGCGACAGGGCAGAGCCGAGTGACCAGAGGAGAAGGGCCACGGGAGTTGCGTTCTTCACCAACCAGCACCACAGCAGCTCGCAGAAGAACACCACGGCGGAGTAGCTAGGGCCGGGAGCACGGCGATGCCGCGCTGCTACCGGAACCCTAGGCACGGGTGTGGGTCGCGCGTGGCCGCACCATGCTGGGAAAAACAAATCGCCGCGGAGGGGATGTAGTAGAAGGAGTGGCGTATCGTTTGCGCCACGGCACGGCAGCGGAGATGGCCAGCGACGGCGGAGGCGAAAGGGGATCGCGTCGGGCTCGGGAGCGAGTTGGGCGTGAGAGAGAGAGAGCAAGGGGAGAGACGGGGTCGATCTCCGACCCGAGCCAGGCTTGGGTTTGGTTGGGTTCAACCCTGTTGACCAGGGGCAGTTTGGTATATTCACAAATATAATTAATAAGAAAATTCTAAAAATTATTTAATCAGTATAACTAGAAATGTAATATTTTAAAATAGTTAAAAATACCTAATATAATTCTAAAGAAATCAAAATATATTGTTAAGCAATATTAAGTATGTTATCTTGATTTATAATATATTCAAAATAATATCACCAAGCTATAAAAGTACAAACAATATACCAAAGTGTTAAGAAAAATAAAATCTATCTATCTATATCATTTGAATGTGTGATTAATTACAATTAAATCAATCTAAAATTGAAACAACAATTTACTTATCATTTTTAATATGGAGTTAATTTGAAATGCTATTTTGGATGCATTTCAACTTCATTTAAAATGCTTCACATGTTTAAATTTCAAATTTGAAATTGTTATAATCATTTCATGTTCTACATTATGTGCATTAAATGGTTAATTAAAATAATATTTTCCACAAGGAAAATAATTATTAAAGGATGTCTACATAATCTAAAAATGAAATCTCTACTTAATAAAATATGAGCACTATTATTATTATCATCAACATTGGATTAATTTTGTGTTATAGTTTTATTCATTCAAGTCCATATCCTAAAACTAAGAATTTTATCACAAAATGATGTTACTTTATTTCTTTTCTTTTAAGTGTGGTACTTAAATAATAAAGAAACTTAAAAGTGGTTGTTCTTAGTATTTGTTAATACTTCTTCATTTAAATAAAAGAGAAACACACTTAAGACTTAAAACTAGTATTCTGAAATCACCAAGTGAATCAAATCAAATTATAAAATCTTAAACATTCACTAATCCCAACTCATTATTAACGCAAGCACTTGTAACAACACCTAAAGAGGATAAAATAACCTAAGCTAAATTTATGATGTTATCGAAGTATCATTTTAAAATAAAGCTTACCTTGTTAAGCTTGGGTATGATAGGGGAATTTTGCGATGCATTTCATTACTATGCATAATAGCATCTTGCCAGAGTTTTCTGTGGTCCTTATCGGGATTACATTGTTATTTTCAGAATTCGGGGTTTTACCGCAAACCCTAGAACCCCGTGATTGCGTGGATCACACGTTCGTTGGGAGACCCCAAGAGGAAGGTGTGATGCAGTGTAGCAGCAGTTTTCCCTCAGTATGAAGCCAAGGTTTAATCGAACAAGTAGGAGCAAGAAATCACTTCTGAAGGTTGTTGGTGGCGGAATATGGCACGGCGCAACACCAGGGAATCTGGCGCCAACGTGGAACCTGCACACAACACAATCAAACTACTTTGCCCCAACGAAACAGTGAGGTTGTCAATCTCACCGGCTTGCTGAAAACAAAGGATTAAACGTATGGTGTGGAAAACAGTAGTAAATTGCAGAGAATGAAAAGGAAGAATGTTTGCAGTTGGTTGTATTATCAGTGTGAAAGAATGGACCGGGGTCCACAGTTCACTAGTGGTGTCTCTCCATAAAAGATAACTAACATGTTGGGTGAACAAATTACAGCTGGACAATTGACAAAATATTGAGCGCATGATAATGCATATATATGACATGATGATTACTATGATATTCATGTGGGCATTACGACAAAATACATAGACCGTTATCCAACAACGTCTATGACTAATAATCCACCGCCAGGTTGTCATACCGAGTTCCTCGTTGGTATTAAGTTGCAAGCAACGGATAATCGCATTAAGTAATGTGCGTAATATAAACAAATGCATTAGACCTAACGGCGCACCCTTAAGCTAAGCATCGGTTATTTTATCCCTAGTGGCAACAGCACATCCACAATCTTAGAAGTTGCTGTCACTCTCCCAGATTACCGGAGGCATGAACCCACTATCTAGCATAAATACTCACTCTTGGAGTTACAAGCATCTACTAGTAACGGAAACCATGCAAGATCATAAATAACATATAAGATAGATTGATAATCAACTTGACATAGTATTCAATATTCATCGGATCTCAGCAAACACAACATGTAGCATTACAATAAGATGATCTTGATCATGATAGGCAGCTCACAAGATCTAAACATGATAGCACAAAGTGGAGAGACAACCATCTAGCTACTGCCATGGACCCGTAGTCCAAGGATGAACTACTCACGCATCACTCCGGAGGCAGGCATGGTGATGTAGAGCCCTCCGGTGATGATTCTCCTCTCCGGCAGGGTGCCGAGAAGAGTTTCTGAACCCTCCAGAGCTAGGGTTGACGGCGGCGGCGTCTCTAGAACTTTTCGTGGATAATGGCTCAGGTATTTAGGGTTTTCGCGTCGGGAGGAATAAATAGGCGAAGGGCGCATGGTGTGGGTGCCCCACGGCGCGGCAGGGGGGCGCGGCCCCATGGTGTGGGTGCCACGTGGCTCCCCTCCGTCTCTCCTCTGGACTCCGTGTTCGTGTTGGAAAAATAGGAGGTTCTGTCCAAGTTTCGTCCAATTTCGAGAATATTTCTAGACTAGCTTTTCTGGAATACAAAAACAGCAGAAAACAGGAACTGGCACTGTGGCATCTTGTTAATAGGTTAGTCCCAGAAAATGCATAAAAATGCTATGAAGTGTATATAAAACATGTAACAATTGGTATAATATCAACATGGAACATCATAAATAATAGATACGTTTGAGACGTATCAAGCATCCCCAAGCTTAGTTCTGCTCGTCCTCGAGTAGGTAAAACGATAAAAACAAAATAATTTCTGAGGTGACATGCTACAATTATAATCTTGATCAAATAGTATTGTAAAGCACATGTTATGAATGAAGTGATCCAGGTCAATGGTCTATAGTTTGCTAGCAAGTAGATAATGAGCAAACAACTAAATCATATAAGCAAAAACTTTTCATGAATAGTACTTTCGAGACGAGCATCAAAGAGTTTTCATAAGAGTTAACTCATAAAGCAATAGATTCTGAGTAAAAGGTATTTAACCAACACACAGGAAGATTTAAGCTTCAGCAATTGCTTTCAACTTTCAACATATATATCTCATGGACATCTGTCAACACAAAGCATATAATAAGTGCAATATACGAGCATATAAAAATTGTTGCACCAAAGTTGACACTAGTGTTTGCTTCTAAGATAGAAAGAAGTAGATAAACTGACTCAACATAAAAGTAAAAGAAAGACCCTTCGCAGAGGGAAGCAAGGATTAAATCATGTGCTAGAGCTTTTTAAGTTTTTGAAATCATATAGAGAGTAAAAATAAGTTTTGAGAGGTGTTTGTTAATTGTCAACGAATCAGAAAATGGAAAGTACAATATGACCCCTCCCAACCAGACTTTTAAGAGCGGCTCCCATGAAGAACGTTATTTCTACCAGCAAGGCAGATCATCCCTCTTTCTCTTTTGTTTACACATGCAGATATTTCACTGTTTGTCATTGCTTGACTGATAAATCAGGGCAAAAATGTGAAGAGAATTAAACGGTTAAAGTTGTAATTAATTGGGACTGGGCACCCCATTTGCCAGCTCTTTTTGCAAAATTAATGGATAAGCGGATGTATATGCCGCTAGTCCGGTGGTAAAGTCTGTTTGACAGTTGACATAAAGACATCCACCCCGTCCTCATGAGCTTGGTAAACATTGACACAAAATAGGAGTAATAAAGTTTGAATAGTTTAAAGGTAGCAAATAAAAAATTTACTTGGAATGGCAAGGAAATACCACATATAGGTAGTTATGGTGGACACAGATGGCATGGATTTTGGCTCAAGGTTTTGGATGCACGAGAAGCATTCCCTCTCAGTACAGAATTTAGGCTAGCAAGGTTATTTGAAGCAACCAGAGGATATCAACCGACACAGCAAGACTTATATGAAAACATACTAGATGAATGCCCGTGCGTTGCTATGGCTCACTACAGGAATGTCGAACTGTGCCGACGGCCAGAACCTGTGCCGACGGCTATTTATCGGGGCCGTCGGCACAGGGGTATACGAGGATCAGCCGTCCACAAGGCCGTCGGCAAAGAAACGGCCGTCGGCACAGATGTTCTATCCCGACGGCACCCGTCGGGACACAGGAAGCCGTCGGCACAGAGGTTAAGGTGACGTCGACGGCAATCTGTGCCGACGGCAAAGCCGTCGGCACAGGTCTCTACAATTTTTTTACATTTTTACCCTAATCTTCTTTTTTATGTATCTATTTATTACTCTCAATTAAGTTTAATATGTTTTATTCATATTCTATGTACATAGCTTCGCCGAATAGCGGTTTCCACCCACATAAAATAACGTCGCGAATAATTGTCCATACCGGAGCGTCGGAACCCCACCAAAACCTAGGTTGATGCATACCATATGTGTACAAGTGTTTTGGGTGATTCAAATGTCCAATAATCTACCCCGGTGTGTGACCGGCTTCAGTTTCTCTCTACCAAGTGTGTGGACTTAGAGGTGAAAACTCCCTTTCGACGCACGTCTATGGGGGTAGACGAAAACGTTAGGGTTTTTCCAGCGGATTCAGGGTTTCGCCGAAGCGGGGCCCCGGAGCGTCGGAACCCCAACAAAACCTAGGTTATGCCATACCATATGTATACAAGTGTGTTGTGTCTTGTAAATGTGCAATATCCTACTCCGGGGTATGACCGGCTTCACCGACTTCAGTTTCTCTCTACCAAGTGTGTGGACTTAGAGGTGAAAACTCCCACTTCAGACGAAACGGGGGCAATCTTGTAAAAACTTGTGATAAAAGTTGGTTTCCCATGTGCCTATGTCCCAACCAAACACAACCAGGCAAAAAAGTCCACTGGGGACGTCTATGGGGGTAGACGAAAACGTTAGGGTTTTTCCAGCGGATTCAGGGTTTCGCCGAAGTGGGGCCCCGGAGCGTCGGAACCCCACCAAAACCTAGGTTGTGCCATACCATATGTAAACAAGTGTGTTATGTGTTTTAAATGTTCTATATCCTACTCCGGGGTGTGACCGGCTTCACCGACTTCACTTTCTCTCTAGTGATTTTCTGCGCTTAGAGGTGAAAACTCCCCTTTCGGGCGAACCGGGTGGAATCTTGTGTTGATTTGTGATAAAAGTTGGTTTCCCATGTGCCTATGGCCTAACCTAACACAACCAGGCAAAAAAGTCCACTGGCCTACCCCCTTTCGACGCACGTCTATGGGGGTAGACGAAAACGTTAGGGTTTTTCCAGCGGATTCAGGGTTTCGCCGAAGCGGGGCCCCGGAGCGTCAGAACCCCACCAAAACCTAGGTTGTGCCATACCATATGTAAACAAGTGTGTTATGTGTTGTAAATGTGCAATATCCTACTCCGAGGTGTGACCGGCTTCACCGACTTCACTTTCTCTCTAGTGAGTTTCTGCGCTTAGAGGTGAAAACTCCCCTTTCGGGCGAACCGGGTGGAATCTTGTGTTGATTTGTGATAAAAGTTGGTTTCCCATGTGCCTATGGCCTAACCTAACATAACCAGGCAAAAAAGTCCACTGGCCTACCCCCTTTCGACGCACGTCTATGGGGGTAGACGAAAACGTTAGGGTTTTTCCAGCGGATTCAGGGTTTCGCCGAAGCGGGGCCCCGGAGCGTCGGAACCCCACCAAAACCTAGGTTATGCCATACGATATGTATACAAGTGTGTTGTGTGTTGTAAATTTCCAATATCCTACTCCGGGTGTGACCGGGTTCACCGACTTCAGTTTCTCTCTACCAAGTGTGTGGACTTAGAGGTGAAAACTCCCACTTCGGACGAAACGGGGGCAATCTTGAAAAAACTTGTGATAAAAGTTGGTTTCCCATGTGCCTATGGCCTAACCTAACACAACCAGGCAAAAAAGTCCACTGGCCTACCCCTTTCAACGCACGTCTATGGGGTAGACGAAAACGTTAGGGTTTTTCCAGCGGATTCAAGGTTTCGCCGAAGCGGGGCCCCGGAGCGTCGGAACCCCACCAAAACCTAGGTTATGCCATACCATATGTGTACAAGTGTGTTGTGTGTTGTAAATTTCCAATATCCTACTCCGGGGTGTGACCGGCTTCACCGACTTCAGTTTCTCTCTACCAAGTGTGTGGACTTAGAGGTGAAAACTCCCACTTCTGACGAAACGGGGCAATCTTGTAAAAAGTTGTGATAAAAGTTGGTTTCCCATGTGCCTATGGCCTAACCTAACACAACCAGGCAAAAAAGTCCACTGGGCACGTCTATGGGGGTAGACGAAAACGTTACGGTTTTTCCAGCGGATTCAGGGTTTCGCCGAAGCGGGGCCCCGGAGCGTCGGAACCCCACCAAAACCTAGGTTGTGCCATACCATATGTAAACAAGTGTGTTATGTGTTGTAAATGTTCTATATCCTACTCCGGGGTGTGACCGGCTTCACCGACTTCACTTTCTCTCTAGTGATTTTCTGCGCTTAGAGGTGAAAACTCCCCTTTCGGGCGAACCGGGTGGAATCTTGTGTTGATTTGTGATAAAAGTTGGTTTCCCATGTGCCTATGGCCTAACCTAACACAACCAGGCAAAAAAGTCCACTGGCCTACCCCCTTTCGACGCACGTCTATGGGGGTAGACGAAAACGTTAGGGTTTTTCCAGCGGATTCAGGGTTTCGCCGAAGCGGGGCCCCGGAGCGTCAGAACCCCACCAAAACCTAGGTTGTGCCATACCATATGTAAACAAGTGTGTTATGTGTTGTAAATGTGCAATATCCTACTCCGAGGTGTGACCGGCTTCACCGACTTCACTTTCTCTCTAGTGAGTTTCTGCGCTTAGAGGTGAAAACTCCCCTTTCGGGCGAACCGGGTGGAATCTTGTGTTGATTTGTGATAAAAGTTGGTTTCCCATGTGCCTATGGCCTAACCTAACATAACCAGGCAAAAAAGTCCACTGGCCTACCCCCTTTCGACGCACGTCTATGGGGTAGACGAAAACGTTAGGGTTTTTCCAGCGGATTCAGGGTTTCGCCGAAGCGGGGCCCCGTAGCGTCGGAACCCCACCAAAACCTAGGTTATGCCATACCATATGTATACAAGTGTGTTGTGTGTTGTAAATTTCCAATATCCTACTCCGGGGTGTGACCGGGTTCACCGACTTCAGTTTCTCTCTACCAAGTGTGTGGACTTAGAGGTGAAAACTCCCACTTCGGACGAAACGGGGGCAATCTTGTAAAAACTTGTGATAAAAGTTGGTTTCCCATGTGCCTATGGCCTAACCTAACACAACCAGGCAAAAAAGTCCACTGGCCTACCCCTTTCAACGCACGTCTATGGGGGTAGACGAAAACGTTAGGGTTTTTCCAGCGGATTCAAGGTTTCGCCGAAGCGGGGCCCCGGAGCGTCGGAACCCCACCAAAACCTAGGTTATGCCATACCATATGTATACAAGTGTGTTGTGTGTTGTAAATTTCCAATATCCTACTCCGGGTGTGACCGGCTTCACCGACTTCAGTTTCTCTCTACCAAGTGTGTGGACTTAGAGGTGAAAACTCCCACTTCGGACGAAACGGGGGCAATCTTGTAAAAAGTTGTGATAAAAGTTGGTTTCCCATGTGCCTATGGCCTAACCTAACACAACCAGCAAAAAAGTCCACTGGGCACGTCTATGGGGGTAGACGAAAACGTTAGGGTTTTTCCAGCGGATTCAGGGTTTCGCCGAAGCGGGGCCCCGGAGCGTCGGAACCCCACCTAAACCTAGGTTGTGCCATACCATATGTAAACAAGTGTGTTATGTGTTGTAAATGTTCTATATCCTACTCCGGGGTGTGACCGGCTTCACCGACTTCACTTTCTCTCTAGTGATTTTCTGCGCTTAGAGGTGAAAACTCCCCTTTCGGGCGAACCGGGTGGAATCTTGTGTTGATTTGTGATAAAAGTTGGTTTCCCATGTGCCTATGGCCTAACCTAACACAACCAGGCAAAAAAGTCCACTGGCCTACCCCCTTTCGACGCACGTCTATGGGGGTAGACGAAAACGTTAGGGTTTTTCCAGCGGATTCAGGGTTTCGCCGAAGCGGGGCCCCGGAGCATCAGAACCCCACCAAAACCTAGGTTGTGCCATACCATATGTAAACAAGTGTGTTATGTGTTGTAAATGTGCAATATCCTACTCCGAGGTGTGACCGGCTTCACCGACTTCACTTTCTCTCTAGTGAGTTTCTGCGCTTAGAGGTGAAAACTCCCCTTTCGGGCGAACCGGGTGGAATCTTGTGTTGATTTGTGATAAAAGTTGGTTTCCCATGTGCCTATGGCCTAACCTAACATAACCAGGCAAAAAAGTCCACTGGCCTACCCCCTTTCGACGCACGTCTATGGGGGTAGACGAAAATGTTAGGTTTTTTCCAGCGGATTCAGGGTTTCGCCGAAGCGGGGCCCCGGAGCGTCGGAACCCCACCAAAACCTAGGTTATGCCATACCATATGTATACAAGTGTGTTGTGTGTTGTAAATTTCCAATATCCTACTCCGGGGTGTGACCGGCTTCACCGACTTCAGTTTCTCTCTACCAAGTGTGTGGACTTAGAGGTGAAAACTCCCACTTCGGACGAAACGGGGGCAATCTTGTAAAAACTTGTGATAAAAGTTGGTTTCCCATGTGCCTATGGCCTAACCTAACACAACCAGGCAAAAAAGTCCACTGGGCACGTCTATGGGGGTAGACGAAAACGTTAGGGTTTTTCCAGCGGATTCAGGGTTTCGCCGAAGCGGGGCCCCGGAGCGTCGGAACCCCACCAAAACCTAGGTTGTGCCATACCATATGTAAACAAGTGTGTTATGTGTTGTAAATGTTCTATATCCTACTCCGGGTGTGACCGGCTTCACCGACTTCACTTTCTCTCTAGTGATTTTCTGCGCTTAGAGGTGAAAACTCCCCTTTCGGGCGAACCGGGTGGAATCTTGTGTTGATTTGTGATAAAAGTTGGTTTCCCATGTGCCTATGGCCTAACCTAACACAACCAGGCAAAAAAGTACACTGGCCTACCCCCTTTCGATGCACGTCTATGGGGGTAGACGAAAACGTTAGGGTTTTTCCAGCGGATTCAGGGTTTCGCCGAAGCGGGGCCCCGAAGCGTCAGAACCCCACCAAAACCTAGGTTGTGCCATACCATATGTAAACAAGTGTGTTATGTGTTGTAAATGTGCAATATCCTACTCCGAGGTGTGACCGGCTTCACCGACTTCACTTTCTCTCTAGTGAGTTTCTGCGCTTAGAGGTGAAAACTCCCCTTTCGGGCGAACCGGGTGGAATCTTGTGTTGATTTGTGATAAAAGTTGGTTTCCCATGTGCCTATGGCCTAACCTAACATAACCAGGCAAAAAAGTCCACTGGCCTAACCCCTTTCGACGCACGTCTATGGGGGTAGACGAAAATGTTAGGGTTTTTCCAGCGGATTCAGGGTTTCGCCGAAGCGGGGCCCCGGAGCGTCGGAACCCCACCAAAACCTAGGTTATGCCATACCATATGTATACAAGTGTGTTGTGTGTTGTAAATTTCCAATATCCTACTCCGGGGTGTGACCGGCTTCACCGACTTCAGTTTCTCTCTACCAAGTGTGTGGACTTAGAGGTGAAAACTCCCACGTCGGACGAAACGGGGGCAATCTTGTAAAAACTTGTGATAAAAGTTGGTTTCCCATGTGCCTATGGCCTAGCCTAACACAACCAGGCAAAAAAGTCCACTGGCCTACCCCTTTCGACGCACGTCTATGGGGGTAGACGAAAACGTTAGGGTTTTTCCAGCGGATTCAAGGTTTCGCCGAAGCGGGGCCCCGGAGCGTCGGAACCCCACCAAAACCTAGGTTATGCCATACCATATGTATACAAGTGTGTTGTGTGTTGTAAATTTCCAATATCCTACTCCGGGGTGTGACCGGCTTCACCGACTTCAGTTTCTCTCTACCAAGTGTGTGGACTTAGAGGTGAAAACTCCCACTTCGGACGAAACGGGGGCAATCTTGCAAAAACTTGTGATAAAAGTTGATTTCCCATGTGCCTATGGCCTAACCTAACACAACCAGGCAAAAAAGTCCACTGGCCTACCCCTTTTCGACGCACGTCTATGGGGTTAGACGAAAACGTTAGGGTTTTTCCAGCGGATTCAGGGTTTCGCCGAAGCGGGGCCCCGGAGTGTCGGAACCCCAACAAAACCTAGGTTATGCCATACCATATGTATACAAGTGTGTTGTGTGTTGTAAATGTGCAATATCCTACTCCGGGGTGTGACCGGCTTCACCGACTTCAGTTTCTCTCTACCAAGTGTGTGGACTTAGAGGTGAAAACTCTCACTTCGGACGAAACGGGGGCAATCTTGTAAAAACTTGTGATAAAAGTTGGTTTCCCATGTGCCTATGTCCCAACCAAACACAACCAGGCAAAAAAGTCCACTGGCCTACCCCCTTTCGACGCACGTCTATGGGGGTAGACGAAAACGTTAAGGTTTTTCCAGCGGATTCAGGGTTTCGCCGAAGCGGGGCCCCGGAGCGTCGGAACCCCACCAAAACCTAGGTTGTGCCATACCATATGTAAACAAGTGTGTTATGTGTTGTAAATGTGCAATATCCTACTCCGGGGTGTGACCGGCTTCACCGACTTCACTTTCTCTCTAGTGAGTTTCTGCGCTTAGAGGTGAAAACTCCCCTTTCGGGCGAACCGGGTGGAATCTTGTGTTGATTTGTCATAAAAGTTGGTTTCCCATGTGCCTATGGCCTAACCTAACACAACCAGGCAAAAAAGTCCACTGGCCTACCCCCTTTCGACGCACGTCTATGGGGTAGACGAAAACGTTAGGGTTTTTTCCAGCGGATTCAGGGTTTCGCCGAAGCGGGGCCCCGGAGCGTCGAAACCCCAACAAAACCTAGGTTATGCCATACCATATGTATACAAGTGTGTTGTGTGTTGTAAATGTGCAATATCCTACTCCGGGGTGTAACCGGCTTCACCGACTTCAGTTTCTCTCTACCAAGTGTGTGGACTTAGAGGTGAAAACTCCCACTTCGGACGAAACGGGGGCAATCTTGTAAAAACTTGTGATAAAAGTTGGATTCCCATGAGCCTATGTCCCAACCAAACACAACCAGGCAAACAAGTCCACTGGCCTACCCCCTTTCGACGCACGTCTATGGGGGTAGACGAAAACGTTAGGGTTTTTCCAGCGGATTCAGGGTTTCGCCGAAGCGGGGCCCCGGAGCGTCGGAACCCCACCAAAACCTAGGTTGTGCCATACCATATGTAAACAAGTGTGTTATGTGTTGTAAATGTGCAATATCCTACTCCGGGGTGTGACCGGCTTCACCGACTTCACTTTCTCTCTAGTGAGTTTCTGCGCTTAGAGGTGAAAACTCCCCTTTCGGGCGAACCGGGTGGAATCTTGTGTTGATTTGTGATAAAAGTTTGTTTCCCATGTGCCTTTGGCCTAACCTAACACAACCAGGCAAAAAAGTCCACTGGCCTACCCCCTTTCGACGCACGTCTATGGGGGTAGACGAAAACGTTAGGGTTTTTCCAGCGGATTCAGGGTTTCGCCGAAGCGGGGCCCCGGAGCGTCGGAACCCCACCAAAACCTAGGTTGTGCCATACCATATGTAAACAAGTGTGTTGTGTGTTGTAAATGTGCAATATCGTACTCCGGGGTGTGACCGGCTTCACCGACTTCAGTTTCTCTCTAGTGAGTTTCTGCGCTTAGAGGTGAAAACTCCCCTTTCGGGCGAACCAGGTGGAATCTTGTGTTGATTTGTGATAAAAGTTGGTTTCCCATGTGCCTATGGCCTAACCTAACACAACTAGGCAAAAAAGTCCACTGGCCTACCCCCTTTCGACGCACGTCTATGGGGGTAGACGAAAACGTTAGGGTTTTTCCAGCAGATTCAGGGTTTCGCCGAAGCGGGGCCCCGGAGCGTCGGAACCCCACCAAAACCTAGGTTATGCCATACCATATGTATACAAGTGTGTTGTGTGTTGTAAATTTCCAATATCCTACTCCGGGGTGTGACCGGCTTCACCGACTTCAGTTTCTCTCTACCAAGTGTGTGGACTTAGAGGTGAAAACTCCCACTTCGGACGAAACGGGGGCAATCTTGAAAAAACTTGTGATAAAAGTTGGTTTCCCATGTGCCTATGGCCTAACCTAACACAACCAGGCAAAAAAGTCCACTGGCCTACCCCCTTTCGACGCATGTCTATGGGGGTAGACGAAAACGTTAGGGTTTTTCCAGCGGATTCAAGGTTTCGCCGAAGCGGGGCCCTGGAGCGTCGGAACCCCACCAAAACCTAGGTTATGCCATACCATATGTATACAAGTGTGTTGTGTGTTGTAAATTTCCAATATCCTACTCCGGGTGTGACCGGCTTCACCGACTTCAGTTTCTCTCTACCAAGTGTGTGGACTTAGAGGTGAAAACTCCCACTTCGGACGAAACGGGGGCAATCATGTAAAAACTTGTGATAAAAGTTGGTTTCCCATGTGCCTATGGCCTAACCTAACACAACCAGGCAAAAAAGTCCACTGGCCTACCCCCTTTCGAGCACGTCTATGGGGGTAGACGAAAACGTTAGGGTTTTTCCAGCGGATTCAGGGTTTCGCCGAAGCGGGGCCCCGGAGCGTCGGAACCCCACCAAAACCTAGGTTGTGCCATACCATATGTAAACAAGTGTGTTGTGTGTTGTAAATGTGCAATATCCTACTCCGGGTGTGACCGGCTTCACCGACTTCAGTTTCTCTCTAGTGAGTTTCTGCGCTTAGAGGTGAAAACTCCCCTTTCGGGCGAACCGGGTGGAATCTTGTGTTGATTTGTGATAACAGTTGGTTTCCCATGTGCCTATGGCCTAACCTAACACAACCAGGCAAAAAAGTCCACTGGCCTACCCCCTTTCGACGCACGTCTATGGGGGTAGACGAAAACGTTAGGGTTTTTCCAGCGGATTCAGGGTTTCGCCGAAGCGGGGCCCCGGAGCGTCGGAACCCCACCAAAACCTAGGTTATGCCAAACAAATACAGCTGTTTATTTTTATCTTTACATTTGTGCAGATAATAGAATAAAAGAAAAGGATTTTAAAAAAAATCTAAGCTGTGCCGACGGCTTGGACCAGTAAAAACCCGAACGAGCCTACCCGTTCGTTTCATTTCTGGCAGCCCGAGCGAGAGGATAGGGTTCCTCTCACGCAGACCCAGCGCCGCCACCACGACCCTGCCGTCCCGCCGCCCCCGCTCCCTGCCGCCGACCGGCACACCACCCCGCCGCCCCACCCGCTCCCTGCCGCCCCACCCGCCACAGCGCCGACGCCCCCGTTCCCCTCCTTCCTGGACGCCGCCGACAGCTCCGACGCCCCCGGTCCGCGCCTCTGTGCACCACCCCGCCGCCCCACCCGCTCCCTGCCGCCCCACCCGCCGCAGCGCCGACGCCCCCGTTCCCCTCCTTCCTGGACGCCACCGACAGCTCCGACGCACCCGGTCCGCGCCTCCGTGCACCACCCCGCGGCACCACCTCGCCGGCCCCGCCTCCGTCCATCAAGGTGAGGACGATCCCGGCCGATTCTTCTGTTTTTCTATTTTATTTCCTGCTCCGAATTTGTTTCTCGGTTTGTAGATGCTTGCTAGATGGATTGGTAAATGGATGTTAGTGGATCTGTAGATGCTTGCTAGATGTCCATCAAAGTGCTGCATCCTATTATGTGCTTGCTAGATGGATTGGTAAATGAATTTGTTTCTCGGTTTGTAGATGCTTGCTAGATGTCATCAAAGTGCTGCATCCTATTATATGCTTGCTAGATGTCCATCAATATCTATGTGATGCATTTGGTAGCTGTTATATGGTTTCACTGATTGCTAAAATGTTGTTGTTAGATGCTTGCTGTATCTTGTTTCACCACATTGAATAACTCTGTCACATAGTAATTCTGTCACATGGTTCTTGTTATATTTTTTATCTATGCTTCCTTGACTAACCCGTGTATCAAATGCTTTTACTTAACTAAGTATCATGTCGGAGCCGGAGCGAAAGTTTCGTGGTGTTCATCGGAGACCCACGAAGATCCCGACTTGGGCAGCTCAGATCACAGTGGATCACAGGAAGATCCAGCTTGGTACTTTCAGGTGCCCGTGGCAGGCGGCCCGCGCCTACGACTGCGCGGCGGTCCAGCACTTTGGGGCGAGAGCGATCCTCAACTTTGAGGATGAGCGGAGCGTGGCGCATATGTTAGCGCCAGATGGCATGAGGATCGCGACGAAGGCCGAGGAGAGGGAGCACCGGCAGGCAGAGAGGCTGCTCAGGGCGCGCCACCAGCGCGAGGAGGATGACCCCTTGGTCAAGGATCTCCTCCTTGATCCCCAGGTGATGGCGGTCCAGTACCAGGTTTTCAGCGAGAGCCGGCAGCAGCGCGGGCAGGGCGAGGCCGGCCCCTCCGGCACGCAGCAGCAGGGCGAGGACTCTAGCAGCAGCCTGTCCTCTTGTTGGGACCGCTTGGACGACGCCACTGACACCGGCGCGAGTCGAGTTTAGGATGTCTATCATCCTACCTGTCGTACTACTAGACTTATCTTGCTACCTGTTGTACTGCTAGACTTATCATACATGCTACCTATGTATTATTGTGCTACTTGTCTATATGTGTTATGTTTAGCTAATATGGTTACATCGTTCTGTGGTTTATTCTGTTTTATGTTTAATTATTAGGTAAAATGGAGGGATATTTGCTTATATATTTCGATTGTTTGTACTTTTTAGATGACGTAGCTTCCCGCCAGCCAGCACCGTCGGTCCCGCGCGTCGTCGCGGCTTCTCCAGCTGAGGAGGGGCCGCCTCGGTGCCCTTTGTTTTGTCGCCCTCTTCCGGAGCACGTCCTCGACCTTCTCCGGCCACCGATCACGCTTCGAGGGTATAAATCTTTCGCCTCTCTTGCTGCATAGGTTTATTTTGGTCTAGATCACCAAGTCAGTCGCGTAACCCGAGTCAGATCCCATCCGGAAGGGTTACAAATTTATAAATATGCAGGATTGTCCATCTTTGCATATTTATAACCGTAACACTTCCGGGTTGTCCTGTTGGACAGTCCGAGTACGTGTAGATCGGGTCGTGTTCCATGTTCTACCCCTTCCTGAGACGTAATTTCGGCAGCACCTCCCTGTTGTTCTTCGGATGCACACCCTCTCGGCTTGACAAGCTCGAGACGTGTATTCTGAAGAACAGCGGGGAGGTGCTGCCGAAATTCCGTCTCGGGTCGGGGTAGAACATGGAACACGGCTCGATCTACACGTACTCGGGCGGGATAGGCCCTCCTATTAGAAGTGTAGGTGAACCCTTGCATGATGTAAAGATTAAAATTTGACCGTAATTAATCTGGTGACACTAAATCATTTTATTATTACTTGGTGCATATTAAAAGACTGCGTGCTTGTTTCGCTCCCAATAAAGCAGAGGATGGCTGATAATGGGTGGATGTACAGTGGCCGTGTCGATAAGATTAAAAGAACAGAGGAGTGGGAGATGAAGACCAATATATTAGTGAAGGAGTTAGGGCGTGGTTCAAAGGCAAAAGGAGTTCGTGGAAGGTGCCCTTGCACTCATTGCAAGAATCGTGACCGTCAAGGAAAGGAAGATATGACTAAACATCTTTGGTTGTATGGGTATACGCCTAACTACGTCACGCATGTCAAATTTGATCAGTACGAACGTCTCAGAGTTGGGGTGATGCGGCAGCGGATCGATGGCAATGAGTACGATGGGTTGAGAAACATGCTAGATGATCACCATGCTGCTTACATGCCGGATTCGCCACCTCCACAGGAGGAACAGGAGGAACCGGGTGAACCGGAGGCACCGGATGAACCGGAGGAACCAGAGCCAACCGCGAAGGCTTTCTATGAGACGATGGCCTCGGCTACGAAGCCTCTATACGAGGGTGCAAACGTTTCTCAGCTCGATGCCGTAGCTCAACTACTAAGTGACAAGTGTCAGTTCTCCACCACCCGTGCAGGCTTTGAAGCTAATCTGACAACATCTGGTAACATGTTGCCCAAAGGGCATTGTCTGCCAAAATCCATGCACGAGACGAAGAAACTATTGGGATCGCTCAGCATGGATTATGAAAAGATTCATTGTTGTCCAAAAGGATGCCTGTTGTTCCGGAAACAATATGCGAATGACAAGTACTGTAGCCTTTGTGGGGCCTCTAGGTATGAGGAGAAAACGCTGCCTGATGGTCGGAAGACGCAGGGAAAAATCCCTGTGAAGGTTCTTCGGTACCTCTCATTCATAAAAAGAATGCAGCGGCTTTTCATGTCCGAGGAGTCTGCCAAACAAATGACTTGGCACAGGAAAGGGAAGAGATACGTCGACGAGTTAGGACGGGAAAAGATGGGACATCCATCTGATGGTGAGGCATGGAAGAACTTCGACTTGAAACACCCCCTTAATTCAGCAGATGCTCGGAATGTCAGAATTGCAATAGCAACAGATGGGTTCAATCCATTTGGGATGTCGACTGCGTCATACAGCTGCTGGCCCGTGTTTGTTATTCCGCTCAATCTCCCTCCTGGGGTACTAATGCAAAGGAAGCACATGTTTCTGTCGCTGATCATTCCAGGGCCCGAATACCCGGGGAAGAATTTGAGTGTCTACATGCAACCGCTTGTGGATGATTTGCACCACTCATGGCACAATGGGACGTGGACATACGACCGAGCATCAAAGAAAAACTTCTCGATGAAAATTTGGTTCCACTATTCCATGCACGACCTACCCGGGTATGCCCTATTCTGCGGATGGTGTACAGCTGGTAAATGGCCATGCCCAGTGTGCAGGAACCAACTTGAGTTCCTTTGGCTAAAGTCAGGTCGCAAGTATGTCGCGTTTGACAAGCATCGACAGTTCCTCGAAGGAAGGCATCCTTATCGAGAAGACCAAAAAAACTTCACGAAGGGCGTAGTTGTGCGTGAAGAAAAAGCGATACCGAAGTTCGATGGTGCAAAAGTTGATGCCGAGCTAAGTGCTCTCGTGCCTGCTGTGGGACCTGGCCCACGATTTGAGGGATATGGTGTAACGCACAACTGGACTCATGTGGCAGGCTTAACGCAGCTAGAGTATTACAAGGACCTCGAACTTCCCCATAACATCGATGTGATGCACACCGAAAAGAATGTTGGAGAGATGATCTTTCACACAGTCCTGAACATTCCTAAGAAGACAAAGGACAATGTGAAGGCTAGAGTTGATGTTCAGAAGCTCTGTGATAGGGAGAGATTACACATGAAGCCTCCTAACCCTCGTCAAAAAAATTGGTTTAAGCCAAATGCCGACTACTGCCTTGATAATATCCAAAAGAAGGAGGCATTCAAGTGGCTCAAAAACATCGCCGTGATGTTCCCTGATGGTTACTGTTCCAATATAAGTAATGGAGTCAATCTTCTTACAGGAAAAGTCACTGGGCTCAAGAGTCACGACTATCACATATGGATTGAGCGGTTGATGCCGGTGATGCTTCGAGGGTATCTCCCCGATAGTATCTGGCGAGTGCTTGCGGAGTTGAGCCATTTCTTCCGCACGCTCTGTGCGAAACAGATATGTCCCCTGATTATTGCGAAGCTGCGTGATCTTGTGCCGGAGTTGCTATGCAAGTTAGAGATGATCTTTCCGCCAGGCTTCTTTGTTCCGATGGCACATCTCGTTGTGCATCTCGCGAACGAGGCACTCTTGGGTGGACCGGTGCAGTTTCGTTGGCAGTTTTGTATTGAGAGAGAGTTTAAGTACATTCGAAACATAACTGGAAACAAAGCTAGGATTGAAGCATGCATAGCTGAGGCAACAATACGAGGAGATGGCAGACGCCGTGACAACGTACTTTCCCGATGAAGTTGCCACTATGCATAACCCGGTCACTCGGTACAATGTCGACGAGCCCAAGAATGACCCCAAGCTCCTCCTCTTCCAATGTCCCGGTGGCAAGGCCGGTGCCGGTGAAAAATGTAAATTGACCAAGGAAGAGAAGGATTGCATAATGCTCTATGTGCTTATAAACATGACGGAAGTACTCGATTTCATGAGGTAAATGGTGAACAAATTACTTTGCAACTAGTAACTCAGTTTCGGTCTAATACGTATTTTCTCCTTTTAGACAATTCCAAGATGAATACTGGTTGGGAACGGTGGATCCCGATCCCGCGGAGCTGGACACTCTTCTGAAAGAGGGTGCTCACGGAGGAAAAAAATTTGTGTCTTGGTTCATGGGAAAAGTAATTTCTAACGTGTCCCTCTTACCTTGCAATATGTGACTTGTCCCTCTTATTACACGTAACTAATGCACAAAACAATTTGAACCGTACTTGTAGGGAGCTGATCCCAACGTTGAGATGACAAATGAGCTGAGATGTGTTTCCCAAGGATTTAACCGTACCGTCATTAAGTATGAGAAGTATGATGTGAATGGGTTCCGCTTCCATACAGAGTATCACCAGAATAATCGTCCTGGAGCAAAAACTGTAAATACTGGGGTCTTCACCAAAGGATCCAGAGGAGCCGATGGAGCCAATTACGTAGATTACTACGGAAGGTTACAAAACGTATACGAGCTGACGTTCAATCGTACGAACATAGAACTCAAGCTCGTTGTGTTCAAGTGCCACTGGTTCGACCCATGCACTGGACCACATGGTGGACAGAGAAGTGAGCCTTCCATTGGGTTAGTTGAAGTTAAGCCTTCAACCACCTATACCGGAGCCGATGTCTATATTGTGGCTCACCAAGCCAAGCAAGTTTATTATTTGCCCTACCCATGCCAGAAAGAGAACCTCAAGGGCTGGGAAGTCGTGTTCCGGGTATCCCCACATGGTAAGCTACCCAGGCCCTCCGACGACGATTACAACAACATTGACCCTAAAACATACGAGGGAATTTTCTATCAAGAGCAAGAGGACTTCGGGCACTTTGACTTACAAATAGGTGGTCTCGAGGACCTCGAGAACAATGCACACACTCGTGGTGAGTCAGTGGTGGATCTGAAGGACATAGATGTGCTCTCGAAGTTTCATGCGGAAAATGACGACGATGACGAGCCTGGCGATGAGCTTCCGCCCTACTACTCACGTGATAGTGATAGTGATAGTGAGAATGAGAACCAACACCCTGATGAGGAGAGTGATGACGATAGGTGACGGTCTATAATGTCTTTATGCTTTAGTAATTATTTTCCAACATGCTTCTTAATTGCATTACGTCTTTATGCTTGGTATCTACATGTTATTATGTCTTTTATTCTTTAGTATTTATTTTTCGACATGCTTCTTCATTGCATATGTCTTTATGCTTAGTGTCTACATTTTATTATGTCTTGATGCTTACTTGTTTTCTCTTTCTCAATGCAGTTGATTGAACAATATGAGCCAGGGCAAGGAAAGCGCTTCTGGTGGTCCTTCTCCCGGTTCTTCAGCTTCTCCTGGTGCTTCGCCTTCTTCCGGTGCTTCTGCTGCGCCGATCCGACGCTCACCTATTATCAGCCGGGGAGATATGGGGTTCACCCCGTCGCCGTCGGCGCAATAGATGTAGGGCTTTGGACGTCTAGACATCTAGCTATGTATGTATCTACTTGATGATGGTCCTATGTGTGTATCTACTTGATGATATATGGAGCCATTGTGTGATCTTGTTTGTTGTGAATTTGTCGTGATTTTTGATTATTTTTTCTGCTATTTTTGCTGCAAAAAACGAGCCGCTGGAAAAAAATTCTGGCGTACCTTTGCCGACGGCATGCCGTCGGCACAGACCCCTTAATGTGACCAAATGGGCGTACCTTTGTGCCGTCGGCACAGGCCCATCCCTGGAGCGCAGGCCGTCGGCACAGACCCCTCCACCTCGCCCGGCCAATGTGGGCCCCACCCGCCGCTGTGCCGACAAACTAGGTGCCGACGGTGCGTCTCTGGCCGTCGGGAAAAGCTGTGCCGACGGTTTTCTTCTGTGCCGACAGCCAGGTGGCCTGTGCCTACGGGGCCCTATGCCGACCACCCTGTGCCGACGGTGGCCGTCGGCATAGGTGTGTGCCGACGGCATTGGTTCCTTTGCCGACGGGCTGCGGCCGTCGGCACAGGTGGCCATTCCTGTAGTGGCTCTTTCATGTTTATTTTTTTCATCAACATGTGTACTCATGAAAATTCCAGCATATAATAGATGAGCACATAATATTCCGAAAACAATAGAATCCTAATTTGATAAAAAGTTAAAAATCGACGTCATAACTCATACGCATAGAAAGCAACAACCATTTAATTGTCACATTCTCAACTTGGTGTTCGTGTGTTGCTATGAAATAAAACAATACATGTATACATGAATGTACTGATCGATAGCAAAATGTTCTTCCAACCTCGTCTCCAGCAACATTGCTTTTCCTTGCGCTTCTCTTACCAACGAGCACCACGCAGTCCTTGTTTTTGTCGCTCTCCGTGCTCTTTGGTCCTTTTTCCTCGCTATTGTGCAAGGAGGCAAAATATGCCATCTTCATAATCCCTTCATTCCTCTATATGGATCTCTCAACTATGCCACGTGCGTCATCGGCTCATCACTTCATTTAGCCATCGGAGTGTTGTCATCTTCTCAGAACTCCAATGAACCTTATGGCTACACCCTCATCTGTGCCAAAACAAAATGGAGGAAAATTAAAGAAAATTGCGGAAACTCACACCAAAGATGGGCCAAACCTGTAATGGATGATCTGAAGCTTAATGTCGATAACACTTTTACCACATGGACTGGACAGGTGGCCTGGGGATTGTCAACCAAGACATGACGATGCGATATGTTCAGGGGTTTGGGATCTGGTTGTCTTTCACATGGTGGATGCGTTACAAGCTGAATCTAAAGCGTTCACTCTTAGATGGACTTAGAGTGGCTACATACTTGCGCATCATCTCTAGAAAATCTGCATGGCCTGGGAAACAATAACCATCACATGAGTTGCCTTTACTAATAACTAGCAAGGTGGCCCTCGCAAATGCGTGGGCATCATCTTCAGCATATTGAATATGTCTATGTACTTAATTTGTGTTTTTATGCATTTTGCGAGGGCACCATCTTCAGCATACTGAATATGTTCATGTACTTAATTTGTGCTTTCATACATACCGGAAATGTCCAAAATCTAAATAAGTAGTTTAAATGCACTGGTATCGTCCGATTAATCGATTTTACCAGTCGCCTATTTATCAGCTAGTTTTTTTTTGTAAATGTCAACGTTGGACAATTTTTAAAATATGCTATGCAAAAATTACATTGGAGTATTAGAATATAAGTACTACATTGAGTCCTTTCATTTGAATCAACAAAGTGGGCAAATCTAAGCTAATGTGAAGTTCTACAAAACTATCATCCTATAAATCGGCTGTGATAAATTGCCGATAAGTGGAAAAAATCGGCTGTCAGACCAAAATATCGGCGCAGGCGATAAACTCGACCAATATGCTATAATCTTATCGTTCATCTCACGATTCATGATTAATCGGCATATCGACCGATTTTTTGAACATTGATATTTTGTACTCAATACATTATAATTGTAAATACTTGTTGGAGAACCGATATATGGTTAGATTGGTAGAAAGGTGCTAGTTTCCAACCCACCAGCGGGGGTGAAACATATGTTTTTGCACCATGCGTATCTTGCTAAAACAGATTATCTTTTGAGTGGAAAACGATATTGCCATCAATAGGGGTGACTTTGCAAATACTGAAGCTCCACAACTCTGGTCGTCAGTAGATATCTGCGAGTGTGTGGGTGTGTGAGTATATGGTGGCAATGTACTCATGTGCATGTCGATATTGCACCCTATGCTTAGGAAAAACCATTAGTTATCTTATCATTTTTCATACACTCATGCACATGCATATTACATATATATATACTCCCTCCATACCAAAATAAAAGGCATGCTATGTTATGCCGGTATCTCTTGCTTTTGTCTTAAAAACTTATTTAGTTTCATATGTCAATATAGTACTTTTATGTTCAATATCGTACATCGTTGATATCAAAATTTAAAGACACCTTATATTTTGGAATGGATATATTAGTATACTCAACTACTACCAGACTACCAGCAAAATCCAGCTAATTTTCTATTTTGTTGTACGGGTACCACCATATTCTAGCTGGAGGAGTAGCTTTTTTTTGATCGTGTGACGCAGGTAGTTTACTTTGGAGGAGCAACTTGGCACGATGCTATGAATTGTACACAACAGATACATCCAGTTTTTTTTTTCTTTAAGATACGGTAGACCTAGCCAATCCATCGCTAGGTATCTAGCGCGCCACAGTTTTTTTTGATCGTGACGTACCTAGTTCAATTTAGTGCCATTGGCTTGGGCCGGCTGAATAGATGTCACGTACATGTTTAGGTTCTTCTTTTTTTCAGATCCACGACTTGGATAGATCCATATTAAACGTGTCAAACTGTGTACGTACCTGCTAAGGTTTTTTTTTCTAGATCCACGTTTTGGGTAGATCCAGATTAAATGTGTCAAACTGAAATTTGTGGTTACGTAACTATAAATCTTATTACATCGTAGCCATATATTTTAGATCTAACAACTAAAATTAATTTAGATGATGTGGCTTAACGTGGTGGCTCCGTTAGCTAACTCATTTTGCTTTTAGTATATAATAGATTTTGTAACAGTGGCTTCACTTTAAGATTATCATGGCCTAGCTTTGAGATTATCATGTTTTGCTATCATATTATGCTCTGCTGATTGTAGAACTGTTTTATTTGATAAACGATTACTACTTTCGCCAAACCAAAGTTGTTTCCGGAGTATCAGTTGGGGCTTGCCACTGATAACATGATGAATTTTCCAAAGCACGGCGTCAGCCGTCGAAAGCTACTGTTAAATACATTAGCATTGTTTAGTGGTGCTTGCTTGATGTACATTTGATCAATCAAGATGAGAGCATAGCTACCTGGACCAGTAGGAATGACGGCGAAAGCTAGAGCGAACCATCACTTGCACACCGGCTCGCGGGGGACCAAAAATGACTTCAAGAAGAAAAAAAATGAAGTACGCTGATGAAGTAACTCAGCAGCAATGTACATATCTGAAATAAAAATAAATCATGGTGATGGTGTTAAAAACCCTCCTAAAAGCACATGTTCAAAATATTCAGTACATAACTCTAAACGTCAATCTTTACAAGGTCAAGTTATGATCTCTCAGCACTAACAACAACATGCATCATGTGTCTAAGACATCACTACATGTCAGGAACTTTTCTGCACTTCCAACTGGAGCACCTGAATATTTGATGCATCCTCGAACCTTACAAGCTACTAAGCAAAAGGCCAGTCTAGACAGTACAAATAAGAGCACAACCGATTTGCAGCCTGCATAGGAATTTTCCTGAGCATATCAAAATAAGTTCACCTTTCACCGTCCACTATTCCATCTTGTCATCAGTCCAGAAAATGTGTATATTCATATACACTACTCGACATTGATCAGGCTTCTTTAGAAGTTTTGCTGAGTACTGCAAAAAACCCAGAAGTGATGTCTTTTACAATAAAGGCTAGGTGAAAAAAAATTGCGTAGTAGCAAAATTGAAAATACGCAGCAACAAAAGTAAGAAACGGTTACCCTTGTCGTTTTATGGGTGAGGGCATCTCTGTTTCTTCCACCCCAAATATACTCATCCGCTTGTTTGAGTCTCAGAATCCTGCTTGTGGCAAGGAACCATTAACGGGAAAAGATATGTTAAAGCGCTCAAAGCCCTAAGGCATGCATAGCAATGGTCATTTGTGGGTTTATGATATGATCCAGGCTCAGCATAGAGCAAGAGAGACAGGTGGGGGTCATACCACGATTTCTTCATCATATAAGATGAATGCGCTTGTGTGAGGAATTCATAAGCAACTGATTCCAAAAAACAATCATTGGCGGCATGCATAGAAAATGCAGTCACACAATAGCAAACAATGTAAAAAAGCGTCAATAATTTGTTCCAACAATACTTCTGAGCGTTGTAGATAGTCAGAGAGACAGTTCTGGACAAGGAACACATGGGAGTGCTTCGATAGTATGAAACAAAGTGTGCACAAGGATACAGAAATGCACACAAGAATATATAGCCTTACCATTCTCAGCCGCTTGAACAAATAGAGTGTGCACAAGGATACTGACTACAATATCTGGACACATAAAAAAGAGGTAAATTATGTCAGTCCCACTTCACCTTGGCCATGCCGCTTGCTCCCCATCATCCAAATCCATGAGATTAGCCAACTTAGCACATACCCTATAAACAAATTATTATAGCCATATGTTAATTGCACAAAACATAAAGGAAATAGCCATATTACTAAACAGAGGGGCTTCTATAGGTAGCCCATCACAGCAACGAATATATTCTAGCATGTTTCTCAATAGAACACTGCAGAAGGTAGTATTTGCGTGTGGGAAAGGTTAATGTAAACTGCAACCACTGGGTGCTCTTTTGGGAAGCAATATATCTTTTTCCAGGACTTTTTGCAGAAATGCTATTGTTTGCTGATATAGAATTAAGATCTCTCCGCTAGTAAAGCACACGTCCAAGCACAACAACAGCACTAAGCACCCAAAAGAATCAGTACTATCTCTCAGCACTCGTGTACAATTCCTCTCTCAAACAACAAGCAGCAGGTCGCTCCCTCTCTCTCAACAGCAAGCAGCATTAGCTTTTCTCGATTTGTCTATGTTCCGGTTCACTCCCGTTGCCGATGCCGTGTCCCTCCTCTCTCTTTCTCCCTCTGATTTTCTTCTTTCATGATGTCGCCCGGTGTCCATTTTTCTCTCTCTCCGTTTCCCTGTTGCGCTCCTCCTCCCAACCAGCGGCGACATGGGATAGAGGGAGTGCAGGACGCCGCAGCGCGTAGGACCAAGAAGTGGCGCGTCGGCTAAACCTACCGGCAGCCACGGTGCTTCCTTGGCAGCAGGGCGACGCAGCAGCGGAGGACAGGATACGGCAGCGACGCAGAGAGAGGAGGGAGACCTGCGCAAGGATAGATAGGAGAGGTACCTGCTCCATACGTCGCCGCCATCCGAGGTTCAGCACCTCCAGCCGCCACATGCGTCGGGGCCTCGGGGGAGAGATGAGAATGAGAGGTTCAGAGGAAAGGAAAGCGAGTCATGGAAAGAAAAAAACGTTTTGCGGGGTTTGTTGGGCTTAGGCCCAGGTGGTCAATCGAGGGGAACGGAGAAGCGTGAGCGAAGGCAGAAAACCGGAGGACGTACCGACGTACGAACTCTCATTTAATAGTAAAGATTGCAAGCATTATAAGACTCTACACTGTCTTCCTTGTTAACCAAACCCTTTTACTAGAAAATATCTAGACCTTAGAGATACCAATCATGCAAACCAAATTTCAACGAGCTTTACGGTAGTTCTTCATTAATAGGTTTTAACTACATGATACAAAATCTTAAACATGAACTACTTGATAACTCAAAACAATTGACAAATATCAAATTATCCAATACAGTGATCTACAAGAATATGTAAGCTTTTCCATTATACCATCTACCACATGCAGCATTTTCTGTTCCAACCAAACACCAATCAATTTATTTCAATATAAACTCTCCAAACAATTATAAGTGAAGCAAGAGAGTACTTTCTTTAAAAGAACTAACAACTCTGAATAAGAGATGCATGCAAAACAGGAGCTAAAAACATACCAATAGCTAGATAAGAATACTCAACATGTATAAGTGAAGAATAGGAGTATTCATATGAAAAAGCGGAGCGTGTCTCTCTCCCAATCAAGAATGTTGGGGTCCAATCAAGTTGACCATAAGAAAAATAAAATACTGAAAATAAAAGCACACAGACGCTCCAAGTAAAGCACCTATGATATGAAAGAATTAAAATATAGTTTCACTAGAGATGACCTGATAAGTTGCTGATGAAGAAGGGGATGCCTTGGGCATCCCCAAGCTTAGACGCTTGAGTCTTCTTGAAATATGCTGGGGTGATCCATGGGAGCATCCCCAAGCTTAAGCTCTTCACTCTTCTTGATCACATTATATCATCCTTCTCTCTTGACCCTTGAAAACTTCCGCCACACCAAACTCAAAGTAATTCTCATTAGAGGGTTAATGCACAATAAAAAACTCACATGTTCTATAAGGACACAAACATGACCGTTACTTTTAACATTAGCTACTGCCACTGATGTTATGTAAAGCTCTTCCCCCTAAAAAAAGAATTCTACTCAACACTAGTAAAAGAGAGAATGCGAAAAATAAAAGACATAATCTGTCTAAACAGAACAGTCCGCAAAGACGAATTTTTTCGAGACACTTACGTTGCTCAGATCGACAAACTTTAAACTAACGAAAGATGCGTAAATATCTGAGGATCACGCACAAAAATTTGCATATTTAAATAAGTTTTCTGTGATTTTACAGAATTAAAATGGTGAACAGCAGAAATCTGTTCCTGCGCAGAAATCCAAATCTAGCATCATCTTCCTATTAGAGGCAATACTTGGCACAACAATGCGATAAAATAAAGATACAAAAGGATTGTTACAGAAGTAAACAACTCCTTGACTAAAACTGAAAACAAAAGATACTGGGTTGCCTCCCAAAAGCGCTTTCTTTAATGTCTTTTAGCTAGGCTTGAAGATTTTAATGATGCTCTCATAGGAATAAGATTTGAAAAACAAAAGAGAGCATCAAGAGGCAAATATCAAATACATTTAAGTCTAACCCACTTTCTATGCAAAGGAATCTTATAACAAAATAAATTATTGAAGCATAAAGCAACTAGCATAGAAAGATGAAACAAATATAACTTCAAAACTTTCAACATTAAGAGAGGTGTTCTTGTAACTTGAAAACTTTTACAACCATATTTTCCTCTCTCATAATAACTTTCAGTAGCATCATGAACAAACTCAACAATATAACTATCACATAAAGCATGCTTTTCATGATCTACAAACACATAATTTTTATTAAGCTAAAAACAGTGGGGTTATCAAACCCACTTTTGACAATAATAGTATAATAAATATCATTAGGCAATATAGGACCATCATCAAGAGCATTATCATATATAACATTAGGGAGCACATTTTTACTTTCTGCAATTTCCTTTTCTACTTGAGTCAAGGAGCTTGTTACTTCAAATTTATCAAAAGGAGATATTTCAATAGAATCATGACATTAAACAATATAGCATTCTTCCTCCTTAGGTAGGAATGGAGGGTAATCATATAATGCAAGAGTTAAAGAGTTACTATCTTTAGGAGGTAGATCCTCCTTTTGTTCATTAATCTCTTCCTCTTTTTCATCCAATGAGCTTTCAGTTTCAGCAATTTCTTCTCCCACAGGTTCCTGAAAGGTAGTAAATTGTTCTGGAGAATAAGTTTTCTCAAGAAATTCAGTGATATAAGGATTATCATTGTAATATTCAAGGCAATAACCAAGTATAGCAAAATTTTCAGATTTATAAGGAGAATCATCATCGTGAATATAACCAGCAATTTCATATGCACCCATAAAAACAAAAAAATCTTCAGTTTGTTCAAAATTACCAGAGTCATAGTTTCCTTTAGCATAAGCAGCCAAGGTTTCATTATCATTATAATCACATTGGAAAGGGAGGTGTTTATGCCTTCTACAACAAAAAGATTCATTAAAGCAGTATGATTCATCATATGTAGAACACAAGTTCTTAGCAAAATAATTCAATCTACTTATTTGTTCCCATAGATGTTTCCCTTTTTGAGACAAACGGTATTCCTCATAATAATTTTGCTGTTCCTCCGTGAACCCACCGTGTCAATAATATTTAGTATCAAAGAGAGAAGCCATTGATAGCAAGTAAACAACTAGACATAATGACAAACCGAAATAAACTAGATGCACGAAACTATTTTTTTTGTGTTTTTGATAATTAAAAGAAAACAAGATAAAATAAAAAAAAGTAAACTAAGCAAGACAAAAACAAAGTAAAGAGATTGGAAGCGTGACACTCCCCTTGCAGAAATCCTATTGCTCCCCGGCAACGGCGCCAGAAAATATGCTTGATTGCGTGGATCACACGTTCGTTGGGAGACCCCAAGAGGAAGGTATGATGCAGTGTAGCAGCAGTTTTCCCTCAGTATGAAACCAAGGTTTAATCGAACCAGTAGGAGCAAGAAATCACTTCTGAAGGTTGTTGGTGGCGGAATATGGCACTGCGCAAAACCAGGGAATCCGGCGCCAACGTGGAACCTGCACACAACACAAATCAAACTACTTTGCCCCAACGAAACAGTGAGGTTGTCAACCTCACCGGCTTGCTGAAAACAAAGGATTAAACATATGGTGTGGAAAACAGTAGTAAATTGCAGAGAATGTAAAGGAACAATGTTTGCAGTTGGTTGTATTATCAGTGTAAAAGAATGGACCGGGGTCCACAGTTCACTAGTGGTGTCTCTCCATAAAAGATAACTAACATGCTGGGTGAATTAATTACAGCTGGGCAATTGACAAAATATTGAGCGCATGACAATGCATATATATGACATGATGATTACTATGATATTCATGTGGGCATTACGACAAAATACATAGACCGTTATCCAACAGCGTCTATGACTAATAATCCACCGCCAGGTTATCATACCGAGTTCCCCGTTGGTATTAAGTTGCAAGCAATGGATAATCGCATTAAGTAATGTGCGTAATGTAAACAGATGCATTAGACCTAACGGCACACCCTTAAGCTAAGCATCGGTTATTTTATCCCTAGTGGCAACAGCACATCCACAATCTTAGAAGTTGCTGTCACTCTTCCAGATTACTGGAGGTATGAACCCACTATCTAGCATAAATACTCACTCTTGGAGTTACAAGCAACTACTTGGCCAAAGCATCTACTAGTAACGGAAAGCATGCAAGATCATAAATAACATATAAGATAGATTGATAATCAACTTTACATAGTATTCAATATTCATCGGATCCCAGCAAACACAACATGTAGCATTACAATAAGATGATCTTGATCATGATAGGCAGCTCATAAGATCTAAACATAATAGCATAAAGTGGAGAGACAACCATCTAGCTACTGCCATGGACCCGTAGTCCAAGGATGAACTACTCACGCATCACTCCGGAGGCAGGCATTGTGATGTAGAGCCCTCCGGTGATGATTCCCCTCTCCGGCAGGGTGCCGGGAAGGGCTTCTGAACCCTCCCGAGCTAGGGTTGATGGCGGCGGCGTCTCTAGAACTTTTCGTGGATAATGGTTCAGGTATTTAGGGTTTTCGCGTCGGGAGGAATAAATAGGTGAAGGGGCGGCGGCTGCAGAGCCACGAGGGCCCCACACCACCCCACAGCGCGGCAGGGGGGCCTGCGCGGTCCCATGGTGTGGGTGCCACGTGGCTCCCCTCCGTCTCTCATCTGAACTCCGTGTTCGTGTTGGAAAAATAGGAGGTTCTGTCCAAGTTTCGTCCAATTCCAAGAATGTTTCCAGACTAGCTTTTCTGGAATACAAAAACAGCAGAAAACAGGAACTGACACTGTGGCATCTTGTTAATAGGTTAGTCCCAGAAAATGCATAAAAATGCTATGAAATGTATATAAAACATGTAACAATTGGTATAATATCAACATGGAACATCAGAAATTATAGATACGTTTGAGACGTGTCACCCCGAAGGGTTTGAACTGCTATATCTACCCAAGGCAAGTTCACTTTTGCTCATGTCCTACTTGATTATGTTTATCAAAGTAAATGCAAAATACTATGGTTTATCATTGCATGAAAAAGAAAAATATATTTTTGAATGATGTGAATTGCTATATGTATTGTTGGCTGGCAGTTGGAACCATGGTATGATGTGGTTGGTGGAGGTTCCATTTGCATGGGAAAGTATTATCTAGGACTTAATAATCAATGCCGTCAGTGTTCTTGCGCCGTAAATGAAGCGTTAACCATAAGACTTGGAATGGGACGGGAAATGTCATCTGTGACCTTCTCCCTTTCGCATGTCAATGGACAGCCAGTTTCGTAGGCTGTAGATCTTGCGAGACTACATGCACATGGGTGGGATCCCTTAATTCCCACAGTTTCTGGTGTCTATGATGGATTGTAGGGGTTGTCTGGAACGGTCTATCTTTTTGGTATAGGGGAGGACTTGGTCCGGATCGGTCTACCATAAGATAAAGGGGAGGACAGACCTACAAAAGGGTGGGCATGCGGGGTTGTTGGAGAAGCACAGTGAATATCTTGGATCATCGACTGGGCCCACACCAAAGAGAGTGTGGACGGGAAAGATCGCCCGGTTGTGCAATAAGGCGTTGATCTCTTATGGGTAAAGTAACGCACCTCTGCAGAGTGTAAAAAAGTGTGACATGTTACTCCCTGTTCCGGGAAGGAGCTACGAACGCTGCAGGAAAGGAACTCCATGAAGTTCTAGCACCTGTGAATGGATGGCGGGCATAGTTTTCTGAAGATGAAATGAATCTTTTCCTAAAAATGTTTTACAAAGATATGCATGTTCATCCATGACCTTTTGGTATGGATGGTAGCTAGTGCATAAAACACCTTATTCCTACTATATGAACTTGCTGAGTAACGCTCGTGTTGCTCACCCTTTCCTCCGTTGACCCCCTGCTTAGATTATTGGAGACAGCAGAGGAATGACAGGAAGCCATCACGGCGTTGGGGAAGGTCTTCAACAAGGAGTCAAATCAACCTGGTGGAGCCTGTAGGAGTCAACCTCTACCTTGCCAACGAAGGAGTGGCGACAACAGTGCAATGGTGGACACGTCGACAACAATGCCTATGGACAAGACGATGATAGGATGGAGGAGCCCAACTCTAGACATGGAGATTCCAGATGGATAGATTAGGGCTGTGACAACAACAGTAGTGGATTAGGAGTTAGAAGTAGAGCTGATATCCAGTTTAGTGCTACGACTTTTTGTCTTTCTGGAGTTTCAGTTGCGCGAGATCTACTTCTGCTTGTAAAAGAGGTTCTCGAGATTTTGTATTGAATAGTATTGTAATCGTATAGTGTTACCTTGGACCAGCTACGTTCTTGTTGTACTACTCTGAGGGATGTAATATTTACGGAAAGGTCCTTCCGTGAGTATTATATCAATGACTTGTACACTACAACATGCAGTGGTGTGTTGGGTCACCACAAAGATTATCTCAACTGAAGATTGCATCGGCACCAAAGGTAAATAGAATTTCAGAGATTGCCCATTTCAAAACTGAAGATGATTTCCCTAAAAAAAACTGAAGATAAATCATCCCAACATGAACTGCATGAATCGTGTGTGCTACTCTGCAGTAGGATGCCCCTTTTTTATGTGCCGTTGCATGAAAGTTGGTAAAGCTTGTGAAGTAATCAGTCATTAGCAAAGGGTAAGAATGCAAATGCTGAACCGAAGTCCTTTCTTATTTCGTGGCACATATGCGGACGATAAAGATCTGCAGTCTATGTTGTTGCCTATGAACTTTAAGCTTCTCTTACTTTTTGTCACACCCTGTACTTGTAAAAATATGGTTAATATTTGCACCATTGTACATTGTCTCAGAAAATGGTTCTGAATTCAGTTCAACACTACATTGGTTGAATCAAGCTGCATCCTCATTGATTAATTGATTGAAGGATTACATAGTCTGAAGTTCCTTTGCCATGTATGCTGAAAACACTCCGTTTGCAGTCAACTACCACCGATGCAACTTTGAGATGAAGATGCATACATTTTTCGTCATCTGCTTTGGATACCGACAACAACAGCAGCAAAACAATTTGTTGAATGTTAGTACTACTTAATCAATTTGTTGCCGCAACTATATATTGGTGTTTATATCCGGTTGGTCCAGGTGGTGTTGCATTCATCATCAAGACTTTTCGTCCATCAACAACAACTAACCGGGGTGCTTCTGAATTATTGGATCCAAATAACCAGGCTGTGAATAAGATGAGCTAATAAGCAAGCTCCATGTGTGAGCCTGGATTCAGAACTATGTGAATTTTGCGGATATACGTGGACCTGATGACGTGAGAGACATACGCCACGATAGAACTCTTTCTTGGTTCAGATTGCTCCAAATGTTATTGAGTATGACATAGGATTGGTAATTAAGTGTTCTTGAGACTTGGGGTTATTATATATGTTTCTTGCTGATTGACTTCCGGGATATATACTAATGGAAGATACATAGTTTTACTGCTGCACTGCGTGACGCCTGTCTGATGAAAACCAGCTCTATGTTTTTTTGCAGGTAAGAGCTTGAGGTATTACCTACACGTACTCCATGTATCTTTGGTAAAAAAAAACATGGAGTTGTTCTGCCAGGTTATACGTTAGATAAAAAAGGTTATGTCAGATAAAGAAAAGGCACCTTGCCTGCCTGATAATCATCCAATACTTTTTTCGCTCATGTTGTTTTCAAATAACCTAATAATTCTTGAACTCATTTGATTTTTTGGCTGTTCGATTTGTGATGTAATTTGAGATATGTCATTGCCTTCTTCAACTACTGCTTTGGTAGGCTGAGAGGCATAACCGAGGAACATGACCCCGATAGAGATGCATTGGAAGTTTGTGGTGGATTTATTTTACGCAATTTGAGCTCTTCCTTGTTCATCTTCGCCATTGGTAGACTTTGAGGCGAAACCACGAAAGGATTACCTTGCGACATTTAAAGCGTGGTGCAGCAGGGTCTCGGCTCGGCCTTGGCTGCGGCACGTGGGTTGGGGGTGGGGCAGTTGGCCGGTGAGAGCTGGGCTATCAACAATCCCGAAAAACAACAAACACCCTATTTCTGTATCACCATTGCTAACTGGAATGAAATGGTGGAGAACTTAACGGGAGATATTTGGTCTGATTTCAATTTTGTATCATGAAACAAATTTAATTGGCTTGGTAAAATAATTCATTGAAACAAATATAGATTCGAAGACGTGTTTACATTGCAATAAATTATGAAACGTGCGTTGCACGTGCACGGCCACTAGTATGTATGAAGTTTGGCCTGACCAACTCACTATTAAATCTAAAATAGTTGTGACCTTTCATCCTTCCCACATCTAAGCATGTTCGTACGTACATTGCCTAAACGTGAGGAGGGAGGCGGGGAGTATCCCTTTTAATCAGTTCGAACTTTTAATTCAGTTGGCCAGTGCATAAATTTAACATTGTTTGTCCCGCTGTGCATTTATTTTGGTTGATAGGGGAAGAAAAGAAGTGTGATATCATGCAAATTTAGGCCTCCCCTTCCCTTGGATGCAAGAAGCTGTTGCGTAACGTCGCACTGCAATGCATCATTGTCTATTCCTTCACGCCTCACACAACACAACCCAAGCCAACCTAACCATCTCCAATTGACACTGGCAGCCTAAGCAAACACGAAGCCACGTACGAACAAGCAATCCAACAGTAGAAAACCACCACGCCCAAAACGCGTACTCCTCGATCGAGAATCTTTTGCTCGCACGTTCCTTCATTTTGCACATGCATCAGTAGCTCCCAACTACGTACTATTTGAATACACACAACTCCATCCGATCCAATCACCCACAGCAAGCGATCGATCATGGAATTGGCAGCTGCTTCTTCTTCCTCTGTACCCTCCGTCAGGCAGCGGCCCACCGCAGCATCCACGCCACTGCTCCAAGAAGATCACCAAGAAAAGCAGCAAGATGCAGCTGGTGGTCCGATACTGCCTCCGCCAGCGGCACGGTCGCCGCTGTACCAGGCGCTGACGTCCACGGCGAGCCTGGCCAACCTGCTCCCCACGGGCACGGTGCTGGCGTTCCAGCTCCTGGCACCGACCTTCACCAACCACGGCGCCTGCGACGCCACCACGGCGCTGCTCACGCGGGCGTTCCTCGCCGTCCTCGCGCTCTCCTGCCTCCTCGCCTCCTTCACCGACTCCCTCAAGGGCCCCGACGGCCGCGTCTACTACGGCGTCGCCACGCTAAGGGGCATCTGGCTGCTCGACTACCCGCCCGGCGCGCCCGCGCCTCTCGACACGGCCAGGTACAGGCTGGCGTTCATCGACGCAGTGCACGCGGCGCTGTCCGTGGCGGTGTTCGGGGTGGTGGCGGCCAGGGACAAGAACGTCGTGGGCTGCTTCTACGGCCCGTCGCCGGCCAAGGAGACAGAGGAGGTGCTCGACATCGTGCCGCTCGGCGTCGGCGTGCTCTGCAGCCTGCTCTTCGTCGCCTTTCCCACCAGGCGCCACGGCATCGGCTACCCGGTCACCAACGGAGCCGCCGGTGGCAGCAGCACCGCCTGAATAATAATTCAGATTAAAGTTGTAATAAACATATAAACATACAATGTAATGGCATTATAACTGTATCGTCCATCCAATTCAACGTTCTCGCATACAAGTTGGTTGTTTGATTTCTGAAATGTCAATGATCGGCATACAAGTTGGTTGTTCACGCGGAAAACCAATTATTTCCCACTTGCTCACGTCCCGTTCCACGACCCAATAAATTTCGTTGCTTATTTAATGATAATGATTTGACATCATAGATGTTAATAGTTTTTATAAAAAAGTTGTCAATATTTACATTATTTGATGTTGACGAAAATTTATACGACTTATTTTAAGAAATGGAGCGAGTAGATGCTTTGGTGCGTGGGCACATTCACGGTCGCGGACTGTTTTTTTTTTTTTTTGAACTAACAGTCACGGACTGGCTGCATCGACACAACAGCCTGTGGCAAAAATCTGTGAGGTCAGTTTATTTGGATATTAGGACTAAGGTGCAAATATCTATAATTTAAAGTGGTTTACAATAAGCTTGTGGGAGGCAGTTTACACCTAGCCGCGCATCTTACGGCAAGTGTTATCTTTTGCCTCTAGGAGTAGCGATAAAGTGACGAAGCGACGTTGCATGGTCGATCCGTGTTTGTGCCACGAGCAACAAATTGATGCATTTTATTTTAGATGTTACTCGCGGAAATCTGTTTTGGGTGGCATGTCCAGATGATCATATTGTCTGGACCATTGGCGTTTCTCATGATCCCCGCTCTCATGTGTATTCATAACTGTATTCCTATTTACCTCTCCATTATTGAACAGTTATACGGGCCCACGTCCTCAGAGCCTTCAATTCGACCATGTCCGTTTATTCCTCATAGTCCATGACGGTGATCATTATCTTGGACCGCCGTCTCAAGAACTTGGACCGCTGGTAGACGATTGTTTACCATGCCCGCGTCTGTTGCCACAGCAGCATGTCAATTATATTTCAGCTGTCCAAAACCGTTCCTAGCTTGCTGTTCTGAAGTTTGGTTGTAACACATTCTGACCTGGTGGTGGGCCGAATCTGCATGGGGTGGGGGGGGGGGGGGGGGGGGGGGGGGGGGGGGGGGGGGGGGGGGGGGGGGGGACTTCCCCCTTGGCCGAACCCTAGTGGGCCCTAGCGGCCCATGGGAAGACGACCAGGGCGGAGGAGGCCAAAGGGCCGTCGGCCTAGGTGGGCCCCACCACCTAGGTCGGTGCGGTAGGCGGGCCCCACCCGGACGGTGCAAGGAAAGGAGGGAGCGAGTTGGAGTTGGACTCCATCTCCCCCTCATGGCCGGCGGGTTGGGGGAGGGTTCTACCCCTTCCCCAAGTCCCCCCACTCCTTGGGCCACCTATATAAACCCCCCAACCCCTCTCTATTTGGACACACAATTTAGACGCAGATTTAGAGGCTCTCCTACGTCAGGGGTTTCTCTTCATCTAGATCTAATCTCTCTCTCCCTCTCCCATGTGTTGGGGTTCTATCCACCTCACGTACACCACTAGTTATTAACTCTCGCACGGCGAGGCGCTGCTGGACTCTGACGGACGTACGTCTGCGAGCTCTCGAAGGGGTCAAGCGTCATAGACGTTTGACCCTCACTCTGCTGGATCAAGAAGACTGTACGAGGGATCGGCAACATTCTCACTGCCAGGCTTGGCCGTGAGAATCTTCATCAGGCTTCATCGACATCGTCATCGACACTCGTTCCGCATCTTCGTGTCGGTAACGATACAGTACTAACCCTGCTTGTATCTCATAGTTTGTTCCTGGCTGTTACGTAGGTCGAATTTTTTTAAAATTCTGCTACGTAACCCAATAGTGGTATCAGAACGATCTATGCGTAGGCACATGTACGTACTAGAGCACCTAAGTCGGTGCGGGCACTGCATAATTTTGTGCGGGTATGTCATGAGCTTTTCTGACATTTAGATTATGTTTGCTTCCCAATAAACTGTTGAGAATAGTTTCCAACGACATAGTTTGATTTTACGGACTTCTGGCAATCCGCGGACCTTCTGGCTGCTCCTAGTATGCTTGTTGGCGCCAACGAAGTGCTTCAGTAGCTCCGGGTCTTTCTATAGTTGGTCTCGTTGACTCGACGGTGGGAAGGGCATGTGGACTGGGTCCACACGGGGGTCACGCGCACCAGTGATCGTTTAGATTGGGACCCGCAACGTTTTCGTAATGTTGGGATGTCAATCATCCCGCAATGTCAATCTAGCAACATGAATAGTCATGCTTGGTTCTTTACGTAGGCAGTTACGGTTTTACACGGTAAATCATAAAGCCTCGTAAAAATTGCAAAGACAACGTTAGCAGGACGTCTAACTCGTTCTTGCAGGGCATGTGATGTGATGTGGTATAGTCCGTATCTTTTAACGGTTTGTTCATTGTTGTTCTTTTGACCTGCGTGTCAAGTAGAAGCATGATGGTCCTATACTACATGATTGCTATCTCCGGCCTGCGTGCCACATGTTTTCTTTTTCCCTAGAAGGTAGGAGAAGGACATGGAGATAGCGTCGCAGACCTCAACGAAAAGGAGTGGCGTGAAGGAGTTCTTAACCCACAAGACAAGGACGAAGAGGACTATACTACATCACTTCATTGTGAAAGTTCATTCTTTTTGTATTTAGCACTCTTTTTGGCTGCGCAGTAGACGTGATTATTAGGGTGATTCCTCTGGAAAAATATCAAGGTGTTCGTGCTCTTCCAATTGTGGCAGCGTCAAACCAGGTGCTTGTCCCCGGGCTTCATGTATCCATGATCCGAGCGGGCCAAGGATCTGGAAGGTGTGCATTAAACGTTTATGTAGCGTTATAACGATTGGTTGTCTTGAAGTCCGGACATAACTAGTTATGAGTTCGGAGCACATCCATCGAAAGGTGAACAGAAGTCATGGCAGGAAGTGATCGGCATGTTGGCCTACCCCTTAATCATAGTTGGTTGAGCTGTATCCAGTTAACCATCTATAGATGAGTGAGGATTCTGAATCACTGTTAAACTGGTCTTGAGGAATATCAGTTTTAGTGGGAGCACACTTAAGTTAAATAGTATCTTTTAACTTGGGCATATTAATCATGAAAAAGACTAATAGGAATTTGCTATCATTGTAGATCAAAAGCCTGTCAACATTAACCTGATTTGTGAAATGGAAACTTTAACTGTTAATGGCAGTAATTTTGTAGATTGGATCTGCACCCTTAGAAGTAGACTTACAGAAAGCAAGAAAGTTTATGTTCTAGATGCACCTGCCTCAGAACTGTCATGGAATGACAGATATGTTCATGATGAAAAAGCAGTAAGAAAGTTTATGTTAGCTTACATGGACAGACAGCTGCACACTCACTTTGAGAAAGTTAGTGCATATGATGGGCTCACAGAGCTGCAAGGTCTGTTCCACGAGAAAGTTAGAAGTGCTTGTTTTACAATCACTAAACTTATCTTCAGTTGTAAGTTAGACATGAGAGGCTCGAAGCTTAATCAAAAGTTGGAAGATCTAGGTTTTCCAATGAATGCCCAAGCGCGTCGTGTAGTGTTGCTAATGTCATTTCACCGCCTTACAACGGATTCATTCAAAATTCGAATTTGATTGGAAGTGATATAAGCATGGAAGAGCTTGCCAAAAGGTTGATCATGGCAGAAGCTAAGATCAGAAACTGCAAAAGGGGTGGTTGGACTAACAAGTCATCACAAACTAGGGAGGTAGGGGATCTCAATTTAGTGGAAGATTTGGGGACTAGACATCCCAGAGTCATTAATGTGTTAGATGTGTACTTAGCTGGTCCTCACTGTGATTCTTGGATCTTTGACACCGAATCGGTTGCTCACATATGCAACACGATAAATGGTTTAAAAGATGTGAGCAAGTTAAGTACAGGAGAAGTGTCCATGAGGGTTGGAAACGGAATGCAAGTAAGCGTTCGTTCCATCGGTAACCTTCAATTGCCTTCAGGATTCATCTTGGAATTGAGTAATTGCTATTATGTTCCGACATTGAGCAAGACTATCATTTCAGGGTCACGACTTTTACATGATGGGTATTCTTTTAATTCTGAGAACAATGGATGTTCGATTTATTATAAGGATGCATTCTACGGAACTGTCGCTTTAGTGGGAGGTCTGTTTGTGTTGAATCTTGGAAGGGAAGAAGATGTCTTACACATTAGTGCAAAACGACTGAAAGTAGTGAAAGATGATACTTACACTTGGCACTGTCGTCTTGGGCACATCGGGAAGGGCCGCATGAAACAACTTTATCAAGAAGGGTTGTTGCAATCATTTGATGATGAATCATTTGATTAGTGTGAGGCATGCCTGATGGGTAAACTGGCCAAAACACCGTTCGACGGCGTTGTTGAACGGGCTACGGAATTATTGGAGATCATACACACTGATGTGAGTGGGCCTTTAAACATTCCAGCGCGCGGTGGCTACCTTTATTTTTTGACGTTTACTGATGATTTAAGTAGATATAGTTATATCTATTTGATGAAGCTAAAGTCAGAGACCTTTGAGAAATTCAAGGAGTTTCAAAATGAGGCAGAAAATAAGCATGGCTTAAAGATAAAGAACCTACGGTCTGACCGAGGAGGTGAATATCTTAGTTATGAATTCAGTCAACACTTGAAGGATTGTGGAATTGTTCCACAGCTCACGTCGCCTGGAACACCGCAGAGGAACGGAGTTTCGGAGAGACGCAATCGAACTCTCATGGATTCGGTACGGCCTATGATGGCACTGTCTGATTTACCACTACCTTTTTGGGGATATGCACTAGAAACAACAACTTACACTTTAAAAGATCATCATCCAAAGCAGTCAAGACAACTCCGTATGAGATATGGATGGGTAAAACACCCAACCTAGGACACCTCAAGGTTTGGGGATGCGATGTCTATGTTAAATGATTGCAGTCCACAAAACTTGACCCTAGGTCTGACAAGTGTGTATTCGTCGGGTATCCTAGGGATACCGTTGGATACCAGTTTTATAACAAGGCCGAGACCAAGATTTTCATTGCTCGGGGCGGTGTATTTCTTGAGAAAGAATTTCTTTCAAAAGAAGTCAGTGGGAGGACGGTAAGTCTCGAGGAGATGCTTCAATCTTCAAACGAGATAGTTGGGGAAAGTGGGACGGAAGTAATTCCAGACACTGACCTAGCCACTGATACGGAGAATCAAAATCCTCCTCTGGAGGTGGATGGTAATCCAGTCAGGTCAAAAACTCAAATAAGATAGGGAACTAGAATTCGAGAACAACCTCGGTGCTAAGGATCAACGTGATCCAAAAGGGTTTTAGTCCCAATCTTTCACGGCGAACCAAGAACATCAACGTTGGATCGATGAAATCAACCCCACGTGATGCGCAAACAACAGATCGAAACGATCAGCAATCATAAACCAGCAATACCTCGATACGGTGACCCATCTTGGGACGAACCTCACGATACTTTTAATCTCAAATTCTTGTCTAGGGATACATGGCGGCCGCCGAACCCATTATATGGGTGACTCAAAACCTAACTCGGTTGGACAGGCCCAAGCCGAACCTAACACAAACTCAAACCGGCTGAACCCAAACATGGTTCGAACCAGCTAAAAATAAAACACACGAAAATAAAATAGCATACTACGTGGAACACCTCAACCTCCACGACATGCCTCTAGCTTGGCGGAGTCCTGAACATGGGCTTCACCTCATCTTCTGGAGGGACGACAAAACTGAAAGTTCCAATGGTGAGAATAAATGGAGGTGGTGGTGCAATGGTAGAAATAGATATTCTCCCCTCATCATCCCCCCCAACTTGAAAGGAAACCGTCCTCGGTTTCAGCTTGACACCTGGAACCTTCTTCTTCACAGCGACGACATTCACTTTGATATCCTCGTCACACATAGGCTGCAGCACATGACGCTTCCCTTTATGCCACAAGGAATACACATTGGTACGCCCATTATGAACAGAATGTCGAGCAAACTGCCACGGTCGGCCTAAAAGCACGTGACATGCATCCATAGGCAATACATCGCAGACTACCGTGTCCTCATAATCACCTACAGAAATTTTCAGACGAGCCTTATGTGTTACCTTCAGCTTGCCTGAATTATACAACCACTCAACACAATGTGGCTGCGGATGCTTCCATGTAGGTAAAGACAACGAATCAACCAAGCTCTTGCTGACGATATTGGTGTAGCTGCCACCATCCACAATCAGCTTGCAACTGGTTTCCTTGACATTGCATTGGGTCTGAAAAATATTCCAGCGCTGCCCTTGTCCCTCTATGCGGTCTTCTGGCACACGCTGCACCATCAAACTTTTGCAATTAGGAGCAGCATCCTCAGGATACACATCAACCTTGTTGTCATCAGAATTCTCACTAGACGGCTCATCAATATTCTCCTCATCGCTAGCAGAAATATAGCCATCTTGTGTGAGCATCACCCTCTTAGCATTAGGGCATTCACGCCTCATGTGTCCTCGGCCTCCACAAGTAAAACACTCAATGTGTGCAGTGGACTGCGTACTAGAAGCAGCTTTGGACACTCTAGATTTTGGCACCTCGAGAGAAATATTATTGGAGCGTGTAGAAGGTGTCGGCTTAACACTAGGACCGGCAGCCTCGCCATTGGAACTACGCCATGTAGGAGCAGGGGTTGTAGCTTGGCGTCGTTTGATTTGTTGCTCCGCACGCTCAGCTTGGTGCACAAGGTCCTGAATATCATAATAGAGAACCATCTCCACACGATCTTGCACCTCAATATTCAGCCCATAAAAGAACCGAGACATAGTGGCCTCCGGGTCTTCATGTGTTCCTGTACGTATCATGAGCAACTCCATCTCCTTATAATATTCATCCACTGATTTATTACCTTGAGTGAGCCGCTGCAACTTATTGTGCATATCTCTCTTATAGTGCTCAGGAACAAAACGACGTCGCATGATCTCCTTCATACCTGTCCACGTCGTTGGCCTTGTATGCATACGCAGAATTTGACTCCACCAAATTAGCACATAACCGGTGAATTCAACTGCAGCAAATTGGAGTCTCTTCTCCTCAGCATAATTGTGGGAAGCAAAAATCGGATCCATACGCATCTCCCACTCCAGATAATCCTCAGGTCCGCGGTCACCGGAGAACGGAGGGATGGACAATTTGATACGTCCCAAACCACCGTCATCAACGGGAACACGAAGAGCATGACCAACACGGTCACGTGCTTGTGGCGGCACTTGACGAGCACCTGCAGGACGAGCATCAAACGCACGTTGTGGTGGTGCATAATTAGCGTCATCCGCGAGTTCATCATTATTGGGTGCCACTAGTCGACGATCTTGATTTTCAGCAGCGCGGCGTTGCATCACGTCGTCAGGCAGTGCAGCAGGAGAGGGCTGCAGGGGTGCATGAGCAGGAGCATCGCCCAAAGCATCAATCCGGGTAGCCAACCGTGCAATTTGCGCCGTCAGTGCAGCATGACTCTGGCGAATATAGTCGCACGTGCTATCAAACCCAGCCCGGACATTGGGAGCCAAATCTTCAGCAAAAGTAGGTGGTACAAGCTCCTCCAGTTTCTCCACAGTAGCGTCTGAATTTTCTCCATTAGTCGAGTTCACCATCGCTGACGAAAATCGTGGCGCGTTGGACGACCTCGGCGGAAACAGCAATCACCAAGAGCAGCAGATAGATCGCAGCAGCAAGAACATGATCGCAACAGGAGTCGCACGACCAGTCTTGTATATCGAGAAACAGGAGTTCTCCTTGATGCAAAGAATAACCAAAACGAATCTGGGACACCAATACACGCAGCCCAAGAATCCAAAACTGATCGGAAGTCTTCCAAGCTAATGCAAACTCCTTTTTCCTTTTCCTTTCCAATACGTGTGCGATACAGAACGGGTCTCGTACAACAGCAAAACTTCCTAATGATCAAGATCGCTCAAGCGGCGGCGGATCTTCACGTGTCTTGAAACAAGGCAGAACACAGGACCGGTGTGCTGGCCTAAGCCTCCGGCAGCAAAATCTCAAGCAGAATAGCAGATTGATCTCAAACTCAGCAGATAAATCTCGGAACGAAATCGCCGTGAGAAACCCGACGAATCTGATACCAAGATGATAAGGATCAACGTGATCCAAAAGGGTTTTAGTCCCAATCTTTCGCGGCGAACCAAGAACAGCAACGTTGGATCGATGAAATCAACCCCACGCGATGCGCAAACAACAGATCGAAACGATCAGCAATCATAAACCAGCAATACCTCGATACGGCGACCCATCTTGGGACGAACCTCACGATACTTTTAATCTCAAATTCTTGTCTAGGGATACATGGCGGCCGCCGAACCCATTATATGGGTGACTCAAAACCTCTCGGTTGGACAGGCCCAAGCCAAACCTAACACAAACTCAAACCGGCTGAACCCAAACATGGTTCGAACCAGCTAAAAATAAAACACACGAAAATAAAATAGCATACTACGTGGAACACCTCAACCTCCACGACATGCCTCTAGCTTGGCGGAGTCCTGAACGTGGGCTTCACCTCATCTTCTGGAGGGACGACAAAACTGAAAGTTCCAATGGTGAGAATAAATGGAGGTGGTGGTGCAATGGTAGAAATAGATATTCTCCCCTCATCACTCGGTTTTTCGAGAATGAAGTCTTCTTACTTGAGGATGTCGAGCAAGAAGTTTTCATCATAGATGAAGTTCTTCTTCTCGAAGATGATGAACATGCATGTTATAAAGAGGCAATGGATGATGTAGATTCCAACAAATGGGAAGTTGCCATGAATTCTGAAATAAAGTCCATGTACGACAATGAAGTCTAAGATTTGGTTGAACCTCCAGAGGAGGTAAGACCAATTGAATGTAAATGGATCTTCAAGAAGTAGACAAACACGGATGGTAATGTTACCGTCTATAAAGCACGCCTTGTCGCAAAGGGTTTTCGACAAATTCAGGGTGTAGACTACGAGGAGACTTTCTCTCCCGTAGCAATGCTGAAGTCTGTAAGGATTATGTTAGCAATAGCTGCCTATTATGATTATGAAATCTGGCAGATGGATGTCAAAACGGCTTTCTTTAATGGAAAATTAACTGAGGACATGTACATGGTACAGCCCGAGGGTTTTGTCGATCTAAAGAATGTTAGCAATGTGTGCAAGCTAAAGAGGTCCATTTATGGTCTCAAGCAAGCTTCACGGAGTTAGAATATTCGATTTGATGAGGTAGTCAAAAGTTTTGGCTTTACTCAAAATTTCGAAGAGATTTGTGTATACAAGAAAGAAAGTGGGAGCTCATTAGCGCTTCTTATTCTCTATGTCGATGATATTTTGTTGTTGGGAAATGCCAAAGAATTTCTTGGGGAAGTTAAGGCTTCATTGGAAAAGAGTTTTACGATGAAGGACTTAGGGGAGGCTGCATACATATTAGGCATCAAGATCTATCGTGATAGAGACAAACGCCTAATAGGTCTCAGCCAGAGTACATACATAGAAAAGGTGTTGAAGAGATTCAGCATGGTAGACTCCAAGAAAGGCATATTACCAATATCGCTTGGAGTTGTCTTGAGCAAGAGGCAATGTCCCACGACATCTGCTGAGCGAAAAGAAATGATGGATGTACCTTATGCTTCGGCAATATGTTCAATCATGTATTCTATGACTTGTACAAGACCATATGTGTCTTATGCCCTAAGTGTTACCAGCAGATATCAATCTGATTTTGGTAAAGTCCATTTGGACAGCAGTTAAAAACATTCTGAAATACCTCAGGAGAACTAAGGACATGTTCCTAGTCTATGGAGGGGATGAGGAGCTCAGAGTAAGGGGTTACACTGACTCAGGATTTCAGTCTGATCCAGACGATTCCAAAGCACAATCAGGTTATGTGTTCAATCTTAATGGCGGTGCAATTAGCTGGAGAAGCTCCAAGCAAGGCACAGTGATAGACTCTACAATGGAGGCGGAATATGTGGCGGCATCGGAAGCGGTCAAAGACAGTTTCTGGATAAAGAAGTTCATCACCGAACTAGGAGTGGTTCCTTCGGCGGTAGATCCCATCGAGCTCTATTGTAACAACAGTAGTGCGGTGGCTCTAGCGAAGGATCCGAGGTCTCACAACAAATCCAAGCACATAGAACGCAAGGATCACCTCATTAGAGATCATGTAGCAAAAGGGCGCACTGTCATACGTAGAGTTCATATAGATGACAATGTAGCTGATCCTATGACCAAAGCGCTTGCACGCTTGAACTTTGAGCCTCACCGATTGAACATCGGACTAAAAGAGGACTTGATGTAATAAAAGCTATTGTATCTAGTGCAAGTGGGAGACTGTTGGATGTATGCCCGAGAGACAATAACTATACATATGTTCTTGATTAATGTATTATGTTTTTATCCTATAACTGCTATGGTCTATAAATATGTGATTTATAGGGAAGCTCATACACACGTGTAGAAACATAATCAAACCTTTTTACCCTTTGTCATGTCTCTGACAAACTCGTTAATACTGGATGACATTGCTTTCCAGTCATGGACACAAGTATGTGTCATTATTAATGAGAGCATATTGTTGTCTCAACAATGTGACTGGGAAGACCCAAAATAAGATATACTACGAGATCAAGGTTTTGGTGTATATGGTATAGTCTTAGATTGATCTACTTGTTAATTCCTTAGACCATGAGAATTTATGGACTTTATGGTTGTGTATATTAGAGAGATTGCTTTGGCACAGTCAAACGTCACGGCCGTCACAGGGTGGCCATAACGGCTGTCGCTGGGTAATCTTGAAGGTATGCATTTAATCATAGTAGTTCAATAATGGGAATTGCTTCTCTGGATAATGGAGAGATACATCCTGGATCCACTCTAGTGGGAAGGTATCCATAGATAAGTCTGCGCAGAGAAAGGTCATGATATTATATCATGGGGATACTGGAACATGGGTAAAGAGTAATGGCATCTCACCGGCAACGAGGATAAAGTGACATAGTGAATGAAAGCTCTCATCCATGGTAATGTCATATATCTCGCCTCGGGTGAATGATGAGTATCGCGAAGTAATGGGAATATACTTGATAAGTCAAACAGGTTCAACAGAGTGTCTTCGTTAACAATAGCAGTCATTCAGGTCGTCCATGCATCTGACCCTGGCCTGTGATTGGATAGGCACTTCCAATTATAGCTACCC